>JAFBJQ010000237.1:388882-781915 GCA_016785345.1 Trinectes maculatus
GGGGGGGGGGGGGGGGGGGGGGGGGGGGGGGGGGGGGGGGGGGGGGGGGGGGGGGGGTGGTGCAAGTCAGAACAGACACCTGTCTCAAAGTATGGCGCGCGATGCCTTATGAGCGTCCTCTAATGTTGGAAATGAAGTGGAGGTTGGTGAAGGGAAACGAAGACGCAACAAGAGCAATGACTGGTTATTAAAACCCCCTGCAATTAAAACTGACTGTCAAATTCATTTTAACTGCAGCCAATAAAAACAGCTATTATTATTATTATTATTATTATTATTATTATTATTATAACAACAACAATAATAATTATTTAATGTATGTTAATTTAAATGAAATTGCAGTATATAGCCTGCATTAAACAAAATAAAGATTTAAATAAACAACACCAATTTCTTTTTAGCAAATATACATGCTGCTAAGAGGGAAAATACAGAAAGGTAAAATTATTTATATATATATATATATATGTCACAATTTTAGCCTTAATTAACGTGCATAAATCTATACTTGAAATATAGATTATACGTTTCTACAAAACCAAACCAAACCGAACCACTCCTGTGCAGCAGGTTTTTTAGCATGTGCCGGGTCGAGGAGGGGAAGTTTCCTCTGTGTGATTAGTAGTTTGTTCTCCATTCAGGCAGAAGATAAAAGCACGACATGCTCGGCGAGTCTGCACGCGCACAACAAAGCGACTGGTATCGATCAAGACGAGGCGGAGGACGTCGCCTGCACTAAATATTTACTGATCACACACAAATGGCTGGATTTGTAATGATTTCCCATGCTCCGGCTGGGAGAGAGGGCTGAATCACTTTATTATTGTCAGTAAAACACAGCGCGCGCGCGGCGGAACAAGGCGCGCGGTGACGCGCTGATTGGGATAAGTGCAGTTAAATGAATCGATGGTGAGCAGAGAACAGTTGCGATTTACGGGCGCGCGAAGGGAAAGCTCCCGCTGCGTGCGTCAGGTTAATAAACTGACGCACTCCTCAGGACTCTGACATGCAAATGTGCGCCACATCAAGTCAACAGACCCAAACTTTGCACCAATCAGCCCTGACAGAGTACTGATGAAAAATATAAAATATCCTCTGATTCTTAAAAAGGCTTCGGGCAATGGGAGATGACAACATCTTCAAGATCCCACACGTCTGGGTAAAAAAATAAAAAATAAATAAAATAGAGGCAAAAGTGAAATAAAAGTTGACTTTCATCTTATCTCTGCCTTCACCAAGTCCTCCATGCAGAGGAGGAATACTGACCCGGAGGTCTCCCAGTTCCCGGCCTGATTAACCCCTGCAGACCCGCACAGGAGCAAAGGTTAACCAGGCTAATCAACTTCAAGAGTCTGATTGAATTAATCAGGGCAGAAACCTCACTGTCACATTAATAAAAAAAAATAAAAAAAACACCAAGAAGAAAAATGTTTTTAACAAGTTACACGATTTTTAAACCTACAATATCAAAAAGTGTAGAATTAATTGTAGCTAGAACAGGTTTCATGTGTTTGTGGTGTATCGTTAAGCATATCCAACACACTTTCAAAACACAAACCCCTCTTTTAAACCCACTGATTGTTGCTTTTGTTTTGTTTTGTTTTTTGTTTTTTTGCTGGTTGATAAAGATCACTTGATTGATGGTGGCTGTGCCCCTCATGTCATGACATTTTTTATGTGCTGCATTGCATATCAATCAATAGCCTTTAACTCCAGTGAAGGTTTCATCTCTTGTCTCTCTGTATAGCACAGCCTCGAGGAAATGTTGTGATGTTGCTTGTGTGCAGAGATGAGAGAGGAAAACCACAGCAATTAGTGAATTAGTGAAATGTTGCAGACGTGGCTTCATTTAGTGCGTCCTAAGGAATATTTGCTTACAAAACATAACCTGAGTTTCCTCTAATTACTTTATAGACTCATGTAGCTACATGATCACGGGAGCAAGCATGTATATTCAGATATATTCATGTAGGGTATGTATTTTTATGTATGTAAATTGATCTTAATTGTATGAAATATTTTTATTTATTTATTTTAACATGTGGTATTCATTCCAATAATGCTTTGGTATTTATTTACTTCTTTAGCATAGATTATTCCCATGTTGGTTTTGGCCAGACTCGAATAACAAAAGTGTGACTCAACCTTCAAGTTATTTTTGTCTTTTTTTCTTCTAATAACAGGCAATATTTTTTAAAAAAAGGAATTCCATAAAATACCCCTTATGCTAAATATAGTATGATTCTATAAGCGATGTAGTTATATGCATACAATTGCAGGCTATTTAGGGTCACGCATGTAGAGTGTGAGAAAATTGTGTAACAACAGTTAAAAAAAAAAAAAATCTGTAAGTGTCATTTGGTTGAGACTGATTTATTAAGAGTTCACTCAGTGGAGATGACTTGCTGTCTGCGCGCCATGAGGGCCGCTATCTAAAATGGCAATAGATCCCAGATAGTTCACTGTTCAATTTGCCAATGATAGATTATTGTGCCAATTTAAGCAGATAGGGATCAATTTGTCTCAATGATCACTCTTTAGGCCGACTGCCAGCACGCTCTTAATGCATTTGTAAATGCTGCTACTTTGAATCATGGCTGTTCAGTCTGAAGTGATCAAAACTGCAGAATGGAGAGCAATGAGCGGTGGAAATGACAAATGATGTGTTGTTTTGGCTGCTGACGACCGCACTAATGGAGCGAGCGCGATGGTTATACCCCAGGCAGAGGCGTTGTGGCAGCGGCGAGCATAAGGTCAATGGTTTAAGTCTGAGGAGTCGCTGGTAAAGTCTGGGGAGGAGAATTGTGTGATAAGTGTTCGTTAGCCCTCAGGAACCAGTGCTGAAGTGCCCTTTGGCAAAGAAGCTTAAGCCCCATCTGTCCCAGTGGAGTCGGTGAACAACCAGGAGGACAAGACTGCGGTTGTACCGGGCACTTTTGAGACGTGTCTATTTGAGTGTGACCTGCCCTCCCTTATTCTGTTTTCAATGGGACGAGAGTGGGCAGTTCAGTCGCTTCACACTTTTTTTTTCTTTTCTTTTTTTTATTTTTATAAAACGTACTCAGACGGTGAAAAAGTTTAGGAGAAGACACAGGAGAGAAAGCTCCTGGCACCATTCAGTCCTGAACCAGACATGGCTCACATGTGGCCCCGAAGGCACTAGACAGTGTATTGAATTACTGTAACTCAAGGTGCAGTGTGGTAGCAGTGTGGGAGATGTGTAAAAAGTGTACAAGCTGATGTCGAGGAGATACAGTGCAGCCTCAGCGTCCTATTTCAGCTATTTTAATGTGAAACACATTTAAATTTGGTTTAATCATCAGTTAATCACAGCAAATAAGCTTTCTCTAGTGATTATCAATGTCTTATGATCATTCGATTTACCAAATAAAACTGTGCTGTCATGTGACATCCTTGTATCTCCACGTTTTTTTGATTGTTATGTGTTGTGTTACATGAAAATATTGTCTGCTTTGCAGTACCAGGAGAACACAATCAAAATCCTACATCAACTAATGAGCGTGCAGCTAAAAGTATAGCTGGCTCTGACTCCTTGATGATTTTTGGAGATACAGGCTTCTGATGTAACAGTGAGTTATGTGCAATTATAGAATGACCGCCGCAGTCGTAATTACTAAAGGAACCAATTAAATATTACTGTGTGTGATTGCAATTAGCAGTGTTACACCTGCCACGTTCCATGACTAATAAAGTAAAAAGATAACACATGAGCTGTGTTTTTGGCTGCTTTTCTTTATGCCGCACCAAATGTTGTGCTGTGTGATTCTGTGCTCTGCATTTCGAGAACTGAAAGAGTGTTTCAGCGACATGCAGGAGACATGCTGTTCAAAATCTATAACGATTGGTTGGAAACTGTGAAAGCGCGACTCACTGTTTATTCCCCAAAATACCTCAACAAATCATTCTCTAATTAAGGCTTTGGCTTTCCTCATAGTAAAAGTCAATGTTACTTTGTGTGTGTGTGTTTTTTTTTCTTCTTTTTTTCACAAAACAGCATGCAAAGCCTTTGACTTTCCTTCCTGTGAAAATAAGATATATTAAGATGCTTCTGTGGTGTAAATGTGGCAAACTGGAGAGTGTGAAACACACACTCTGTATTTTACTGCATTGTTTTTAGAACTCATACATGTAAACACTTTGTATCCAACTTTATGATCCTTGGTGCTCTGGAGGAGACAGTAAATGTCGAATGTGATCGGGATTTGTTTAGGACATGCGTTTCTGGGTGTGATGAAGACCAAAAGGGTGAAAGCTGCCAAAAACAAAGCACTTCCTCACAGGATCTTGGTAACAGCGGCGTCATACGACGACACGCAGAAGCTGCTCTCAGAGTTCACAACATGCGAATCAATACTCTCTGGATGATGTCACCCGAGTCGAACCTCAGACTTGCTCCACTGACAATAAATTGTGCAGGGGTTTGTTGACATGTGATAGTATCCAGAGGTTAGAAAAGGACATGACAGCATTTGTGTGCAAAGTTCTTTAAGTTTATTGTCTAGTAATCCTAATGTAATACAAACCTTTATGTGAGTGTAATGTTTAGTATATTAGTATTGTTTAAAGGTAAAATTTATATATCAACAGTTGATCACTGATCAACACTTTTCAGTGGCAGATGTTTATATGTTTTGAGAAAAAGGTACAAGTTACATTTTGGATTTATTATGTAAAGAAAAAAATAGAAGGTTTCATATTTTGTTATTGATACTGCACTACTTAAAGATATCTACATTGGTACTCTTGGTTAGATTTATAATGTGAACTTAAATATATATTTGTATTGTTTGCCTTTGGTTTCCATTAATTATGGATTAAGCTAAACACGAGGAGTAACGTTCCAACAACAAAAACGCCCTACGATGATACATGTCTGCCTTCTCTGTCACTGGTGGTGAATGTTGTAGGCATAGGGACAACACCTAAATATATAACTTTCTACCCAGATGACCTTATGACCTTACCAAATTATCAGACCTTCAGAGTGGGTGGTGCCACTGTTAAGCCATCAGATTTTGCAATAGTAACTAATGAATGTTTATATTTGTTCCAAAGTAGCTCATTCAACCATATGCAGCACGACAACAGCGCAGTTAGTCGAAGTAATGAAGTAGGTGTAAAGTGTACGTCACAGTAAACGCAGAAACGGTTTATCAAGAAGGCAACACGTGCATTAATACAGAAGCTGATGAAAACGTTGTGGCTGAATCAGGTTTGGAGAGGAGCATTCAAGAGTCAAGTGTTTGTGGATCGGTCACCAGGCATAACGAAGCTGAAAACAGCAATAGTGGCAGTGCAAACAAATCATCTGGCACTGGGGACCGGAAGGCACAGAAAAGAGAACCAATGGACTTATTAGCCAAGTGTAAGTACTGGCAAGACGAGGGCAACTGCATGATCACCACTGTCTTCTGTACTAAACACAATCTTAAAAACTGGTGTAATTTCCTTGACAACAGCTGGCGCGGGAGTACGCACCCGCAGGCTAACCCATCAGAGAGAGAGAGGGGTGGCCACGTGTTGTCTGAAGTTGCTAAGCCTCATCTGGTTTGCAAAGGAAAAATATCAGCAAAGGGGAAAAAACAAACAAATATATATCTAGCAAATATATGTCTAACAAACCTTAAGTTGGTCCACATTAAGTTACTCATATTGCAAAAAAGAAAGAAAGAAGAAGAAACGACTTATAATACACTCATCTCACAGCCTCTACACTCTGATTCTGTAATGGGGAAACAAATGATGTTTGCTATTTGTTTGCATATTTTGAAGACCTTTAACAGGGAGGTGTCCTGTGGTACACACTGTACATACACCTACCCACTTATTCATTCGCTACAGTCGAACCAGACATAGCATCTGCAATCGGCGGTCTGATAATCTATTCAGACATAAAGCCATTATCCGTAATGGTTAAGGTAATAATCCTTTACACTGTTTATTTCACAAAATGATTTATAGCTTTTCAGACAATAACATTTCAGACAACTCCAGAGTGTTAACTAACACTAATTCCTGGTTTCTTTTCTAGATCCAGATTTTCCTCTATAAATGAAACAAGTAGCTTAGTGTGGCTGATCTACTCCAGGAAACATACTGTGGTGGGCAAAGCTGTACCAGCGCACTGCATCACTGGCATCGCACTGCACCCCCCCCACAATGCAAGCATTAGGTCCTGTGTGGAAGATACTGTGGGAAGGAAAACACTTCAGCTCAGGCTGCAAGTTTGTATCACTAATTATACGTTCAAGTGAAAAGGGTTTAAATTAATGCGGGAGCAAATTATTATTTTCTACGAAAAAAACATGTATATTCACTGTGTGCAGTGCAAGCCTATCCATTAAATGCAGCAAGTCATAAAGAAGCATTGGTGTGAAATTAATTCTAAAATTAATCGAATCAATCCACGATGATACATTTATTTTCTATCCGCCTGCGCCCGTGTTATTCATCCGCCCAAATTCAACAAAAAGGTGGTGTCGGGGCTTTAAAACTACAGTTTGTTTAAACGCCACATTGTTTGCAGCTCAAGGTGAGAATAATACCATAAACTATAAGGATGCCCATTATAATATGGGTTCACATAACCAGGCTGTGAAAAAAGTAAGGCCCATTTCATCAAGCTAATTGCCTGTTTGTGAGCAGGAGCAAACTTTTCTACCACCACTCTATTATGGAGGCTCTTTCTTAATCATAAATAGAGCCCTTGTATCCCAGAGGGACTTGCTTTTCTAATTTACAATTGAACTAAAGACCAAAGCTATCAATCTTTCACAGACACTTTATTTCTGCCCCCCTTCTCTCTTGTAATTGTGGTGACATAACCATAAACAACGGCGAAAAGGCTGCTGTGACTGATCTGTGGAAATGACAGCATTAGCACATGAGCTGCACATAAGCACTTCCATCCAGCATGCATGTACACACACACACACACACACACACACACACACACACACACGCACAGGTGGAGTCAGCAGTCAGGCATGGTACAGTGACACATGCTTGAAATTTAAATGCATACAGTGTTATCAGGACATCTTCAGAATATTTAAAGGCTCAATTCATTGTATTATTCAGAATCAGAATCATGCGAAGGAGCCACTTTAACAGTGTTGAGGGAGTGTGACGATTGAGATACATCTTAAAAGTTAATGTTAATAAAATGGATTTTCCGACAAACAGGAATTCAAGAGCGTTATGTTGGAGGAGCTCGTTTTTTCCATTCTTCAGCCAAAGAGATTAATCACAACCTGGCAACCCAGAAAAAAACTGTCTTTTTTATTATCTTATAACTGATCTACATGTTTTAACAAGTATATGGACCTGAAAAAAAACTATAACTTTCAGCTTATTAACACTTTATAAATAGCGGCCTTATCACAAAGTAGGACTTAAATGTAATATATATCACATATCTACACATCTTTACAGCGTCAGTAAAGCACCGAGCGAGGCTCATGTGGAGGAGCCTCTGACACATTCCTGCTCGCAGTGGCGCTGCGGTGTCACCACCGCCGCACCATGCCCGCGCGATGCCTTTAATGATGAGTCTTTTCGTTAATGAGTTAATGCAAAAACTCTCAATGTCATCAGCAAAGATAAGGGGGAAGAAAGCGGTGCATTGTACACATAATGACAGGCTCCCTGCCTGCCCCTGAGATGTCACGGGTCAGCCATGTTAAGAATGTGTGTGCCCAATCATCCCCTGATCTTTATCTGCTGGGCCTGCAGCTAACCATGACATGGGCCCAATCAGGGGTGCTGATGAATGGACAAAGGGGCCCTTGAATTGTTGAAGCTGCCACAAGACTGCTTCTACTAAATCATGATGACATTAGCAATCAATATACCAGTTGCTGAACAAGATATTAAATATGTCCAGCAAAGCAATGGTCATTACAGGTATATACAGTACATTTCAAGGCTTTACATTGTGCACAGGTAGTTTACATTCCTCCTCTGGTTTACTTTGTATCCATTCCAGAATAAGTGTGTATTTTAGCCTCATTGCATCTTTTCTCAGTGAGAACAGGACGTGCTTGTGTCAAGCTCTGAATCTGAGTAACGCAAAACCTATCAACTCACAGAGGTAAGTCTTATTGGTAAATGGAAATTTACCAATATGGTAAATTTGGTGACTCTCCTCATGGTGACTCTCCACGGTGTCAGCGGGACTGTTTATCCCGCAGTGGAACATACATGGCTGCAGAACTCAAGACCATCTGGGACATCAGGGAGGTGGTTGACTGGGCAGGTGGGACAGTAAGACTGGAAGACTGCGTATAAGAAATATGTGTTTGTGGCTAAAGAGCGGTGCCACCAAGCAATTTGAAGTCCACACCCACAGTCAGATTTTCAGAAGACACTTGAGAAACCACATCCTGTGATGTTGGGGGGTACATCCAGCTGAGTTGCCCCGGGGCATGGTGAAAGAAGTTGAGTGGCTAGTTGTGACATCACAAATTTACAGAAGCCCTTAAACTGCTTCTCGGAAATGTTCTGAAATTCTAATTTGGCTTTATGAGGCCATAAATTACTGACACTATTTGTGACAATGGTGAGTTTTGATTGCACAATCTACACGTATTTATGCCTTTTGAAAGAACACCCCAGAGGATGACAAATTGGGATCTCGCGTGACGTTGGGTGTCACAAAAAGGTTGAAGAGAGAAATTCCAGCTGTCAGTGACGTCGTAAAACCTGACAAATTGTAATAACGGACTGTGTAATCCACACCACTATCATTCTCTTCTCTTCAAGCTCAGCCTGACACTGTCATGGTCTCAGATTCAAGTCTGCAGCCAGGTTTAGACAAAACAGCCCCATTCGGTCCGGTGGCATTTGTCTTGTTGTGCATTATCTGAAATCAAACGCTCTTTTCCACTCCCACCGTTCCATATAGAACAATCAGTCCAGCCCTAATGTGGGGAATGTCTGTAATCCTCACAAAAGGACGCTGACATTTATACCCAGCAGAAATGAATTGGACAGGACCTGGATTCCTCCGGTGGCTTTGTGCACGGTACACTAGACCGGGTGGAAGATAATGACACTTTATTACAGGGTCATTATGGCAGGTAGCTCTCAACGATGAAAAGGCAGATCTAGTCGACGCGGACAGCTGCGAGACAGGTGACCCAGCCTGTTAACAAATATGGAAAGCGGGCATCATGGGAGCAATGAATTCAAAAGAAGCTCTGGGGAAAGATCAGCATAAAAGCTTGGCCTATCTAAGGGTTTCCAAGAAAGATACAAATCTCCAGGCTGGTTTAAGAACATACCGTCAACGACTGTGACCCTGTTTTCCCACAATGCTGGAAGATGAGACACAGTACAAATGACTACAAATGTACATACAAGTTCAAGTGTCGTGAATAATTTGGCTGCATGGCCATATATTATTTTGCCTTTGAGGTTTCTAGCAAACCCACAACATGTATTAATTGTTAGAAAGTTTACATGTAAATAAAATGCCCTGGATAATATGATGATCTTCAGACCTTTAGAATACACTGACCGTTAACATCTATTGTCACCGCTCTACAGCAGGCTGTGGTCGCTGCCAGAAATGACACCAAGCAAAGATATAAGTCATCAGTATGAACTTGAGCAACGATGGTATCTTGCCAAACAAGAGTCGAACGCAGTGTGGAAGAGATAGAGAGTCCAGACTGATTAAGTAGCCACTTTGTGCTTAGCTGTTCCCCGCCCATCTAAAAGGGTGGGCCCAAAAATGTGGGCGTAACCGCATGAAAACGAACACATATTCATTTTAAATGATACATTTTAATATATCAAACATTTCAAAAGGGCCTCGATGCACGTCCTGTAAATCTTGAGCAAAACAAAACCAAAACATGTGCGCGAAAGGTCATTCACAGGTCACACCCCAATGCAACTTTAAATACAAAAATGGCCACAACTGCATTTTTTTCCCTATCCCAGCCAGTCACTGGGGTCAGGTTGCTATAGGTATATTGATACTACTCACAGAACTTGGATGTTCATCCTGTTCTTTTGTCACTGTGCCAAACGTTTACCCAATGAGATCAGTCTAGGTGGCTGCAAATCCTATAACATGAGATTAGCTCTTTAGACTTCACAGACAAGATAATGACATTAGCTAATGTATGAACAATAGAAAACCTCTGTGGACTTCCTGATACCTGACAGAGAGACACACCAGCACTGGCTTGCTTTGATGTTTGTCTCCACCCCATCACCTCCAAAGCCTCCACCATCACTTCCATTTAATACACAAATATTTTTGTTACAGACAGATTTAAAATAAAGGCTTGTTTGTCCTCTGGTCTATATAAGTGACAGAATCGTCCATTATTCAGCGGAAATGTCCGGCAAGTTATTCTCATCACATACACCGTGAGCTATTAGAGGTTCAAACACTTGATGCACAAGCAGCTTAACGCAGTATTCTGTAAACAGATGTTGACCCGACAATGGCGGGGCTAATCAGATTCTATTAGATCCTTCACCTCCACTTTGCTCCCTTTCCCAAACTAATACTGTACATGGGGGTAAGCGCTAATGTGAGACCATGGAAAAAAAAAAAAGTTGAACAGACCATGTATTTGAGGTGACAGAGCCCCCCAGTGTGCAGTGTATGAATCAATGCTGATGCATGTTATGGAAAAACTCACGTTGTGGGACAAAGTGTTGACTTTTGAATGTTCTCATTTAAGACTCGTACACAACAGAAATAAAACCATGTTCTTAAAAGTAAAATTAAACGTAGATAAATTTTGAAGGAGTGTCTTTGGATTTTGTTGAATGGACATGGATGAAAACAATAGTCAAATAATACAATGACACATCATAACCTTTTGTAAATACGAGTAGCACTGCTTCGACAGATATTACCACAGAGCAGTTAGGGGAAAAGTCCAAAGGAAAAAACAAAGCACATCCAACGGTGAAAGCCCCTCAGCCAGTGAACTTTGTGACCTGTGGGGTTTCGATGTGACCCCCACCAATAAGAGATGCCTTAGGTAATTTGAATCAAGTGGAGGTGTGTCACTTTCAGACAGACATGGCTGACTAGCCCCACCGGAGCAGAACCCCATTCCTCTGACCAGATGTGTGGGGGCTTTTCTTTATTACAAGAGGAGGAGAGGCTGAGAGTTGCAGGTGCAAGGCTGCCATAAGGGCCGGGTTTGCAGGCCTTCATAAAAGGGTATATCCATTGCCTATGTTTAATCAGAGCCAGTGGGAAGGGATGGGATTCATTGCTCTTTGATGGAGAGCACTGTTATGAAGATGGACAGTCACTTTGCTCTCTAAGTGAAACCATCGTTTAGTCTCAATTCCCAGAGAAAAGGCCCATTTGTTATCCACAGGGGAGTGCAGCAGGGGTGGTTATGCTAGGTGGAGACTTCATACATTTTCCACACAATTACCATGCATAGGCGTGCATTTATGCACGGAGGACAATGACTGTGCCAAAGCCAAACTGGCATACAATGTGGACTTACACAACGGCAACTCACTGAACAGGAAGTTACACTGACTTACATTCATTTTCAGGGGAGTCACTCTACACTTACCCATGACTTGCATAACAATAATATGAACCATTACGAAACCTTAAAACCAGTCTTCAATTTAAACTTTAACAAATTAGTTTATGGGGATTTTTTTTGTTTTGTGTAAACTTATTTACACACACATCTACCTGTATGTGAGTGCACGCATGCTCACACATGTGATCCCCTATTGTTGTGTATACGTACACATATAGTGTCGTTAATCTGGATGTAGCTGTGAAAACACAGTATTAAGCTATGTGACTTTTTAATGTTTTTTTTTAATGTAGCATGAGGCATTTTTTACGTTGTGTACAAGTCTCACTACACCGCAATGGACATATATCATGGATCCAATTCTGCTGGATACCGAGGTGAATTATCACCTCTTTCCAAGCGCCAATTAGACGCCTTTAAGAAGCGTCTCCAATTAGCAGTCTGTCCACTGTTTTCGTGCTGGCCTCAATGGGTCTGTTAAGATTCATTTGAGGACAGGTTTGTCAAACAGTCTCTGCCCGTAACAGGAAAAGAATGAGCCCTGTCAAGGGGAGTGACATAGTGAAGACGACCGTGTGCAGCTTTAATTCTTTACCCGGTCGTCAAAGAGGATTACGCCATGTATCATTCTGATGAAGGAGCTCCGCTCACCTTGCTCATGAAGTCGGATTCAAATTCTAATATGCTAAGTGGAAGTTTGTCTGAAAGGTTAATACGCGGGGGGGAAAGGCCTCCGATGGAAGGCGACTTATTGTTAATGATAATAACTAATCAAATTAAAGAGAATTAATTTGCAGAATTAGATCACGTGTTTCGGTCCCGCGCCTAACACACACTTACACACACTTACACACACACACACACACAACATGCAATAACGCAGGGTCAGAAAAACTCCACAAACTGTTATCAGGTCAAACATGTTCCTAATTCTCCAAGTCTGGCAATATGCCACAGTATCCTTGTCTTAGCTTTTAGTCATTTTAAATCTTCCTGCTGGATCCAATTTCAGGAATTTTCCGGATCCATTGTTTTGTTTCTAAATAACGCAGCTTGACAGGCTCGCCTTGGACCAGTGCTTTATAGTATCAGCGTATCTGTGCCTTTTCAGCCACATGTTGTATTTCACACTTGCATTGGCCTGTCTAAGCTATCATGCCTTTGTTGTGTTTAATGGTATCTCCGGGCTTGGACCACTGATACCAGCTGAGCGGTCAGAGTGTTAGCACTCCTCAATATCTATTACAATTAGTTTTTGATTAAGGAACCCAGCGCGGCTGTTTGAAGCCTTTAATGTTGTGTCAACTGGATGATGATGGAGGGAGCAGCACGGACGCCTCCCAGAAACAAAGCGGCCAGTAAAAGGCTCAGAGTGAACCATTTTATCTTCTTAATGGAAACCAGATGACCTTTCTTTTCTTCCTCTGTTTTTAACGCCAAAGTTTTTTCGTGGGGTGATAGCGGCCCGGGCCATTCGCTCACTTATGCAGTTTTATGCCGGGAAGCTTTATTTCACCTTTCCTGTTTTGGCTTTGGCCAAAGTGTACATCAGCTTAGAGAGATGAACCTCGCCAGAATCTGATGTGCTCATCATAAATTGGGTTTATTCAAACAAATGAAAATCCTAATGCTATTTGAGAACTTTAAGGTAGTTTATGTTTCAACATGAAAAAGCATGTTTTCCAATGTATTAGTGGAGAACTTTTACTTTCAAGGATCAGGGATTTTTTTTTTTATTTATCCTTAAAAATTGTAATTCTTATTTATTTTACTATGTATACAATATAAGTATTCTAAACACTTAATGCAAAAGCTACCAGCATTATAGAGTTTGGAAGCTATGGAAACATGATATAAAGAAATTCCAAAGCAGTCAATCCATGAATAAATATGTCATGCAGTCCAAAGGTCAAAAACCATAAAAATATTTGAATTTGTGTTTGGTGGTTCTGAGTAATCGTATGTTGAAGTGATTCACAGAGAAACAAGCGCTCTGCTTGGTTTCCAGATAAAAGACACAGTATTAAAAATAGTTCCCGGCATTTCATCAAAATAAACAACATGATCCTCAAAAAGCTGGATGATTCTCAATCTGAGGCTGAGAGCAGTGCTACTTCCTGAGTACACACATCTATGATTAGACACAATGTTCCCTGCTTCACTGTTCTGTCACTGAATAACCAGATTAATGGCTCTAAAATATGTGATAAATAAGATGAGTAATTTGTTATTAAGTAAATAAAAGACATCGACCTAAAACAATACTTTAAACGTACGACATCCGCCCCTGCTCTGACGTAAACCTTATAATGACTTCCACATACTTCAAAATTCTAAATCATTATAAGGGCCTTTGATAAAAAATAAAAACAAATAGAAATTGTTCATATACTGGGGGTGTTTCTAACGTCTGACTCTGCTGATGGCCGTGGGCCCACTCTGTCACACTCACAAACATGAGTGGAGATAGAGAAAGAAAAAAAGAAAAAGTGCTGGCATGCAAGCAGTCTGATAAGTTGCAGCTTGTGTAGTTTTGTTTAGTTTACTTAATCCCTGAGCTGGAAATGACCTTGTGAACTTAGGTTGGGTTCCATGTGTTTCTTTTTTTTTTTTCCACCGACTTCTTTTCATCAGTTTTTATTTCACGCAGTCAGCAGTTTTCTCTTTACATAACACGTGCGTTACAATTTGAACGTCTTTCATTGCGTTTTACCACAAGCGATCCAGAGGCTTCTCTCTACTGCATTCACACATCACAGGTCAAAGATCGCTGTCCCAGAACAATTACAATCACTTCTCCAGCACCAGCTCCAACCTGCTTTCATCCAACATGCTTTTGTGCACACATGGCCTATAACCCGTCCAACCTTGGCTTAATCATTACCACGACCTGTTTATCTGATTCTCAGGCAGGTAACCATTAATAAGTGTTTACTTCCCGATGACCTCTGAAAATGTGCATGCCGCCTTTGCCCCATAAATGTCAGGCCTATCAGATGAGTTGGCCTGGATTTTTTTTTTTTTCCCTTTTGCTTTAAAAGTAGCTGCGATAACTCAACTGGGTTAATATAGTATGATGAAACCCTGGTTCACTGGGTATTTGTATTTGAGCTTTTGCAGTTTCATCGTTCATCCAAATGTTTTTATTGTCAAGAAAGAAAGAAAGAGAGAAAGAGAAAAAACAAAGAAAGAAAGAATCCGGCTGAGAAATGTATTGCCTTTGCGAAATCCTGCCATTTCCCAGCAACCAGCCGTGTTGCTCATCTTGTCTTTAGCTGATGCAGAATGATAACTTACCAGTTGTCATCCTCCGTGAGATAGGTAATATATAGCTGAGAGGTGTCCTGACATAGTTATATCTGTTGGTGTCCTCAAAAAGACAAGGAGAGTCAATTACAATGGCGGAGCAGAGAGCCTGTACAAATGTCAACTCCCCGCGCAGACGGCTGTGATAAATAACACCTGACCTCACACCAGGCGGTGGGCTCTCTGCAGGGCCCGAGACGAGCTCGCACGAGGAAATGGGAAATCATGGCGGAATGTGGAGCACTTTAGGCGAAGGGTGTAGAGGACAGGAGTCGTCTGAATGAGCAGCAAAGACACGCCAGGAAACACAGTGCAACTGCACTACTGGTGTTTACTTTATGGCAACGCTGTGAAGATATGAAACTTCACTCAGGGGGGTGTTGTGGCAGGCCCCGCTGTTACTCATACCTGTTTCTGACAAGAAAAACAAAGCTCCAGACCATTCTGCACATACCCTGTTTGTCCGCATGAGAGGTAAAGCAGCAGGCCGCTCTGCCCAGAACTCCCATTGTGCTCGTCTGAGTGTAATCTTTGTTGACAGAAAAGCAAGTGTGGGTTTCAGGTCACTCTCTATGGCTCCCAGTAATGCACCGCCGCGGCGCTCTGTGTCCAGCAGAGGCAGCGTGCAGATTGTTGATGCTCTAAGTGTAGAGACCCCTGTGCACGGTCATGAATAGACTGGATTACTGAGCCCCAGCAAAGCTGACGGTAGCAAGGTGACGGTAGCGGCGAGCGCCGCAACAGCGAGCACAGCTGAATATCGTCACCCTCCTTCCAAGTGCATGTAATTTGTGTATATGCACACACATGTGTCCATCTGTGTGTGTGTGTGTGTGTGTGTGGATGGGGCACAGAGGAGCAAGTGGGGGAGTCCCAGGTCTCATGGGATACACACTGGCTGGAAGGAGAGAGGAATGAGCAACAGGCAGACGCAAGGGCACAGGCAGATGTGTGCAAAGATAAATGGGGAGATAAATCACTGAGTGTCTGGGCTCCAGGCATTTGCATTCCTGAAATGAAACTCCAAGGAGAAACGCTGGTGTGTGCTGAGCTACAGTGACTTTAGATTTGTGTATATATTGTATAATATAATATAAATATAACATAAATATATAATATACAATGAGAGCACAAGTCAAGCGTTTAACTTATTATATTATTAGGTCCCGAAACAAAACATAAAGAAATGAAAAGTAGTCATGGAGCGGATGGCTCATCCTGCTGCTGCCAGTCAGCCTGCAGTGTGAGTGTGTGAGAGAGAGAGAGCGAGGAAGAAGGGAGGATGTATCCAGGCTTTATAGATTGGCCACACCTGCAGGTGATTACAGGTGAGTCTACCTGAGAAGAGGGAGGAGAGAAACACCAGCCACAAAGACAAGGCCTGTAACAATATGCATGTATGTATGTATGGATCAGTGGATTTAGACACTGTGATGTGCGTTCATGTGCGGGACAAAAAGAAAGAGCAAATATATTTCCCTTTCCAGCAGCTGTATAGAAAAAAGAAATAACCCTCAAAATGTTATATAACCTCAGACAATGTCCACTGCGCAACTCTGAACACCTCAAACAACCCCTATGCTCTGTGCTTAAACAAATGGTGCATGGCGCCCCCCCTCCACATGGCTTTCTGGGGTTTTTTTTTTTGTTTGTTTTTATTTTTTTTAACAGAGCATGTTTGATCTGTGGTGGTCCTGCTCTGTCTCAGTGTCACAAGGACGCACACTCCCCTCCTGGGATCACAGCAACTTCACATCTGATTTTCCTGTCCGCAATGCAGACGGCTGTTTACGCGTTCGTATTTACTTCCAAACTCTGATCAGAGATTTCCTACTATTACCAGCTGGACGAACAACACGAACAATGGCTGAAATCTGCTGTGGAACAGCCGCAGCACTTTCCAGGAAAGAGTATTACACCAGTAAGAACATAAGAAGAAAAGGAACATTGTAAAAATATTGCAGGCTTTGCTTTTTTTTTTTTTTGCGTGAACAATGGAAGCACATTGAGTGATTTGAGTTTGGAAAGCAGCTCTCGTCTCCCATCTGTGTGCTGCGCGAACATAAACGACAGAAACCAAATTTCGCCGTTCCTACGTAACCGCTCAACCTTGTCATAACTTTAGCAGCGCTGGGACTTTCCCATGAAGAGAGCAGGCAGGGAACGGAGAACAGTCATGGTGGGAGGTGCTGGGTGTGTGGGAGGGAGCATGAAGGAGAGACTGTCATCACTAATTCCTTGCCAGGCAGCCCAGAAGTGTTGACTAACTAATGACCATGTTTAACAAGTGAAGTGTATCATGCTTGAGGAAACACAGCTGGATATGAGCCCTGTGTATTGAGTGAGTCAGAAAACAATTCATTGTCTTAAATGCTCTCCACCTACAGGCATTTTTGTCAAAGCGAAGGAGGATGCATGCTCATGAATGGAGAGGAAAAAAAGAAAGAAAGAAAGACAGAAAGAAGGGAGTTAAACTGGTGAAGGGAAACAGCTGGATTTTGAAGCAGTGCGGTTGGAAGTTGGGTCACAAAAGCATATCTTTGTACCGCTGTGGTGGGAGTGGAGGATAAAACGGTAGTCCGAGCCTCGTACATGAGGGATAGACGGATTAGAAGGTGAGTTAAAAAGAAAGGGAACGACGGTGCAGAAAGGATGAGAGACTGTTTCCTGTGTAAATCAGAGGGTGTGTCGGCAATGTGTGCAACAATCTACGGCAGAACCACTTAGAGCGAAGATGTGTTCTTTAATAACAGGTCGCAGGGAGTTTAGCGCAGGGACTTGGGAATAATATGAGGAACGTAAATGAGTCTGGAGAAAAATGAGAACGCCGGAGAATGACATGGGATTTCAGCATATGTTATCAACTTGTCTAACAACTATTTTAACTCGGATTCTGGCATCTGGCGGCTTCACTAGCATGTGCTGGGATGATGCAGTGGAGCCGAGTTAATGTTTTCTATTATAACCACCACACTCCTGGCCAGACTAAGGCTCATGCTGTTTTGTATTCCTCTCAAGTGTGTGTCATAACTCATTTCACACGCCAAGATTCAGTTTGCCTATAATGAGGCAGGGAAAAAAGAGGGAACTCCATTTTACGGTTGCGCTTTAGCTGAACGGTGAACCAGTGCTTCCCGAAATTTTCCATCTAATGAGCATTTTGCTCGGTATCATTTATGACCAGGCTGTACCTGTCTTATGACTATGTGATCTGTCCACATATTTATGGCCCCCCCCTCCATTACCTTATTACCGGTTCCGTGCAGCATGTGCTTACTCAGCGATTTCACTGTTCCTTATGGAAACAAACACAATAAACTGAACCTTTTTTCGTAGAAAGGTTAGAAATCACATTTATAAATTAATAATCGTGGCAAATATATTTACAATAAACAAACTAACTGGCAACATTGGCCACTAAGTTCAGTGAAATATGTCATACTGTGGAATAAGCCCTATTGACTTTTTTATGTGTTGCCCCCAGGAGGTCAAAGTTGTCACTTGTTTAATTATCTCAGCAACCACTACAGACACAAAATTTTGCACACAGGATAAATCTTATGAACACTTTAACCTTTGAGGGTCAAAGGGGAAGCTGGGGCCAGGGGACAATGGACCAGATGCAGTGTACGTCCTGTCAGGTGGCCAGCCAATCACAGCGCCAACATGCAGAACTCATAACAACATGAGTGAAATGTCTCAAGTGCTACTTAACGGGCAGCCATGAAATCTGACTGACACATCGTACGTGCCCCCTCAGGATGAACTGTACAGGCGGTGTGGATCCCCTGAATATTCATTATTTAATGCTTATTACCTGTCAGTGCGCTCCCACACTAATGCAAAAACCAAAATGTCTTGGTTACTCAAAGTCAGTGAAGGTTAGAGACCTGGGGAATGAAACATTTTGACTGAAGTTATTTCTTAGAAAACCATAATCTGTCAATTATCTTGACCAAAGCATCTCCATCTGACCATACGTGGATGTCACTCTCCAGTCCAGTCCACCTCGATCGGCCCGTTTTTTTTCAGTATTGGTAATTACATCTTCTTAAGCCCATATCTGGGAAACGTATAATTAAATATAAAGCTAGTATCTACAAGGCAGGGCTTAGGAACTGGGTAAAACACATATGTAGAGTATAAACATATTCTCTAGTAGAAAGGGATCGCTACTTATGTTATGAGAAAAATGTGCACAAACAGTAAGAATTCCAGTTTATATTTTAAGAGCTTTCCCCAGCCACACACACACACACACACACACACACACACACACACACACACACACACACACACACACACACACACACTGTGTGAGGAAGCTGTCCTAAGCCAGTTAAATCTGTGCTATTTGATAGTGTTTGTGAAACGTTTACTTGCGACCTGCGCTCTCTGACTCCTTTAAGCCGTCCACATGACTGAGGGGAGTGAAGGGCCTTTTAAGGCCCTAAGTATTGCCAGAGTCCTCCTTATATTACTGATGATATCGGTCCTGAGGAGTTTGCTGACAAGAGCCCAGGGATCAGAAATAGCCATAAAGCAGATGGGAAATTACATCTTATCCAACACATACTGAAATGGCCTGTCTGTTGATAGAAAAGGCTCACTACAATGTCTTTAAGCGGGGGTTTAGCCTTTTGACCTGCCCCCCCCCTCCAGCCTATGGACACTTCTACATCATGACTCAGTTGCCATAGATAGCCGTACACTGCACTGCAACACACCACCCCTGGTATGTGTGAGCGCTAAAACAGGAGTCAGGGAAATCCACCAGCGTACCATCTGGCAGAAATACACGTCGCAGTCCTGTACAGCCTTCAGCAAACGCCAGTGTGTTGTCAGCCTCCGGTGACAGGACATACTTGGACAAATTGTGCTGTATGTGTTTCGCACAGCGTGGAGTTTGACTGAATACTGGCGAGGCAGAGTGAGAGCGAGAGACAACATTAATCCCTTAAGCCCTTCAATGATGGCCTCTGACCAGGCCATATGAGATCCACTACCCTCTACTAATCTGCTCCAAACAGTGATGAACCCAGAAAGTGGCTCTCGCATTTAACAAACTGTTGACAGCAGGATTATCCGGTTTGTGGCAACGCAGACGTCAGAAATCCCAACAACGCAAGCGCACGTTTCTTTGACGCAAACTTGTTTTTACGTTCAGCAGAACCAAGAATCAACAATTATACTCATCCCATTGGAAATCATAAAGATCTAATGGCAGCACAAAGCTCCTCAGTGCGACCTACTGATGACATAACCCCTATGGGATAATTACACATGATTCATAGCTTAAACGTCTGTAGACGACTGTCCACAGAATAAAGCCTCATTTAAATTGTATTAAACTTTTTAAACAGACTGTGATGTGGTGACGTGGGAAAAAAAATCTGGGATGAATAATTAAAAAGTCAACAAAAACTAAAAACGAATAATGGGTGAGTTTGTAAGGTGTTACATGTTCAATCAGGACCGGCGTGTTTCAATTAAAAACAGAAGCGTTTGGATTTAGTTTTCATAAGTTAAACATAAGGTGACATCGATAACAGGGAAACAAAAACTCCTCTGCCTGCACCTGTCCGGTCCCATCTCTAAAACTTTGCTTCTTATTTGCATCTTTTTTAAACTGATAATCGCATTAAGCCCATTCAACCTCGCCAGCAACAGTGCCACGGAGAGCTCCACTATTCATGCCAGTGCCTCGCTGTGGAGCATTACGCTGTCAGTGGAGCTTTACCATGATGAAAACATGGCCGAGTGTGTAGCTGTCGCTTTCCTCCATTCTCTGGCTCTCATAGAATGGGACGAGTAACTACACTGACATCGGTCCTTACTCTCTATCATCCTACTACCTATGGGATGTTGATGTTCAAAGTTGAACGTCAACATCCCAGTTTTGGGTTTGATAACTAGAAGTGCTGATGACAGTGGAGGGGCCTGTCACAAAATGGTTTGGCAGCCACCAGAGACCGAATTTAGTCCCAGCCAGTGAGCAGGAGGCATAATCCTGTCTTTAACCAGACTGGCAGCTTAAGGGAAAGTGGGGTCCACCATTTGGATCCACAGATGATGGAGCTGTCTTCCCAGCTGGCCTCTAATCTAGCGGCGGGTGACAGTACACCATGTAGCTGCGCTGCCACTCTGCATAATATGCAGTCATCCTGCTAGACAGCGAATAGACACGTTTGAGGACAAGCTGCTAAATGAAATGCTGCGTCCGAAGCTTTCTACCATTGCCATCGAGACACGTTCAGGGACAGTTTACAAGTAGCAGATTTTTACACCCGTTCAACTGACAATGCTACATTTTTTTCTGTACATTTTATAAACTGTACTGTGTGAACTTGTCCTAGATCTTCTATGAGAGATAAAAGGAGATGAGGTTTTTGTAAGATAATGGTGAATTCAATGAGTAACATTTTGTATGGTCGCGTTATGCACTGAAGGCAAATTTGTGACAAACCAAATATAACCACAGAAAGATCTGCAGAGATTTTTTCTTGAATGTCCAAAGAAAATATATAAACAAATATAGAAAAAGTAACTTTGAACTTGTGTAGATATTTAAATGCGCAGAGATTTCTCCCTGTCCGTTAGTCCCTTTCACACACACACACACACACACACACACACACACACACACACACACAAACACACAAAATCCTCAGTGTTCTCTGGTTGGCTAGGAATCAGACTCTGCTGAAAGAAAAATCCCTTCGACTCCCATCCTGATAGGGCCTATTGAAATGCAGACCCCACACCAAGACTAATAGCAATGGGAATCAGCTGAAAATATGTGACATAATCACATTAGTGTCTTAAAGAACACAAAGCCCGTAGTCAACTTCCCTTGATCAAGGCACATCTGGAGGAGCAGGGGACTTGAAACGCAGTCCTGCCTTTCCCCCGCTAAAATGAATACAAGCTGTTTCACTATGCTCCCAGGCCAAAGCAGAACAAGAACTTTGACACAGTAATGGATTGCTCCAGCAGCCACACGGCTTTAAGCGAAGACCCCAGGAAAAAAAAAAAGGGAAGATCTTGAAAGCTTTCAGAATAACGCCCACTGCTTTCCCAGTGCGGTTGAACTCTGACCTGAAAGACTCTGCATTCAAAGCTGCAATTTTTCCTCATTCTCCTTTGATTGTGACTGTACAGCACTGTCCCATCTATGGTAACAGTGATTTCTGATCGTTCCACTGTTTATATCTTATGCATATTGACGAGAAATGGTCAGGAGCTTTGTCTTAAAGTCTTTGAAACTGAGCAAAATTTTAATGCGCTGCGTTTTAAACTTGTAAAAAAAAAAAAAAGAAAAAAACTCAAACCGGTTAATTATGTTTCAGGGGTGAAGTGAAACTGTATACACCAAGTTGCCAAAGAGTTTCCAGCTGAGCATATACAGAGAGGTGACTGTCATAATGGCCTTGAGCTTCAGCCCAAGTGCTCTTTTAAAATATGAATGCCCGTTAATATTTTCCAGAGGTCCTTCAACACACTTTTAATGCCCACTTTTTTTTGTCTTCTCCCCATCCAAGGAACAAAGATTGGTTTCTGTTTCTGCTCTCAGCCTGCTGTGAGAGTGAGGGCCCGGCCAGCCCATTAACACCCACCTCAACATGTTCCATTCCAGCGTTGGAAGCTAATTACAAACACTCGCTAGGCTTAAAACCACTTAACGAAAGAAAGAAAGAAAGAAAGAAAGAAAGAAAGAAAGAAAGAAAGAAAGAAAGAAAGAAAGAAAGAAAGAAAGAAAGAAAGAATGAGGTGTTTAAGGAGGGCGAGTGGTGGGGACTGAAGTGGAGGGGAGGCCCAGAAGAGGCTAATGAATCCATAGGCAACTCCATACTGTGCAAACAGTTGTTCACTATATGCACGGCTACTCGGGCAAAGTGGGGCCTTCAAAATGTCCTGCTTTTGTCTCGCGTCAAATTCCTCAAGAGCACAAGCGCTGAAAGGTGTGGCTGCGTTTCATTCTCCCCGCGTCTCTTGCTTTCTTCTCGCTCTTTCAACGTCTACTCCTGCCGGGGTGGAGTGGAGGGTGAGGGGTGGGGTTGGGTGGGGGTGGTCGGGGGAGGGGGGCGAGGCCGTAACCCGAAAATAAAGCCGTCCAAATCTGCATCTTGTGCGTGCGTGAGACAGAGGAGTGCAAATGCTAATGAAAAACTATTTTCTGTGCTGTGATTCGGGTGAGATTGGGTTAGAATGAGTCTGAAAGCTTATACATAAAAAAAAAGCTGACTTGTTTAAATTTTGTTCATACTTTCAGTTTTCATTATGTTTTTTTTCAATTACAGAAATTAATTTATATGTTAAAAGTATGAACTTAAAGACAATTAAATAAAGTTTTCAAACCGATTCATGCTGTTCAGTATTTTACCAGCGTTTTAATAATTAACATGTTGAAGTAAAAAATTGACTGAAGAATTAACTCATCAGTCGCTGTCTATCAGAGACAGACAGCAGGCAATGAATTTTAATGTAAGCGATCCACACCTTTGTTTCAGAAAATTGTATCTTCTGATCTCAGACCTTGAAAAAGAAAGTCAAAATACCTGAGCTTGTGAAGAGACAGCACGTCTCGCCTTTGTAGCCATAACTACAAAGACAGGCCCGGGTTTCCTGCTGCAGCTCTCGACCCGGTATATCTCAGATAAGGCACGTGACCTGCATGTGGCTGACATTCGAGTTGTGGTTAGCGCAGTAGTTCCCACATGTAACTGTCTCTAATCAAGTCCCGAGCATCAACGCCTGAGGCGCAGAGATCAGACAGATCTCGAAGTGTGCCATCAACCACAAATTACAGGCCTTGATTTGAGGTTAACTGTGAGCCACTCCTCCAAGAATAACAGAGACAGTTGTAATACCTACATTGGCAGGAACTTGTGACACGGCTTAGGAGGAAGGTATCAACATTGGCTGGGAGTCAGGTACTGTTGCAGACATCGGGTCAGGATATAGAAGTACATTATCTTACGTTGGATCTTCTCCAACATCATCAGCATCGAACCCAAATCCATGTGACCACGAACTTCTACAATGCTGTCATTTTTTTTGTTTAATTTGGTAGATGAGGTAAAGTGTGTGGGGGTCTCGGCCGAACACCTGAACTTGCCGACAGTCTGGTCTATCTCCACATGCATGTACAATCCAAATTCCACTTTCTGAGAAGCACTAAAACCCCGCACAGGTCACGGCGCCTGCCAAATACCTACTAGAGTGACCCCGTAAAAATAAAAGAGTGACGACTGTTTTATTTCGCCGAACATGGAGGTTTTATCATGTGGACTTTTTGGCACGTAAACAAGCGGGGCGGTCGTGAAAGGTACCCTCATAAGAGGCAGCACAATGACATTTCGAGTGCCAGGGGTTTCACTTTTTATTTTATTTTTATTTTATTTTTGAACGTCAAGGCTTCCTCGCCAGTCTCCTTATTCAGCGCTTTTAGTTACCACATCATAAAGCGGAGGCAGACATTTTCCCCTGCGCCTGGCACCTACTGCTCCTGCATACACTTTTCAGGAATGCTGGACCTCGTTTGTTAACATGCGAGCCAAAGTAAAGCAAAAGCATTTGTCATTAGCTGGCGGTGGCAGAGCGGTGCTCCAGACGTAGCCCTTGCACCCCGGCTTAAAAACCGGGTGTGTGCGCACTAACCAGCTCAGCTCATGTGGCTAACAGGCAAACGGCCAAGAGAAAGCAGCCTCCTACTGTTTAATGACAATAAATATACTGCCCAGCTCCATATTGCTCCTGTGTTTTGTAAACAAGGTTAATGCTTCTTTTAATTGAGCACCTGGTGACAGAAGATGACCTCGCTCATGGTGACATTTACCTGACCAACTCATCGGGTCAGATGTTTTTTTGCTCCCCCACAGAATAAATAAATGCGTACAAAATAAAAAAAAAAGCCTTTAAAATTGGTGCCACGCGATTTGCCGTTGATAACACTGACATTGCCGCTTTTGCAAATGCACATCTTTCCATTTACTTGGCAGCGAAAAACAGTTTTTAATTTAAGAGACATTTTTTCCAGAATAATTCCACTCCTTCTTTACTCCACGGATAAGAATGATGCATTTCTCATTTCACCTCACATTAGTTGGTTCTTATACTACAAGTAAAAACTCCAAACCCCCTTTATTATCACCTCAAAAGAGGGATTATGGCTAATTGAGCATTGTAGCCAGATAATTGGGCCCGAGGACCTATCCACATGGAGAGAATAACCCTCCTAGTCTGATTCTGAAAAAGAGACAAAGCCAGTGGGTGGAGTAATGTGAGTTAAGGGATTCTCACCAGCTCTTGTGAGAGCTTGTTTCACATACACAGCTCAAAGTGGAGCTAATAACTTAACGCTAGTGTGTTTTCATTCTTGAGGGGTCTTTCTCCTTGCAACCTCGAACATTCTCCCAGATCCTTTGGTAAGGACACTTGAGAGACTTTGTTGAGCTTGCCAAATTCTTCACAAAGACTTTCCCTCTCTTTATCTGCCTAACACACACACACACACACACACACACGAACACATGTGTGAACACACACAGCCACTGGAGAGCAAGACATAAGTTTTAATGACTGAATACAATCAGCTGGAGTGAGTTCGTTACGTGTCCCAGTTAAATTTGGGATCATGTTGGTACGCTCTGCATTTCCAAATTAAGGCAGGAGAAAAGTTTTCATTTCTTTATACATGTTTTTATAGGCAGAAACTTTTCCTGGTAAAGTGCCACTTCTGCTGGCCCATTGCAAATATGATGGCTCCGGCTCCTGGAAAAGCTGGAATGCTGGGAGTGCCTTAATAACTGATGTTTTAATAATTTCGCCTCAGTTGAATACAGGATCAAAGCAAAGCTGATTCAACCTGAATTTGTCATCACTGGTGTTTATTCAGTGGTGGCAGTTATTTTTTTATTTCGTTTACCTCTGGGGTAATATAATAATTCCTAATAATGAGGAATTGTGAATGAATAAAATAATGAATTTACGTCCATAACACGGCAGTAAACTGCACTTTCACAGAAGGACAACACCGGCAGGATCCTCATCACAGTTGATTGTGAGGAGAAACAGTGAAATGTAAATTGAAAGGTGAAAGTGACTGCTGACCAGTCTGATTACCACCTTCTGCTGCACAGCCCACTGTCACCGGGTCGACGTTTCCCTCGCTTCGATTACATAACAGCCGCAGCTTGAAAGGGTGAGGCCCCCCAAGGGTCAATACTGTTCTGTGGCGTGTAAAACATATTGAAAACAAATATAATTATTTCCCCCTTTTAAATTAATCTTAAAAACATGGAGATGAAAGAGTAAGATCTATGACATAGTCGACCAGAAAAGTGCTCTTTAAGGCTGAAGCTAAGCTAGTGGAAGTAAGTGTAACTCTACTAATGGGGTCTCAATCCTTCTGCAATGACCCTTGCCCCCTCCCATCCTCCTTCAAGACAAACAGTCCATGACTGCCCTTGACTCCTCCTCTGGTGCTGCAGCTCGATGCCCCGGCTCTCTCTTAGTGTGACCCTTGCTTGACAGTTCGCTCCAAGAGCCAAACTTAAGCTGCCTCTTGCTAAGTCTCTTCTGACGACAGGGGCATCAAGTGATCACCAACTTTGGTACGAGAGCACGCCCCCCAGCGGGAGACTTGTTAGTGATCCTCCACTGCCTACAGGAAGGAATGTCCCTCTGTTTCCACTGCCTAGAAACTGTAGAGCGCGCAGGTGAAAGATACCGACATCGTCACCAATATAACGCCAGTTCAAGCATTGACTGGCAACCAACCAGCCAGGAATTCATTCATTCTTCACAGTGCATGATGGGATGATGAGTGTCACCACCATCCATAATCCCTTAGTACAAATCATGCTGTTTATAGAACCAATTTCAACGAGAGACTACTCTTACAGGAAATACAGTGTCTGCATTTGAATTAATCCAACAACGGCAGTATTTTCTGTATTTTAGTTCCAGACACATTGGCCAAAATATACAAGAACCTGCACAAAAAAGGTCAAGTACAAAATGGACCACATTCGTTTGCAGCCTCCCTCCTACTGCGTTTTTTGTTAAAGCTTAATAGCTCGAATACTTTAAGTAACATAATGTTACTCATCATCATGGCCAAGTTTCAAGTGGAATAACAGTAATGGAGTGTGCTGCAAGAAAAGGTCACGGGGAAACTTACTGAATGGGGAGAAAATAGTTAAAGGACCATCCCAAAGCAGCATGCTGGATTCTGGAGCTTTACGTCAAGCAACGAACTGTGCAGCGACCTTGGAATGAGAATGAGAAATATTTCTGAAAAAAGGTCACGGATTTACTTTGTCTCAATTTTCACTAAATTTGACTCGGGCACAAACTGTTTACAATTGCTCCATCTCAGTGCTTGAGGAAATAAAACACCACAAATGTCGGTGGCAAGTCCCTGCAGGGAACTGCAATGCAACTGCAATGCAATGCAATGCAAACAGAATATATTACATATGATAAGTATCTCAAATTCTCATTCAACAGAGCCTCCTGTTTAAGTTGAATACAAACCTAAGTTCTGTTAGGATTCTTATCAACATCCAATAAGAAAGAAGTGTTTTTAAAAAATAGTGCTCCAATTCCAATTTATTTTCCCATAATTCAAACAGGTCTAAACGCTAATTTGATAACAGCAACATTTCTTACTGGCGTTCATCGCTGCACACGCAGGGACCTATGGTAGCAATGAGCGGTTAAACCACAGTAGCAGAAAGGTTAATACACTCAGCACATGTTGCCGCTTACAACAGGTGGTGCAGCGCGATCAGCGGCTCCCAGCATTCCAGCTTTTCCATGCTGGTGGCCCCTGGTATTCTGGGATTTACGCTGCCTCCCCTCCTTTCAACCACAGAGGCCTGACTGACAAGCTAATCGTTGGGCTGGGATCCCCTCAGCTATTGATTCCACTGCAACACAACACCTCCCAGTCAATGAAACTGCAATATAATGCTTGAGCTGCAAAGAAAAGCGGAGTATTAGCATGTTGAGCAACTGGGAGAAATTTTCTGCTGCCGCTGCTGCTTGCGCTGCTTGTTCCTTGTTGCAGCTGCTGGTAGGTAGAAGCAGAGCGGCACAAATAAAGTAGGGAAAATGTGTCTCAGGGGGTGGAAGCATGAAGGGGTAGGTTATTAAAAGCCACAAAGTGGAGCCCATGCTGGGCGTAGAGAAATAGCCGCAGCATGGTAGAGGCACAATGGAAGCGAAGGGGGTCTGCCTTCTAAATTGTTCTAATCCCCTGAGTGTTTTATTTCATTCAGTGTTGTGGTTTAAAAACGTTGTCTGGGACCGTGCGTATCTGCTTTGACTCCGCTGCAAGACGTCCAAGTGGGCCGAGTCCGTCGGACCAACTGCAGAATACGTAAAGATAAAAACAAATATTTATTGTTTCGCTGAATCTTTTCTGTTTGCCATAGAAGTTCTGGCAGAGAGATTACAGTGCGAAAAAAAAAAATCAAAAAGGAAAATCTGCCATCAAGCAGCAGTAAGTTATTTGATCTCTCCTTTACTTTTTAGAAATCTATACCCAGCTACTCTAACTATTGATCTGTGAGGCACAATGGCTGCGATAGTAAACACAATTAGTCGTATTACTGTTGGCTCCATTCATTTAGTCAAGTATCCAATTTCCATGCTGTGTGAACACTTAATTAAAACAAATGTGTTACAAATATATATTGGGGATCAGCAGCCTTCAAAAAGCCTCTTGTGGCTTGGTGGGTCAATGCAACAAGGAGGATAGCAAATCAATGTCGCTGGTCACTTGTACCACAGGGATTTAATCAAAGCCGAATAGTGACAGTAATGCCCAGAGTGGACAGTGAAATGATGGCTAATAGCCTCTCTGGGAAAAACAAAACAAAAAAAAACAAAACATGTTCAGTATGCTTTGTTTATGTTCAGTAAGACTTGAAAATTACTGTCGGCCATGAATCGGAACATGTGTAAACACTTGTGCATTTAATATTCAACATTGATGAGAGCTGGTGTATAATGATGGGTGGTTGTGTTAATTGAATTTCCACTAGTAACTACTGTAGTGTCAGAATCAGCTGTTCTGATATCTGTGGCCTGTTTTGGTCTTGTCAGGATAATTGAGTGGATCGTTTTTGAATGTCGTCCGAGGGCCGAGTTACGCGTGTCCTTCTATTTGCTGTTAGCGCGGGCAAAATCTGTTTCCACTTTTCAAATTACCTGATTTAAACTGTGTTTTATCTGCAGACAAAGTCAAAACAAATAGATCCTTGTGACAAATGTACTCACTAACAACAGCAAAAGTAAAGTCAGCTGTCCTGCGTGAAAAATCGCCGACGTGGCGCGTATGACACAGCAGCTGTAGTTCATGATTAAAGCTCATAGAAAGCTCATAGTCAAGGTTAAATGGACCCTCATGTTGACTGTAGGTAGGAAACAAGGAAACGTTGTCGCTAATTTTTCACTTTACATCCTTTGAACTCGCAATCATCCATTCAGACGTGAACATGGAAAGAGTACAGAGCAAAAATAAAACTAAATCTGGAAACTTTTTCTATTGTAACCATCCTTCAGCCACAGTTTCTCTCACAACCATGACACAATAGTTATTATGACACATAATTTGTATGAAGTAGACAAGTCTACTGTACATTTTAGTAAGTTTGAAATTGTGTCACTCTGATATCCAGTATTTTATTTTGCAAATAATTAGCATCGAAACTTGCGAATCAAATGGCATCTTTGCACATAAGTATCTGAAGCACTGAAGGAGCTTAACTCGTAACAGTATATAACAGCATCCACTCGGCAACAGTCAAACAAACTAATCTTCAGGTAAATGTGAGCTGAAAGATGTTGTGTCAATAATTGATCGTTATTAAAAGTAAAAGTTCAACAGCAACAGCATTTTTAAATACTGTCGAGCAAAACTCGACCCACCTGAGCCCCATTTAGGAACCTCCTGCCTATAAATCTCACAGAGTCCGGGTCACTCCGTAACTAAAAACAGAGCTACTGCCTTTAAAAAAACAAGTCGAGCAACAAAGTGATTAGTGACTTTAATTATTTTTTTAAGAGAGTTTGGTGACTTTTAATAAATAATTTGTGATGACAAGTGCCCAGCCTTGGCAAAGGCATGAGTTCCTCCAACGATCCCCTAATCATTTTGCCGTGTTCAAGATAATGAAGGAATCAGTAGCAGATGGTTCGAGCACCATAAATAGCAAAGGTAATTAGAGAGCCTGTCAAAATAGAAATGTGCTGTTGGTTCAGGTATGAAAAAAAAAGCAGCCGATTCTATAAGTGATGGCTCAAGTCTTCTCAAGGGTGTTACACAGGGTGAGTCCCTCAAAGGGCAGAGGAGATGATTAGACTGTGTTTAGGAGTGTAATCACAGGTTAGTTACTGTATTAAGAACATTTCCCAGTGCCAGATGTGTTATCGGACCTACTGCCAGATGTGAAAGTGTTATTTTACAGTTTAACTGTAAGAAAAATAAAGGTAACATGCATAAATTGCACATGTTTTCTGCGCTTTAGCCTTAAGATTGAATAAAAGGACCGCATCTTTTTTCTTTATGCGTTGCAGGAAAGAAAACACAGAGCAAATACATAAGTTTACATGTTAAATGGCTGCAAGAAATATGAACGACTAACTTACATCTCAGGACTTCTCGGATAAAGTCAACGTGATAACTCAACTTTGTGGACATTTAAAATAATGCACGCCTAATGGACTTTAAACTCAACAAACAGGCAGTAATAGAAGAAAAGTACTTAAGTCCACTCAGTGCATGATGGAGTTTAATCCAAGTTTTAACATTGCACAAAGTAAATAAACTTGCCCATGGCGCAGCTGGATTCATCGTTTTCATATGACGGCAGTTGTTATTGTTTCTGGGCTTGTTCTCCTCAATTGCTTTAATTGGACATTACAATCTAGGTTAGTGTTTATCAGGTCGATCTCAGGGAGACGCGGGCCAAAATATCTTGGAGTGAAAGGCGGCCAAACTGCTTTCTGAATATTTTCTGTCCCCTAACAACGAGCCTGTGCTCTGCATAAACAGTATTGCTCCACAACAACATTTTTCAGTCCTCAGCCATTTCTGGGGCACGTTCAGACCCCTGGGAGTTTACAGAAATATCCACGATATCCACGCAGCTGTTTTTTTTTTTTTTTCTGAAGCTAACCCTTTTGGGGGCCACAAAAGTCAACTGGAGCCGCTCGACATCTGACAAGAAATGGTTATGAAAACTGTTATTTTGGAATTGGTAGTGTTTGCAACCTTTTTTTTCCCAATGTGTGTGTTTACAGTTTACAATTTTTCGTAACTACACTCTCCTGTAGCACCAGAAAACACAATAAGTCTACAGATGTTACAAAATACCCCTGCTCTTCAGCTATCTACATTAAAATAAAGTGTTATAAACTTCGCTCAAGGAAGCTTGAGGTGATGTTCTATGGGCTTAAATTATAAAAAAATCTGGTTCCGAACTCCCAACATTATGGATGTTGAGAAGAAACGAACAATTATACATGGGTTCTTCTGGGTTTATTTAATTTAAGGGTCCATAAAAATCAAAAATTAAATTTGTCTGTGTCTGATTCCACCTTTTCAGCGGGTCTCGTGTCAGAATGCACGAATGTAAATTAGTTTCCAGAACTACTCTATCTGACGTCCAGCAGATCGGAATCATTTTTCTTCCCAGCGGTCCTCGGAACAACTTAACAAGACCATTGAGTTATGACCATCACTTATAAATGTTTCAGCATCATTTCTTACAGTTTAGGTTTTCTGGTTAGTTTGGCGACAGCTATAAATACTGGACCAATCATTAGCCTCACGAGTTTTAGCTTTTCCACAGCACTGATGTCTGGAGCGAATTTATAAAACACTGTAACTATTCCTGCTATAAATGCCCCTGTGTGTTTTTTCATGTCAGTTTCTATTGTATTTAAGCTAATGGTTCTCTTTACTTAAACAGATTTAATTTATTGTGAAATTGATGATGTATATGTCCTAATCTAAACATGAAAACAGTGAAAACATTAACATGTCAGTGGCTTATTGGGCAAATTGTCAATAAGTGGAAAAATCCAGGGCATAGACAGCCTCATCAAACAGCTGCGTAAAAAGATAAGGTTTATGTACCAGGAAGCCGGTACATATGAAATCATATTTCTATCTGCGTCAATCTCATAAATGGCCCCTGTAGAATCTAACTGACAGAAATCTGTCTCTGACACAGAGCACTTTATTCTCCGTCAGCAGCAGCAACGCTTCCTTTCCCCTTTAACCTTTTTCAGACAATGATTTAATCATTTTTTACATATGTTTTTCTCTTAAAAAAAACAACAAAAAAAATCAGTGCTGAGATTCTTCTGGACAGCAGAGATACACTTACAGTTCTGCTGGATCTTAAAACATCTGAAATGTCAGGCGCAGCACAAGAAATTAGTAATTTCCTGTCTGTGTGTATGGCAGCAGGAAGTGAGAGATACATCCTCCCCTCTGGCTGCAGGGAAGGAAACAGTGTGAATGCAGAGAGGATGTCACTGACCTCTCTGAGGAGAGTCAAGGCTTGACCTTGAAGCCTAGCTGACTAAACACAGGACTTGAATCACTCAGGGCAGAATATGGGAATCTCTCTTTATGATCAGACGTTTCCAGTCTTTTCTACGGTGGGTTGAATTGTTCTTTAAAAAGAACAACTTTAATACAGATTGTTAAAATTGTGCACTTTTCCATAAAGTGTGCAAGTAAGATTTAGTTGTCGCAGACTACACAACATTTCCTCATATGCTTCAGCGGACATGTTGTCCTAATGATGACCCATTTACTCATCCCACGAAATCTAACATGCAACGAGCGCCGGAACACAAAGGTAAGAAGCAACTTCCTGGGTTTATTAGCCTACAACGTGGGATAAAACCATTTGGTTTTTATTATTCCATTTAGTCTTAGCCGGACCACAAAGTGGTTCTGAGGGCCTGTTTTATGTATTCAGCTGCCTTCCCCCTCAACAAGCATGTGGAGCCGCTTAAATAAACCATCAACCAGAGCACAGCTGCAACAACAACCGATCGATCGGAGGCAGGTTACCGTCTGAACACTGCGCCGCCAGCACGCTGGCTTCAGCAGGTGGGGTGGGAGTTGTAATTTGCTGCTGAAGGGCTTTTGTGCCTGCCTGACTTTAGAAAAACTGTAACTTGTGCCTCCCCTGATAGATAGCCATGAAGGCTGATAGAACGTGTGTGTTTGGGAAAGATTCACCACTGTATAAACAATCGACTCCCTACCTTCCACAACATCTGGGAACTCTCAAGTATCGAGGCAGAAACAAATAACCAGGGACTTGTTAGTTTCTGATTAGATTTTAAACAACTCATCGCGGCTCGTGGAGTTCCCCCGACTGCGCCGCGCGGCCGGTCGTCCAGGAATACGCCAGAACAAGATCACGCAATGGCAGGAATGACCAAAGACAAATCAACACAAGGAGCTCATCCAAATTTGGACATGCACAACAAGCTTGCACAACAAGCCTGCACAACAAGCTTGCACAACAAGCTCGCACAACAAGCTTGTAAGATGTGTTTTTTTTAATTTGAAAAGGGTTTCTTTTTCTAATTGTAAAGAAAAGTCTAGTTACAATAAAGCGGCTTGAAAAAGATCTGTCAGTGGTATTAGTTTCCTGAATGCTACATTCTGACTCTGCTTAATCTCCTCGTTCAAACAAACAAGCAGCATAAGATTATTCTCCTTGTCATTCAGCTCACTACTGTTTGCCAGCTCTTCCTGAATGAAGACTGTCCACACTGTATTCCGCAATCCTCGTTTCTGGTCTGCAGTTTGGATGAGCACGACGAGTAAAGCCTGGGTTGAGGGAAAAGAAAAGGAATTCCTGTTTGAACAATGCATGACCTCCATTCCTTGCATTACGCAGCTTTATCACTTTGCACCGCATGTCCGCACCTGTGTCATGGGACGACGTTAAAACAGAATCGATTACCACATACTGACCAAAAGTCTGTGTGAAACATGCGCAACACATACTGTAAGAATACACAATCACACAGTTGGACAACCTGTTCACCCAGACCCACAACAAGCTGCAGTACAACATCATGTCAAACCAACTAAAAAAAAAAAAAATAACATCACACAGCTTGTTGTTGTATTCATCTGCTGTGTGTCCATATGTTTAACTTAAATATACACGTTCTCTCTCGCCCCCTCTAATGCACACACAACATCACACAACTCTGCCTGCTACAGCTGAACTTTTGCACTGCGGCGCGACACAGCTTTTGCCCCTGCAAATCCAGTTGCTAGACAATCTAAGCCAATTACAGTATGGGGGCAAATTGTTAACCTCTATAATATACATTTCCCAGCCTCCTTCTCTGAGCTTGCTTGTCATCCCCAGAGAAGAGTTATGCACCGGGGCTCAGTGTCCCAGGCGACCCAGTTTGAATTGGCTCAATTCATTAAGCCGGGACCCGTGCACAAGCCCCGAGTTCACACGGCGAAGACACTTGCAGCAAACAGCTGCTGCACATTCCTGATGGGAGGGCCAGGCAGATGTCCAAGGAAAATCAAAGGGAGAGACAGGGGAAAGTTTACGAGCCAGCGTTTGCCAACCTCAACGAGAAGCCTCTGCATCCCCTCCTCAAAGACAGGGTGCAGCTGGCGGAACTCACGGCCCCGTCCTGTTTGGAGCTGCCCTGGTTCTCCCTCTCCCACTCACAACCCTGCAACAACTCAACGCGCTGACAATGTCAGTCGTCTCCTCGGTGCTCTCTGTTTGAACCACAACCACTTTTGGCACCAGCGCCGGCGGCCTGGCCGAGGGGGTTGGAGTAATCATTAAATTTTATTCCTTTGACACTGTTACGCTGAACCAACTCATTGTTCATCATTAAACCCTGAAAATAAAAATTAAGAAGGTGCAGCCCTTTCGGAGGCAGGAACAAAGTGCATGCAGCTGTTGTAAACATGGTGTTTGGCATCTGCCTAGAAATTGCACAAATGCACTGTAACTGTTTTGGAATCGTTTGCATTTGATAAGGTTACGCCGAGGGTGGAATGACGTTAGATTTTAAAGGTGCAGTCTGTGAGGTTTTTCGACCACATACATGATTCATTTTCAAAATGTTACCATTTTGTGTTTCTCAAATAATTGCTGACCACACAAATGTAAATAATCCTTTCCCTCCCTATTCAAACATAAAGTATAAATGATTTGATTCACTTTGAATGATGCTGTATTTCAGGTGTGTTTCTCGAAAGCTTTGGCTGGTGAGAGTGCAGTTGCCCTGCACTTGGATCAAGGCTCCTTCCTTTGAAGACGACTCTTCGAATACCACAGAGCCTGCAGCATCGCACAGTCCTCTCATTTATCACGTTACAAACAAGGACAGGAGCATGGTCATGCTTATACTTCTCTCTCTCTCCGATACGTCTTCTTTGTCCTGCAGGCCACCTCCTAACCCACAACTGTCTCGCCTCTACCCCCCCACCCCTCACTCCCCACACTCATCTCCACCCCTGCTCCATTGCACACAAACACAGCAGGATGCCAGTTGTAATCACTGTTGGACACAATTTCAGGGACAATTTGAAGACTATTTATTATCCTTGGTCAATAAAAAAAAAAAATAGGGGGACGAGCATTTTTTTGCAGACGCTCATTTGCAGCCTATCGACAGTTTAATAAATGGATCACTGAGACTGTAATTGCTGTACTTGCATCGTCTTTATGTTTTTTCGGTGCTTTTTATTAATTTCACTCGTTCTGAATGCGCACATTTAAAATTCTCTTCTACGGCGTTATCTACATTTTAATTACGCTGCACGCACTGCAGACGCAGACAGTGATAGATATGCCCTCGTTGCTGTAAATGTGTTACCTCACACAGATAATTTATCTGTAATAAAAAAAAATAAAATCTGAAGATTCTGTATAACCAGCACTCGGTGGGTAAGCCCCTGTCTGGTTACTAAATTGAATATGAAGTCTGGGAGTGCTCCCCTGGGAACAACAGTGATAAAACTCCTGGTAAATGGTGCCGTATCCATTCGTAGCCTCTTCAGATTAGGTGGATGGGACAACTCCCCTCCGGGGGAAAGTTCCTCAGCAGGGCTTCAGGTAACACAAACCTCTTAATCACACATGACCTGGCAGCTAAGAGAGAGTTAAGCAGCAGCATGGGGCCTCCCATCGTGTTCCCTCCCTTCCTACAACATCATTAGCGCAGGCACATGGCCCGACTGCATCCATCCCACTGTTTACAAACACCATCCTGCCGGAAAAGCCGGGGCTGCTTTTGGAAAACTGCTGGTGATGAATCTGAGAGCCTTACACTCCAATTCACACTAAACTATCCGAATCGAGTAAATCCCATTCTAAGACAGGACTTCGGTGTAAACATTTTTTGTAATCCGCTGTGCCAAATGGGACCAGCGTGTGTCAGTTTTGACAAAAATGCTATGATTGTTTTTCCAGCAGTAAATAAAAATGTGTCAGGAGCACATAATCTTTCACGAGTCCTTCACGGCGGGGAAAAACGAGGTGTTTACTTGCGTCCGTACGATCTATAGATCTCTCCTTCAACATAGTTTCGGAGCAGCGAGTTCATTTGTCAAAGTGAACTTTTCTTTTTTTAAAGAGGGAAAAAGAAATATCCTGGACAGTGGTTGAAGGTTTAGATGTCATCAGCCATTAGAGCAACCCGGTGTGCTGCGCAAGTTAAAGGAAAAATCTGTGTGCCCTTGAAAAAGCTGACAGCGAGGTCGACAGTGTTTTAGGAGACAAATCTATAAATACAACACACAGTGTACAAACCCAACATCTGTGACATGGAGGGGTTTAGAGTCATGATGTGTCCCCTGACTGAAAGATCCTTGAGAATCATCTGCTGTGTATGATCATCATAGGAGTTCTTATATTCTGTGACATATATTATTAAGTAATAATAATAATACAATAACAATAATATACATGGATATATAATTTTACAGCAACTAGTAAACTATGGCACAGGTTTGCTTTAGTGGCTGCCTACTTGGTCATATCTGGTTATTATGAAATTAAGATTGACAGCATTGTTACACGACATAAATAATTAGGATCAGTACATCTGCATCCAGACAGTGTTTGAAATTCCCACCAACACCAAATTAAAGTCGGCAGTGATGTAGTTTTCAAAGTGCATGGCTTTGGCCAACGGCTTTTGCAAGGGGCAAAGGCTAAAGCTGGACTTTGCGACCTGGGGTAGTTGTTCCATGAGCTGGAATGCAATGGGAGGCTTGTAAATTAGAGACCTAATGAAAACTCTCTGGTGTCCAACTGAAGCAATCATCTGGTTAGAATCAACCAGTTGTTTCGCTAATTTCCCCACGCTGGCTCCAAGCCCTCAATGCCTAATTTAGAAGAAAAGCGCACGTTCAGTCTTACACACCTGCGGTTTGAACCCAAGACCGTGATCCCTTTGGCAGCAAACCTTTCGTTCCCATTCTCTCGACTTGAAAGCAATAAATAAGTCCATATATCTTTAAAAAATTATAAACTGAATAGATACTAAAAATTATTTCATTTTAAAGAAAGTTTTTCAAATGTTATTATTTAATATCATGAAGGATTACAAGGATTGGAGGATAAGTACTTACATGAAAACAAGACATAAAACATCCCCCGAAAGATTTGGTCACTACCTTCCTCAGAGTTATTCAACCTTTCACCCACTGGGCCCCTTGAATCTGACCTTTAACCAGATGCCATTTGCTTAAAAATCTCCTTGCCAGTTTCAACCTCTGGAATCTGAAACACATTATAAGCGGAGAAGGGAACAAAGGCAGCAGATTAGGGGCCGGTCTGGTTATTAGTTTGCTGATACAGTTTTACAAGGGTCAAATGCAATGATAGGGGAAAGAGTTGAGAAAGAAAAGAGGTTTCAGAGGCTCCAAATAGAGCAGTGGACGACCGTGTCATGATGATGTAACTTTTCTTTGCAAAGGGAAAACGTTTGCAGTGGGACATTAATGTGCAAAAAATGTTGTTTCAGAGACCGATGCAGATGTGCGAACAACTTTTTTTTTTAATGCATAACTGTGCTTTTGCATTGCTGTGTTTTGTGTAGTTGTCTTTCCAGCGACTGCATGTGGTCTGATACCATATGATCCATTTCTCCTGTTTTCACTTCTCATCCTTACTCGTTTTAAATGTCTTTGTGGATTTAAGTCCCCCTCAGTCCCACATTATCTCAGTTAGAAAGTGTGTTTTTACCAGGGAGGGTGGCGGTGAGTGGAGGTGCTGATGTATTGAGCTAAGTTGCTTGTCTTTGCTGAAAGCTTTTGTTTCCTGGGGCTCTCTATTCATCACAAAGCCTTTGGTGGGAAGAGACATAAAGACAGGCTCTGACCCTGGTGTGAGCCCTTTGACCTCTGTGAACCCAAGGGGACAGATTTTCACCAACTGTGCAATCACTATTAGTTGACCGCAGGCTCTGTAGTGGAAAATGGCTGGAGCCAGACAAAATGAATGGAGGGCCATGGTGGGAAAATCTAGTAATTTATAGAAGTTGGGAGTCTATTTCAAAAGAGGTGATGGTGGATCAGCTGACATGTGAGGTCAAAGGTGATGTTTGGCCATGATTTCCTGCCTGTGTTACTGTAACATCTGTGTGTTAAGAGACGCCTGGGACCAAAGCAGTTTGACCCTCAGGGGCGTAATAGTGAAAAGAAAAAATAAACCCTACAGTTAAGATTGCTGATGTCAATGACCATGTTTGACATGAAGCCCTCCAGAGCCGCCTGTGACAAGATAAAACTCCTCACGCCGCTCGCACTAAAAACACCTTTTCCCCAAACTATTTCACCGCGTTGAACGTTTTAAAGGGCAACGCAGCATTAAATCAACGTAAACAATTTCTGCATAACTTACTGGCACAACCTTCATTACTCCACTTCATTAAATTCACTTTTAAAGGCAAAGGATGGTCCTGTAAAACGGCTGTGGTCATGCCTCTCCTGTGAGAGCGGCTGTGATAAAGTGGATCGTTTTGGCTCTTGCACTGTCATCTACAAGTGTCCAAGTCAAGAAATACTGGGAGTCCCTCGCCCCAGGGCTAGCCATTAAGTAAATTGGCCTCCCCAGCCCTATAGCTGTGTCACTGTCCGTGACGAGCTGCCACCTATTTGACCCAGGGATACGAGTCCAGTACTGATCAGCAGCTGTTCTGAGGCCTTGTCTTTCCAAGCCTGGGAAGTGGCTCCTAATTAGCCTCCCACACCCATAAACGTGTCCAGTAGGTCAGTCACTCCACGCTCATTGATTGCACTGATGTGGTCCGAGCCGATGTTCGACTTGAGCTCCTTCATCAAAACCGAACGGTAGGCGGTCGGTGACACAAGCCGTCTGCATGTGTCAATAAGACCCTCAGAGGTAAACTTCCTCTCGCAGCTAATAGGTGACTTAGCTGGCACTGCAGCTTGATACAATTACAATACCCAAAACAGGAAAAAAAGGAAAAAAGCGTTGATTAATTCGGCACGAGATATAATCTTTGATTGTAGAGGTGAGGCAGGATGAAAACGGCATAATTCTTGTCCCGACTGTCGTCACCGGCGTTCTGTTTAGATTTATCACTAACGTCCTATTACAGACATCATGACCGGGTCAATACTTCAGCGGTAACAATCGCTGGTTATGATGGTAATGATAAATGATGGAGCTACACTCAGCCCGGGCACAAAATCATCTCTGACGTGTCAGACACAGGATTCTCTTTTATCGAAGTCGCAGGAAACAAGTCCTGAGGGTTCGCCTCTTCACTATCACTCCTGTGGATGTTTTTCCCGTCCTTTCCTAACCTCTGCCAGTTGTTTTTCTTTCATTTAGCTGGCCTCCACTAATAAAAATGCAAGCCAATTTTCCAGCGCATTAACCCACGAGATCTTTAATACACAAGAGTTTTGGAGCAAAAGGGAACGGCAAGGCCTCATGGAAAGATGGATGGGCCTGCTGACTCAAAGTGGGCAGTTTTCCCACTGCCCTGGTCCCAGCTTGGGACAAAGGCCTCATTGAGTGTGATGCTTGACATCAGCATCATAAACTAGTCATTGCTACAAAGACTCTGACACTTTAAAGTACCAGCTACTGCCGCTTTCTTCACGATCCCTGCTACAGCATTGCTTAGGCTAATCACGTCACTGGCAGTTGGTCCCTTTTTTTTCTGCAGATGCCAACACAAAGCGTTTAAATGTGAAATAATGTCACGAGGAATCCCACTTGAGGGTTTCATTTCTTTGCGGCTCTCTGTAGAATATCAAACAGACTGTTTATCTTGGTTTTTGTGAAATGTTTGGTTTTAAGATGTCACTGTTTGTGTGCTGTGCCAACACTGACCTAATATACAGGTAAAAGACGGGGTACTCAATATTCAAAAATTTACTAAGTTCATATGGTCCTGACACACAGAGTATGCATATTCTAAAATGGAGTGTATATTATTCATTTAGCCATTTGCAGCATTTGGGCATTACCCCATGAATACTATGTATTTTACATTGTGTTATGAAATATTTTAAAATCCTTATTTTGACTAATCTTAAACTGTGGTGTTTTCACATACAATGGTTTTCAACGGTATTAAGCAAAATTACAAAAATCATATGAATAAAATAAGTAATAAGTAATTTTCTAGTGAATGACGGTTATATTACCAGGACTAATTTCTATTCTCATTTGTTGAATGTTTATATTAGTTGCAATTTTAGGCTCTAGTTTATTGAATCCATCTCTCACTGTTGCCACGCATAACATTTTCAATATTATTTTAACAGAAAGGGATTATGCAACCAGGAAAAAAAAAAACGCTCAATAACCTTAAAGTCGTGGCCTCAATAAGGCAAGGAGATGGGAGTATGCCCATGTCAATGGAAGTCTGATCCTCAAACATGATGTCAGCTCAAAGCCAGTTTCAGACTCTCAATGTCACAGGAAAAGGCAAGGGTGCACTTTAATAGATTAAACACCGAGAGCCAGACAACTGTGCTGCCAAGGAGGTGCTGATGGATGCAGTCGCATGTAATATGAATTCATGCTGGATGGTGACGACAACTAAGAGCCACACTGCATGAAACATAAACAGAAGCGAACAAATATTTAAGATATTGAGGACTGAGAAAAAAAATATTGTATGTATGTATGTGCGTGTGTATGTGTGAGTATAAATATATATAAATATAGATAGATAGATAGATAGATAGATAGATAGATAGATAGATAGATAGATAGATAGATAGATAGATAGATATGTACACACACACAGACACACACACAAAGTACATATAAAACATTAACATGAACAACAACTTATGAGGACTGAGTTATATGTAAGCAGACTGTAAAATTACATTATAATAGATATCGATACATACTGCAATATTATTAACATAAAATTTGCATCACAACAATACATTTAAAAAGACAAGTCATTTAAAAAAATAGGGCATAAAAACACAACCACACCTTTAATTCAACTGCTATTTTTTTTTTAAAGTAAAGTAGAGCAACGTTTGCATGTGTCTGTATCTGTGAGTGGGGATGGGGGGGGGGGGGGGGGGTTGAGGGGGGGTGATGATTTTGGCTGACATATTGATGGAGGGGGAAAAAATGGTCTGTTTCTCAAAGCAGCTCAGTCGAGGATTAATCACACAAAGCTGATCAAAGAAGTTCTCACGCAACGACCAAAATTAACTTTCTCTCAGGACCTTTAGGGGAGATGTCAGAACGAGCTGTCAGCCACTGGAAACACACAGTGAAATAACATTAGCCCTCACTGGCATTTACACTGGCATTTACTATCCACTAATCCTGCAGGGTAATATAAGACAAATTTGAAGAATAAATTAATCTTTACTCGTTTGGATCCACTCATTTCCACAGAGGTTTTTCTTTTTTTTTTTTTGGTTGTTGTTACAGAGATGCAGTTCCCACTGAGGTAGCAGACCACCTGTCACTGACGTTATTCTGCATGGATATAGAGGGCTCCAAGTTGGTCGGGTCTCAGGCCTTAAAGCGGGCAAAGACCTCAAAGAAGTGTGACACTATTCATTGTCGTGACTGACAACCCCACAGCTGCCCCGTCGAGCTATGGGGCGAAGTACTCCACTGTGTTTTTGTCACCTATTTACTCCGGCAAGTGTAATTGATCCTTCATGTGTTAGGAAAAAAAAAAAAAAAAAAGAACACTTCAAGGTCTGGAGATTATCACTCTTGCCAGCTGGCTCACATGTGCCTTTGAGTCTATATTTAAAGACAGTAAAATGATGTAGCATTATTCGACAAGGAAACCATTACACACTGGCAAGTGGCATTGTGCACATACTGCAGAGAGGGTGTTCACATACACATATATATATGTGTGTGTGTGTGTGTGGTATGTATTTGTATGTATGTACAATGAAACAATCTACATAAATAAACGGTATATATGTGGTATGTATTTGTATGTATGTACAATGAAACAATCTGTATAAATAAACGGTATATATGTGGTATGTATTTGTATGTATGTATAATGAAACGATCTTTAGTCTCCACCTGCTTCTGTGTTGTCGTCTTGTCGTCTTAAATTGTTGCAGTATTATTCTGTTAATAGTTATCTGTCCTAAAGTCCTTGACCTCTGCAAATTGTAAACAGGCTTTTTACACCACTCTCAGCACTCTTTGACCGGGGGAGTTTTTGTCGACAGCGGGGCCCAGAGATAAGCACGCAGGGGCCGAACCTGTTCCGGCCTGCACTGCCCTCTGCAGCACCTCTGCTTCACACTCAGTCAAATTTCTCCCAGCGCTGCCGGATCAGATGGGTTAATCTCGCCTGACCCCGACTCCTCAAAAGCACAAGCCTGGCTCTTTTGGACTAAGTCCCAGTGCAATGCAATGCCATGGAAGCAGGCCCCCACACACATCCCCCTTGTTCACTGGCACCGGCTTGCAGACTTCAGAATCGTCAAGATAAGGTACAAGAATGTCAGGAAGTCTGACACCAATGAGCAGTGTGGTAAACAAACAGTTGCAGACGTCTGCCTGCATCCCCTGCCTCTTAACGACCTTCAGTTCCACCCTTTTAAATGTCAGCTGGTGAAATATGGTTCTATGGTAAGGACACTATTCAAAAAAAAAAAAAAAAAAAAAAAAAAAAAAAAAAAAAAAAAAAAAAAAATCCAATACAGGATATAAATCTGGCACCGGAATATGCACCAGTTATTTTATTATTAAATCTTAATATTAACAAGTTTCAGTTTCTAAAAAAAAAGGTCATTCAGAATTGAATGTATTCTATAAATATATATACTACTAACCGTAGTTAGTACATAAACAGTAACGGAGACATATATATTAACTGCCATTTAAAAGAGGCAGGTCTTAATTATACATGACAAAACTTTCGAAGCTATCCCCCCCTCCCTGTCATTACACTGTGTACATGCTGCATGCTTAGGCAACAGTCCCACTGCAGCACCCTGCCAAGCCAGTTAAGTACATATTACACAATATTGTGTGTGACATGTCCACAGAGGTTGCAGGTAGCGGTTATATATGCATGAAAGGTAAAGGAACAGAGCTGGGTTTTCTGCTGGGAGACCAACGCTCTGACATCCTTCCCGGATACTTTGATCCCTCCGGTGCAGTGAAGCAAAAAGCCAATCATTCCTAACCACATAAAAGTTAACAGAGCATGGCCTGGTATTTAGCTTTATGTTTATCTGTGTTATTAATGCGGGTCCGAGCGGCGCGGCCTGTGGCTGCGGGTCAGATTGACAGGTGTTGAGCTGTTCTGACGCTGCGATCGCACCCTCCAAATGGAGTATCATAACAACAACAATGACAACAATTTTCACTGCGGAAACCACAACTCCACACTTTGCTTTTCTCTCCCTCAGAGATTAAATGAGACGATGTGATGAACTGTAAATTTGCGCGTAGAGTGTGCGTAAGAGATCATTTGTTGATCTGATGGACTTTGAGAGGAGATCGTTTTGGGGCAGTGGGTGGGAGTTGGGGTAGAAAGAGAAGATAAAGGAATCCGAGAGCCCTTTTGACACATTCTCGGAATCCACGAGCGATCCCGATGAAGATGATAGAGGGAGTCTCTGATTAACCATCCGGTAAGCAGGATGTCTGTCCCTGCCAAGGCAGACAAATGGAACTATTGTGATGCTACGGCAGTCTTTGATCATTTCTGCACTCAGGGAGATATCTTCATTAGAGGTGCTCCTTGTTAAAGCTGTCTCACACCAGCAGACATAAATATTTGCACTGTATTGGATTCCACGGGCCGCCAATACACAATAATTACACTGAACACATGAGCACCCACTGGGAATTTCCAACATTAAAGCTCACCGTTTGTCCTTCGACTTCATAAAATGTATGTTATAGTAAGTGCATCAAGTAGAAAAAAACCCACATTGCATTATATTATGTTAAATATCTGTAACTAATGTGATGTGGATAACTGGGAAAAAGTTTTTTAGGATAACATTAAGATGTTGAAGTGTCGACTCGTAGCAGACAGCATAAGAACTTTTCACAGCCTGGAGCCCATCTGTATGGTTCCACTGAATATGCATGGGGGTAAGTATGGTCTCGCCTGGGCCATTAATAATCTTGTCATCACAGCTCAGAAACGCCGAGTTATTTACTCATCGTCTGCGTTATTTTCAAAGGCTCTGGATCCTGACAACTCTCTATTACTAAAAATGTCAAAGCGGGAGTCAGAAAAGGCAAAACCTGCCAGAAACAAAGGCGCCTGTTCACTTTTCTTTTGTGGGATTAAATGCTCAGAGACCTTACAAGGGAGCTACCCGCATACATACAAAACAGCTCACGGCTGTTTGCAGTGAGAGACACGTTTAGTGATGCTAGTATGTTGAAGCATATCTGGGTGTGAGTGTGTGTGTGATTGCGCATGTGGGAGTTGGACCTCGGAACTGAGGGGAGGAACTATCAGGAGCGAGGAAGAGAAAGCGGGAAGGGGGAGGCGGGGGGTAAGAGGACGGACGCAAGGTAGCATTTGCAATTGGGAGGTTTTGGTTTCAGGCTCTCCAGTCATCAATCATCCCGGGCCTATTCTGTTCTTTGACAGCTCACTACAAGGCTTGACATTTAACACTCACGACCCTGGACCAGGCTGTGCTTGAGACCAGAGACTTCAGAAACACAAAAATTGAATAGGGTGGCACTTTTCCCCTCTTCACAAAGTGGTAGAACTGAGGAAAAGCAGATACAAATTAATAATTCCCATCTGCAATACACCTCACTCTGGTGAAATTACTGCTTTAGGCCCCGTGTTCCCCCTTTGCCCCTTACTTTGACATACACAAAAGAGCTAAATGAGAAAGTCAAGAGGCCTCTAGGCCTATTAGTCTAAATACTCGTATGCTTTCGTGTGTATGTGCGTGTGTGTGGATGCACTCGGTGAACTTTGCGGGAAGCAGCTTTGAAACTTACCGCTCTCGAAATCATTCACGGTGTTTTGGAAAAGGGAGAAGCAAGGTATTTTCATGGCTTGAATGTTTTGGTTGGCAATGCAGCATGGTATGAGCTGCATTAATTGTACACATTTCAAATAAAGGAAATTTCATTTCCTCTGTCCTCAAACCACCTCTGATATGACACTCATTCATATTTCCACGGGAGAGAAATCGGCTTATGTTCTGTCACCACATTTGGTCTTCTGCCTTTTTGGGTCAGTAGGTCGCTGTAAACAAAGCAATAGTATTGGAAACTAAATTTGAAAAATAAACATTGCTCTGATAATAACCAACATGGATAATATGGCCTATATCTTTTTTTTTTTTTTTTTACCAGATTTGAACATTTGATTTTTTTTTATTCCAATAAGCTCAGCTGTCACTCCAGAGATGCCATGGTGTGACCTGCCCAAAATCACAAAAACTGGTTCAGCAGCATTATATAACAAACCACCATGTGCCCCCCCTCCTCCCCACCCCCTTATCTAACACACATACACATATACACATGTCCATGACCCATGATAACTCGACAAATGCTTTTCATTTACACAGTTTTCTCCTCAGGCCATACAAGCTGAGCCTCGCCGTCTTGCTCCCCTGGTGGATTTAGTATGTGGTTACTGATAACATCGCCTGAACATCAGCCATATCCATTCGCTCTTATGTCAGGGAATTGATAGCTTCTTTTGGATTGTGTGAGCCGCAGAAAATCTCTTCCATCTTTGTGTGTGTGATACGCTCTGCTTGCTGCATACTAAGCATGTTGCCAGACAACTGGTCATGTCTTAACTGTGAAACTGGCAACTATTGTTCGCGCTGCTATAGAACATGCCTCTAACGACTCCAAGGGCAACCTTTCATCTTGCACAAGGTACCAGGGCTCTTAAACCATTTAGTGGATTCTTTAAGGCATTTAGACGCATGGCTGGATTGACTCTGTAAAATATATTTTAAAAAAAGACTCAGATAAAGTGAATCATATGGAAATTTCCGATTCTTTAATGGAAACACAAAATGACTGATTATTGTCGAGCGAGAATATTTAGCACCGTTATCCTGACAGTGCGCCACTTGCGGGTCTTTTGAGGATTTACATCACGCTCCTCAATTTGTCACGTTTAATGTGCGCTGAGAGACGCACCACATGCTTATGACACACAAGATATGCAGGATGTGCATGCACACACACACACACAAGAGGCACACGAGCACAGCAGTGCAGATTGTTGATGTCATCATAGAAAACCTCTTTTCTGAGAAAGATTCATCAGATTATGACCAAAGCCAAGCCTTTCTTGCAACACTCCACTGGCTGCACCATATGGTTGGGTCCTAAAGCCACGGGTGGAGGGTTTAATGACAGAGCGGATGTGCGGCGCACATGCCGAGGGATGTTGGGGGATGGGCTAAAAAAACACTCATCAAGTCTTTGGCCTGGAAAAGCTGCACAAGGTCAGCTGTGCGGCGGGGGTAGGGTGAGGGAGCCAGACACATGTCTACAACAAAAGGCAGGTGACCACGGCGAAACTTTATATGAGGGAAATATAAGAGTAGACCATAAAATATCTTATCACCCAATACCTCTCCACGTGCTTTTTTCTTCACTTGGTATTTAAATATCCATCACATGACCCCTTTAGTGATTAATAACAACATATTTCCTCAAACACACGAGGTCGACAGTATAGGCATATCACCAAAATATAGTGACAGGGAGATTCAATCCTCTTGGCAAATATGCACAGCTGCCAGTGTGGGGTGTAGGGATGAGTAAACAAAGATGGACTCATAATTAATGTTTACAAAGGCTGATGCAACTGCATGACATTTCTACTGCTGCACGACTTGTCCACTGACCACAAATGATCTGTATAAATACGTTTTTTTTTTTAGCCCGACGTATCTACTTAAGAGCTGCAAACATGTTTAAACATCTTTTTTTTTTCCCCTCCAACCGTGGCTGCCTAATACCTCACCTCGGTAACTATTGGCAACAATCTGATAGGGAAACAAAAAAAAATATTCTAAATATTATGAATATTATATTTTTCAAACCCCAAAGTTTCAGTGGAAGAAATTGCTTTGTTTGTTTTGGGCGGTGCATTCTACTACAGACGCGGCTTTAGATATTAGGCCAGCAGTGGTGAGGAGGGACACCGGGCAGCCTGAGGAGTAAGAAGGCAGGGCAAATGATTGATGGAGTTGTGGTTGGTCTATAAAGGTCTGCAAAGAGTGCTCGGAGATAATCAGAGAGAGGGTGTCTGTAGGCCTCATAACCCCCCCCCCAACACAAACACACATACACACACACACACCACAAACAAGCACACACCAACATACGCTGACTCAAGAGAGACAAGACGGGAGCTTCCGAATTATTAAGCAGCGAGAGGCACTGATGATGAAATTCTGAAGGTCGGGCGTAACAAGAGGCACCTTACAGGGGTCACAACCTCTCCCTTGCTGGGTGTTTTGTTCTTTGTACCCCCCTCACAACATCACCTTCCCACCTTTGTGTTCACTGGGGGGCAGGTGAGCGGGGGAGTTGTGTTACATCCCTGTTTATCTGTTCATGACCTCTAGCCGGCAATTCTGCACTTGATAAGAGGAGGGCTCGCCTCATAATGTGCACGGCAGCTGATATCAGCCCTGTATCCTTGTGAAATTGATTACCAAGGCCCAGGGAGCGTGCAGAATATAATAAATAGAGATGACACATAAGGCACACATGGACTTGTAGGCTGATGGGTAACACCGCCTCAGCAATTACCTGCTACCCACTTAAAACAGGGGTCATGCAGGGCAGGCTGGCAGTGGAAGGAGTTATGGTTATTTCTTATTTTCTCTGCAGACAGTCTATGAAACATCTCTCTCTCCCTCGCTGTGTGTGGCTGTGTGTGTGTGTGTGTGTGTGTGTGTTGGCCAGTGTGTCTGTGACACAGACACGGCAGAGAGTTTTGACAGGGTAAGGTTTTGGGCCTAACAAGGTTGTTGCCTAGAGATGTTATTTCAATAACACATTTATGGTCAATCTGTTAGTATGAGGCACAGTGAAAATCACCTCTGTGATGCTAAACATCAAACCCTATGCTGATAACTGTTCAGACATTTCACTTAGCTGCTTACTGATGACATATATATGGTTACAGTTTAAAAACACTGAAGTCAAATTTTGGTTTTCTCCAGACCAGTTCAGTTTGCTAATGTTTATATCTGATGTAATATGGTTAATATGGATGTTTTCACCATGTGCATGCAACATATAAACCAGACAGCCTCTCGCAATCGGATCTCTCCACACACCTGTGTGTATTCAGCAGTTATTACTACATTATGACATCAGTGAGTCGGATCGTTTGATATCAAGAACGCACATGTAAAAAAAAAACACAAAATTTGACGGCACACATATAAACACCTGCAAAAGTACACAAAATTATCACAAACCATATTTCTAGTGTGGGCGAATAGGTACTACAGAGTTAAGATATAAGAGGAAGCTCCCATTTCATCATCTTATCCATCCATTCACCTCATCTCAATTCCAGGTGAAGAGCAATATATCGTCCTTCAATATTAACAACATATATAAAAAATAAATTGCATGCTGTTTATGGCGCTAGCATGCTGTTTATGGCGCTAACTGTTTTCCACATCTGCAGAGAGACTGTAATCCCTCTGGTCAGACTCACATTTAAAGATTCCAGGGTCAAGTACAGTTAATAAACTGTTCTACACTTTATATATTTTTTTTGATTGGACATCTAAACTGTGAAAATTGTCAAATCAAATATGACAGAAACAATTTTAAACACATAAAACACAAAATAGCTTAAACTACCCATCAGCACTGACTGGACAGGACGGGAAAGGATTGTGGTTCTAATGGATTTTATTCTTTATTGGATAGCACTTAACACTATTTAATAACTTTAATCAATTACTTGTCCATCCTGTTTCAAAAAACACCAGACACAAATACACACACGCCAACCTGTTAAGATGACAACTAATGTATGTAATGCAAATTTATCGGTCGTTAAAAAAAATCAGTTGATTGACTGATACAAAACGTGAAGACATATTATTTTTTGCTTTCAGCCAAATTAAAACAGCAACAGCACTAAAAAAAAAAAAACAACAACACATTGTGCTTTGAGCCAGTTGCCGTGTTTGAGAAGGAAAAAGAGGGGGGGGGGGGGGGGCCCTCAGGTCGGGTTGGGGGGGGGGGGGGGGGGGGGGGGGGGGGGGGGGGGGGGGGGCATTATGGCTGATTGTGTGCTGCACATTTAATTGGCCCAGTCGAGAATGCATCTATTCATGATCTTAAAATTTCCACCTGAGATATCTTAGTGAGCGCGCTGCATAATGTACGGTTCATTTCAAAAACAGGCACTCCAGTTGCTTAATGTTAGCATAAAGCGGGCCGTGTAGATGTGCTGCTGCCGTTTCAATGAAGAAATCTGAATGGCTGTAAGCTGCCAGGCAAACCTTTATATCTATTTGTTCCACTTGTCTGCTTCTCAATGAGTTTAATCAGCTGAGAAGAAGCCGCGAGGGGGGTGTTGCCTTACCCGCCCATACATTAGAGAGCCCCCCTCCGCACCACACACACTCACACTCAAATACACACAACCCCACAGCCCCATTCTCTGTGCATCGATGTGAGAGTTGAGGGTCTCCCTCTCCCCTGTTGCCTTACGGATTATCAAGTACACTTCAATTACTGCTGATCGATACACTTCTGGCTGCAAAAGGGAGTGTGAGGAAAATTAGACAGACTTTGGGTATGGCCGTGACTACAAAGCAATGGATTAGCACTGATATGCATCTCTTCATTTACATCAGGAATGGGCCCGTTCTCCATCAGCATACCGCACTCTCCTCTGAACGGACGCACATTCACATAAGCTTTGAGGGGACTTTTTGAAAGATTGCTTCTTTAAGTGCTGGGCAAGGTGAGGGCAAGCCTGTCATATACTGTAGGAGGATTAAAAGAGCCAGTGCCACCAGGATTTCAAACTGAACACATGAAAAGAGGTCTCGTGTAGAACCATTAATGTCATCATGATAATACTGCGCCTTTGTGGGGCTGTCCTGTGTGTGTGTGTGTCTGTGTGTGTGTGTTGTGCTCTAAATTGGGCACTCATTAAAATGATTACAGGCAAACTAATCCGGGAGTCCTTCAACACAGAGAACCGTAATCCAGCCAGGTTCAAATATTTGCTGTAAACGAGAGAGAGAAAAAAAGGAGCATTTCCACTGTTTAGAACGTGCGTGTCAGCAGATAATACAATGGGTGGTGGTGGTGGTGGTGGTGGTGGTAGGAAACAATGCCGGAGTACTAGTCCTCCTAAACGAAAAGGAAAGGGAAATGAAAGCAGCACTGTGGAAGAGGATAAAAAAGAAGTAAAAGTGAGGAAGAGATAAGCAGTGGCTGTATCCCCTTGAGGCGAGCAGTGAAGGTCTCCCCAAGCACGGCCCCTGCCTCTGAACCCCCTCCAGGTCATCTGCCCCCGCTCCCCCACCCTTCCTCTCCACAGACGCAGTAAAAACACTCCAACACCTGGGTTCCCCCTCTGCTCTGTGCTGTTCGAGCTACAGTACACACAGTAACACACCTCCGACTCCATTTTTCATCCACAGACAATGAAAGCACACACACACACACACACATGGAGAGAGAGAGAGAGAGAGAGAAAGAAAAGAGGGCTTTGTGATCAGGTCTGGATATGAAAACAAAATCTCGTCTCTGATAGGTTATCGCGAAGGCCAAGTCATAATGACGGCCATTACAACATCTGTAAAAAGATTGTTATCGACTGACCTTCAAACATACCCAAAACATAATGTCACTGATGGCTTTTATGCGGAGACTAAAGAGGCTGAGGGTTTTCATCTCAACTTTTAAAAACCATCCCCGTTTTCAACAGTCTCATATGAATCGGCGCTACGAACATCCCTCGTTTGCTGTGGACCTGATTATTTGGATGTGTCTGTCGGCAAAGCTCGGCCGCTCGACCACGTCCACTTGTCTCCTCTCAGGGTCAGAGTCACATTACACGTTACTACTCGGGAGTGGGAGTTTGGGTTTGCGTCTAAAATGGCCTCCCTCTCCAAATAAAGATGCCTCTCTATTGAAAGCTCCTCGCTCCACCGTGAATTTTGCCCCCACCCCCCGCATCCCCCTCCCTCCTACCCTCCCACTGCAATCTGTCCTGCCAGCTCCCACGGTTTGTCTTTGGAAGTGATCCGTCCCTGAGCGTTGAGCAGAGCCACTTCATGTTCACATCGGCCCCAGAGGCATTCCTGCCTGCCCACTACTCTTGCTTTCTTTTGTCAGCCAAATGGATACCAATTAAATCAACTGTTCTCCAATTAGAATTTGGAAGAATCTATCTTGTTCAGTGCTCTAAATCCCACTGCTTGACTTCTTTCTCTCATGTAGCTGCTTCCTTGGAATCAGTTACACAGAAAATGAGACTAGTTATTTCCTGCAATGGGATACTCCTGGGTTTCTTTGTTTTTTTCGCTGTTTGCTCGATATGTTAATAGTTCATTTAGTCAAATGTACTCAAGGGACGTTATTATGGCGCAAGTTTGTCCGAGGGCAATGGTCACTTCTAAAATAACGAATCCAGAGTTGGAAACACGCAAAGACCCCGAAGAGGCATGTGCTCGCATACAGCCACGAGACAAAGGCCATTATTTGATTAAGACAAGGAGGGGCCTATCTTAATCTGCAGACAGGGACAGCAAATTGTTTGGACTTGAGCCTGTCATTACTGCCTAATAGTCGTGTTAAGATAGTATGACCCATTGTGTTTCATATGACCAGGCAACACCCCTCCTGCCACTCGAAATCAGGTTTCCAACGAGCCAGCCGGGCTGCTTCCTGTGGAGCGGCGATTCAGATCCCAGGCACTAGTTTAGACGTCTGTGGCCTGCAGCACGCCATACCATCAACATGTGGACCGCCCCCCCCCCTCATCTCCAACTCCTCCGTATACATGTTTACGTTCGTTATGAGTCAGAGAGGATGCTTATGTAAGAACGGGATGTGATTTTCAAATCCTATCTAGGTTGACGTTAGCCATTTGTTTTGCTTTAAATTGCTGTTAAGTAATCAGCCCCGTAGCGATTCAGTAATGGAAACACCAATCACGTCTACTTGCAATGTAAAGACAATAAAGTGAGTTACTAAAAGAGGTAAATGTTTTCTCTCCAATTTGCCAGTGATTTATTGAGACAAATAGAAAGCGATGGAACAAGATAGATGTGCATGAACAATGATTATTCCAATTACATAGAGGTGATTTAAAAAAAAACCTATAATGATGTTATTAATACATTAATATTCCATTAGGTCAATGAACACTCGAGTTAATACATTCAGATGTGACTTCTGTGGTTGTGGTCTGCCATGATGATAATGATATTATTATGATTTTAACTAGGAATAATATCAAAACACAAAGGGTGAATGTGTGTGATTGTCAGATGACTGTTTTAATCAATACAACTCATCCAGTCACCGCTTCCATGAGAGTGTCTCGTATGTAAATAGTGTTGCTTGGACACTTCTAGTTTTGGATGTTTGACGGCCCCCTACTTTTACTTTGTTATGCTTATCTGCTTTAAGAAAGGAGGCTTATTGTGTCCGAACAATAGAAGCCTTTTTATGTCCATCACGGAACAAAGATGGTAACTGACATTGTGCGACGACACCGTGAACTATTTCAAACTGCAGCTTGACATTTTCTCCCAAGAGTTAAGCAGTACTTTGTAATTTAAAACTCTGGCCGATACGTCAGGCTGAGAAGGTTCATTAGTCGGCATATCTGTGATATGTCATATTTGTGTCCAAAATGTACATTTTGTAAAGTAAACATCTAATTACCTCTCCAGAAATAAATAAGCAAGATTTAGATCGATACATCCAAGAAACATATATTTTACACTATCGCTCCAAATGTTATTTAGTAGGAAAATAAAGTTAAAAGTCTCAGTTAATCATAACCTTATTTGGCCGTTGCCATTTGTATGAAATATTGTATCTTAATGGGTCAGTTCTTAAACACTAAATATAGCAAATGCAGCATATGGGAATGAAAAATGAACTGAAATTCAAATAAAACACTTGTGAAGGAAGGATTGAAAACCAACAGCAGGGGAATGCTAAAAGGAAACAAACATTTCACTTCCTGTACCATCTGTAACTTCTGATTTGTCATCATTGTTCTGTAAATCCATAAAACACGACTGTTGCATATCAGTGTCCGCCTATCAGTGCATTTTCAGACAATGCCCTGAAGGTAACGTGAACAAATCGCCATACTTTATCCAATTTGGGTAAAAATTTCATGCAGGTTAATAGTTGTACTTGCTCCTTTTCTCAGCACAGATGCTGTGTTTCAGACCCACAACCCCAGAACTGAACTTTGCTGAACCCTGAACCCAGAATCCCTCCAGTCGGGAAACCATCTGAGCAAGCTTTTAATAAACGCCTAAATACAGCCCTTGTTATTCCAGCTGTTAATACAGGCAGGCTCCTGAACGTATAAACACAGAGAGTACATAACTTTCACTCTTCAAAGTAGCTTGATTTATATCAAACAAAACACAATTAATATGCATAATTTGTATCACATGTAGAAGTAATGTTTCCCAACATTAGTGCAGGAGTTGCATTACAACACTATGCTATTGAGTCTCCCACATAAGCAGTCACTGCCACCCGCAGTTCAAAACCTCACTCGCTGTAATATAAATAAAGGAACAATCACAGAATTTTTTTTTCCACTGACTAATTCCACAAGAAGGGGGGGAAAAAAAAGAAAAACAATTAAAAGTCCCTTCCTCTTCCCATCCAAGCTATTCCCACGCATTTTTTGGCAGAGCTCTGCCGATGATCTCCAGAGGCTTTGCTTCTTGAGGAACTTGTCAGGAAAAGATCTACATTTCCCAGGGATGAGTGTGGGTGAAAGTGAGAAGGAAACTGCGAGACGGAGCAGAAGTTTGAGCGCGAGCCAAAACAGCGAGAATTAAAAGTGAAAAGAGGAGTTCATGTATTGACAGGGGGGAGACATGGGGTTAAGAATTTGACAAGCGGGCTCACGGTGCAGGGGATTTGTGATATCCACAGAGAAAGCAAAGAAAGGGATAAACTGCAAAGAAGAAATGGCACCTATCTGTCAGGGCTCTCGAGCTGACTTTTGTGGGTTAAAAGAACTGATGGTATTAGGGAATTGAGGGAGAAATATAGATCCTTTAATATCGTGACCTACTGAACACAAGTGCATTGCTAATCAGTTTAACCCCGTTACACTGGTTCAGCTCTGCAGTTTCACATGATGTGCGGCTGACAGCAGTGCCAGGCCCACTCCAGAGACAGTGTGGCCTGGAGCCCGGGCCGGGGCAAAAGCCCCGACCTCAGAGGCATACTGACCTGGCAGGGGGACACCTCTCATGGCATTTTGACATCAGGTTCAAAGACAAAAGAAATCTTTCCAACCGCATCTTATAGACTCCTCAACCTGCCACTATTATGACATTATCCTTATTCAAATGAAGGTTCATTCCTTTTGTTTTTTGATTTGTCTTAGGTGACATTTTGTTGATGGACTGGGTCAGTCCTGTGAGTGGTGGGTCACAAGCTGCCAAGAATGTCAGAACTGGCTTCCTTGGCTTTTTAAACACACACACACAAACACACAAAGCCTGTTTGCTTTATCTCTCGGAACGACGCAGCAAAAGGCAGATGAACGAGTGACAGACCCACAACTTATACAGAGGAATAACATTAATTCGCCGTTATTTGTCAGAAACATGGTGAACACTCAGATACAAACCCTACACGCGCATGAATAAAAATATAAAGGCATATAAACACATCTATAAATATGTCTTATGTTTTTATTTATGCATGCAATATGTATAATAAATATGTATATATGCCATTGCTTCCCTTATGGCTAATAGTCCAAGTAAATGATTACTATCTTGTTTTCTTGTTTGTCAGTCCAGGACGTGTTCATCTCAGGGGATCTAGAAACTTCACAAGCCCGTGAGGAAGTTGCCACCCGTTAGGTCAACAAGCATTCGTGCATCTGGGGAGGCCCTATTCTCAGCTTTGGATATATTTATGTAATGTATACATAAATAGTCCCCCAGTACTTCTTGTGCTCTATATCTTGTTTAATGCTTTCGCACAAAACAAAGTCTTATTGTTAGAATCTAAAGTGGGGCTTTGCTGGGAAGATGCCGCTAAACAGTCTTTCAGCTTCGTACATAGAAATGTTTTAATCAGATGATGCATATTTCACGCCCAATCGCAATAAAGGCCGTGTGATGCACGTCACTTAAAACCATACGTGTGAACCTCATGGAGGTCCTGGAGGAAGAGTCAAATTCATTAGGATTCATGGATACGTCTACCAAATGGAATGGCAGATTATTCACTAAGCGTTGAGACATTTCAGTCATGACCAAAGTGTGTTGGAGAGATAACGACATCCAGCGCAGTGATTCAAAGTAGTTCCCAGTTGAGAAGTAACTGTTGATAGACCATAGATGGGCTGACATCTTGTGGTTTCCAATTTGTCTGCTTAGGCAATTTTTAGAATGAAAATAAATTTTACTGCATTTTCTGTTTATGACCAAAATTTATAACGTCTGTACAGATTACTCACTATCTATAAAAGTACAACAAAATTCAAGATTTTTTTTTTACACCAAAAAAAAAATAAAGTCAAGATGAATCGGAGCTGTTTAGATTCAAACGGCGCTTTCCCTTTATTATCCGTGCTGTGGGTCTTAGGTCTGTACTTTGTCACTAGGCTACCAAAGTGCACTGCATGTCAGTTTGTCTTTATTTAGCAACAAGCAAGTTTAATCAATGTTGGGGAAACTGTATGCTTTCTTCTCTCTAATGTGCCATTAAAAGCCATTCAGAGTGACTGAACAGTTGTCACAGAAAGTAGAGAAACACTGAGTAATCAATGATAGTTAAGAACTGTAATTTATCACCTTGCCACAACCCAGGCTTTGCAGAATGAGCCCTCCTGCTTGTAGGAGAGAGTGTGTTGGGGGAAGCTCGGGTGAGACGGCGGCTGAGGACCACGAGGGTCAGGGCCCAATTACTCTTCATCTACTGCTCCTCATCACCACTGGCAGAAGCACAGCTCAATTGCTGCATTATCTAAGCATATCAATAGTGCGGAATTAAAAGTCATTGATTTTTTTTTTGCAAGTTTTTTTTTCCACCCACCTCTTTAGTCAAAAGAAGGGAGTTGGAGCTTTAACAATGAGTGATGTCTTTTAATGAGTAAATTCTAGGTGAGAGTGAAAATTAAAGGTAAAGAGCTAATTAACTTGCTCGGTGTGATATACTGTTTAAAATAAGTGTATAGTGCGCTTCATCAAAGTATAAGAGGTGAAAAGAAGATGTAGCATAAACTTTACACTAATACATTAATGTGGAAATAAAGGCATGTCAACACGGTTACATTATATAACAGGTTACAAAGAGCAACGTGTGCTATACTATATATTTATATATTTTTTTTACCCGAGTCTGACTATCAGAGAGGTACTTTATTATTACCGCCATTCCATTTCTTCATTATTACTATGAAGTTAGGAGTTCACTGTGAACTGGCAAGAGTCGAGCTTTCTGTAAAATTCACCCAACAGACATAAATAAAGATGTGGGCAATCACACATCAATCACACTGTGCATGAGCAGGCAGAATGACCACGGCAGGAAAGGGCTGAAAGGCCCAAAAAAAAAGAGAGAGAGAAAAATTTCAATTTCAAGAGCATTATTATTTTCATTAATCATAGCCCTGCCATCAACCTCCTATCCTTATGCCTTAGTGAGAGATCTATTATACGCTCCATTTAGCCTCAGCCATATTACCTCATATGTTTTCCTGGCTGACCAAATAAGACTTAAGAGATAAAACAATTTACTGTTCATTATGAACCATGTCACCAGAATCAATCTATTAACCTGTGTTAACTGGGATGGCTGGCAAGATCTCGCGGACTGTATTGAAGTAAAGAAAATGGATATTTATGTTTTGTATGTCTGTGGTCATAAAAATGACTGGGCATTTAATTTGCCCCCTCCAACTCAGTGGATGGCTTTATTTTTCCGGTGGCCAAGGCGCCCTCCTCGCCTTTAAGCAGCCCCTGACCTGTGAAAGATTCTAACAAATTAGCTTCTATTGTGAAGCCAAAGGTGCCATCAATGAGGAGACGCTCCACTGCGCCTAAAGTATGATGGTAGAGCCAAGCAACAGAGCAGAGAACCTTGACATGATTGAATTAACCCTTTGTAGGAAACGTGCTGATAAGGGTGGTGGTGGAAGGTGGGTTAAAGGGCTGGAACTGTTTGCCTCAGCTGACAAGAAACAGGTGCAATGCCTAAATCTTACTTCCTAAACCCAATGACTTTGCAGGGACCATGTCATTAACGTTAAGTGATGGGCCCAGTGTGAAAATGAATAAATGACACTTTTCGCTTGTGTCCTCATTAAAACCCAATCGGAATGATTTTTTTTTTTACATTCAAATCTGCCTAGTTATATTCGTTTAACCTACAGACTAAACCTAATTTGGAGGTTTTACTGAACTTTTGGGTGTCACGGCTGCTGCACATCTAGTTGTTTCATGGCAAAACAAATAGTAATCAAGTTATGAATATTAATACTAATAGTATTAATTATAGTAAGGAGTGATATTGTAATGAATTTTAGAGTATGATATCTCAGTCCATATGTTTAATATATATTATATAGTATAATAATATATACATCCACAAATTCGCAAAAATGTCCACAGTGCAGTATCTTCGGTCCAGCATCACTTTCACTGAGTAACTTCTCTCACAGTGTTTTCAGTGGGCTTTTTGGCAGCACTCACAGCTGGTACAACATTGCCATAGTTACACTCTTGACCTTTTTGTGTTTTTCAGGCTCTGAGCTTCGGCACATTCAATTTAAAACAAAATAATGCAAGTTACGTTTTAAGTTCAAAGTCTGTGGGATGATATAAGGCTTCAACACATTGTGCCAAAACTGCAAGAGTTCGAAAGCAGTTGGCGACTTTGCTAACAGTTATTTTAGTGTGTGCGTCTGTGTTTGTGTGTGTATTATTTCAGTTGTAGTTCACACATGGTTCAGAGTTGACAGAGTTGAAAGTTGTTAGATCTTTCACACACTTCTCTCTACAGGCTGAAGCTCAGATATTAAAGGATTAAAAGTGCTTGGTGTCCTCGTTCTTCCATGCTGAACTTGGTACGTGGGAAAAACCGCGTGTGCATCTGATGAAGATGCTCCAAGTCACTGTTACTGTACTGCAAAGTGTGAGTTGGAGCACAAGCTGTTGCACGTGTTTACACTACTGAGACTTAAAAAAAAGAACAGATGACTGAAAAACATGGGTGAAATACATCTTGTGAAATTAATTTTCATTAAATATTGTGGAAGCTTTCAATAAATAGACATATTTGGTCAAAAAGGCTGCAATTAAATGCCAATATGTTATGGTGATAAAGATGAAATATAATTCACTGCTGTATTTTTCACATGGTACTATATGATTGGAAACAAATAGCTGCCTACAAGGTGGGTGGGTTATAAAACAGGTCCTGAAACATGTTGTTCGTATCATAGCGCTGTGAAAGTCTTCTGAACAAGGGCACTCACATTATCATATTTTAATCAGACTTCAGAACCTGTGACACTTCCCATCACGAGCAGAGAAGGTGCCACCTATGAATATATGTTTGGATAGAAAATTAAGGTCAGAGGTCACTGGCACGATCTGCCAGCTAACAGGGGGTGAAATGTGCTTATTTGTTTTTAAGTCAAGGCTGATTTCATTAATACTGGGAAAGGTCAGCTTGACACGAGAAAGAGATTCAGACCCGGTGGTGAGAGCAACCAAGACCTCAGTGAGTGGAACCACTGTGCCGGCGGTTGCCAAGGATTATAGGTATACTGGTTTACATCAGGACACTATTTACTCATTATGAGGTGTTTACGAGTGTACTATTTATAGTGTAACGACAAGTCTCAGAACAAAAGGTTTTGTTCCATTATAAAAACAAAACAACATGTTCATTAATATGGAAACTCAACCAAAGAACCAGTCGGAATGATTATTAAGCTATCGGGATAGGTAAACACCATTTAAAATCAAAATGTTAGCCGTCTCCAGGCCTGAATGTCAAATGGTTTACCCAAGGAAATGTATGTACCTTATGCCTTTAGCAGCAGCTATACAAAGGGAAAAAAATAAATAAAGGGAAGAAAGGATCCCATACCTCGTTGCTGCCTTTAGGGGACTCGGGTATGGAGAGGACAATGGGGTCAAAGCAACTTGATTTGTATCTTGTGTCCTGTGGGAGAAGAGAATACACCAGTCAAATCCAAGTTACCTGGCCTTTGGCTACCCCTTTGCTCCTCAACAATAAGCTGGGATACTACTGGCTGTCTGCCCCAGAGGTGGTAAACAGGAAGGGAATAAAACTGTGTGTGTAGAGGGGAAGACAGAAGCACAGAGCGAGGGTTATAAGAGGTACGGTCACAAATAACTGCAAAGCTATGAGGGATGATTTTACTTCAGGGGTTGGTCATTGTCTTTTCAGTTAGCACATGTTTCCCTCTAAATACTGTGGGGGAAGAAAAATGCGTTTGAATTTTGTAAAAGCCATCAAATATAAAATGTACCATGTACCAAATGTACCATTTTTTTCTCTATTTGGCTTTTCTGGTAAAATGGAAGGAGATCTTTTATAATAAAAAGTTGCACTTATTGAAAAGGAATAATTACTGAACTATAGACGAGACCAGTCATATCACACTTCAGGTCTTATATAATATTGTGTTCAGAAATAAAAAATAAGATTGCAAGTTGAAGAATAGGAGTTCTACATTTGTTCCCTATTTTACACATAAACAGGAATAGTGCAGGTTTAAGATGTTACGGCGCTAAAGAAAATATGGCAGTGCTTTCCTTTTTAACGAATCTTCGATGGACGCAGGTGTAACAATGAACTGGTAACTATGCTGGTCAGTCAGCTGAAGCCCGGAGGTAATTAAGTGTCAACGCTCTCTTCACACCCGTCTGACTCATGTAAACAACAACCACAACTTATGTTTTCCTCCGCTTCCCTCTGCCATAAGGGTTCATCAGCTGCGTATCGATATGATTTGGCTTCCAATGAAAGTGGTGTTGCAAGGATGCAGGAAAATCAATACAGAAAATATTACCTGCTTTAGATGAGGTTGTGAGGTCACTGGGGTAAGAGCACAGAGCAACAAACCCGTGCCTATAGGTTCATATCATCGTTTTACTTAAACAGAAACTTATTTACTGATCTAAAACAGCACTGTAGACAAACTAGTTCTCACTTCCATCCAACTATCAATTATTTTGCTCTTAAATTCATATTATTTTAAAACGAGCGACACATCATAACATCATACTTCCCTGGATATCTACAGATTTCCGGCACAGTACATTATCTTTCATTTCTGCCTCTAAGTTGCTGCTCTTCCTTCCACTTCGACTGGTCAATACATGAGTGACTTCCTATTTTTGCTTGGGTTTATTCAAAAGAAAATTACTAGGGCAGTAACCAAAGCTGGACTCACCTATTTGTGTGTTTAATTGGCCATGTTGTCGGTGGAGTTAATTGGTTCTCTGAGTCCAGGTAGTTACTAAATGTTTGGCAGCATTAGAACCTCAGCACTTTTCCATTAATGGTGCGTGAAATGAAATGTTTGATACTGCAAATAAAATCAGTGATATTCAAGGATGTTATGGTTGGTAATGTGTTGAAACTGCCATTTAATGGGTCCTAGAAGATTGGGGTAGTGTCAGCCGGAACCGCCTGGGCCCTCTCCTGACATTGCTAGTTGCCTCTCCATTCCCTTAACGACTGTCTACACTGATTACACAGACCCCCCAAAAGCTTAAAGCTGGGGAAACAGTCTCTATTAGTAGTCCAATTAGAGTCATTAGCATATCCTACTTCATTTTGATGCAATGATTATGCTGCACAAAATATAAGACTTATATGGAGGAAAATTATGGAGAAAAATCAGCAAAAATCAGGTCTGACATGGAAACTGGGAAAAACTCTGTAGCTGTAACAGAATCAAATAATCTGACACGCTATAATGAAAGCCGAGCTGATTGATTTTCTTTCAATAGCAAAATGGAAGGAAAGTCAACATTTACACGTGTGACTGACAAGTGTTCAACTTTACAAATGTTGAAGAAATTGTGCCTCTGGAGGTCTTAGTAGGAGTAATATTGACTTGTGAAGTCAACAGCAAAACAGTTGTTCCTCTAATTAAATATAAAGAGCCTTTATCACATCGGGTTGATTGAGAGTGAATATGAAAAAGAACATGAAGCATCTTAATGGGGATAATTACAACTGTGAACTGAACAAAGGTCTTTTCTTTCTTTTACTGTTGCCCTTTAAAAAATAAGTGCATATCAATTAAGTGAACAAAGGGAAATGTCTGACTGACACCACAGTGGCTTCGCCATGTCGATGTGGTTAAAATGTGTGATTTCTGTTTGGTCAGCAGAATGACTGAATGTTTGTTTCTCATTGGGAGTCTGGACATGAAGGGATGAAAATACGATGACTGTTGTCTAAGTTATCGCTCGGTCTCTATTAACACTTTAGCTTCGCTAAACCTTAAAGGAGGACCAGAGACAATGGTGCACACATGCACATTGTTCTATTATTTTTAGTACACATTACATAAAGCATGTGTTTTTGGATATATAATGATTGTATACCATTAGTTATCACTATATCTGTATATAATACTATAAACAATACTTTATGTCCATAAGTGGTTAATTATGAAATCTTTATGTATTCCCACTGTTCTGTTGAGGTGGTGATACATCCTTGGAAATCTAGCTAATTGAATGTATTCACCAAAATAAAAGCATAGAGGCTAAAATATGTAATGGGTTATGTCAGGTGTAACAGTGTAAAAAATTAGAATTAAATTTCAAAATGTTCTCCATTGTATTCTTTGTCAATATCGCTTTGACCGAGTCAGTGTCAACAATCAATAGCACATTGATTCCTCCTCACAAATCACACACAATTATGGCAATTTAATCTGCCTGTTAATTGCAGCGGCTCCAGGAACTGAGTCGTCGACAAATGTGAGAAATTCTGTCTCTCGTGACAATCCTGACAATGATAAATGGTAAAAACAAGGCAGGGCTGTTTGTGCGAGGGAGACGGGTGACAGACAGCTTTTAATGAGCCCAGCGGTGTGGTGATATCAGGTGAGAATGGAAATGAGGGCTAAATCTATTTTTTGCAAAGGTTACGTTCCCATTTCATAAGAACATACAGCCAGACACCCTTTTGCATTGTAATTGATTTCCTATTCTTCTGCCACTAAACGGTCATGTTGATGTCACAAATCAACATCAGGCACAAAAATTTTTTTTCTTACAATAGCATCACTGACCGAATTATCAGATTTCTACTTTTTAATCCAATGAAGAGCCCATGATTATTTAATGATTCATAATTAAACTGACTGCTATTGATAAAGCAATGCAGCATGTCTCCCATTAGAAAACAATAAATTAGTTGACCTATGTGCAGTGCAACAGCAACACACAAATTAATTAATATATAATAATTCAGTAGTAGTAAGGGGTCAACCGATAAGATGATTATCCCACATTTCGCTTGTCTGTAATGGAAAGAGAAGTAATGTACGAAATACCAGTTAGAGAGAAAAAGTATTGAAAAATAAAATTTAAAAAAAAGCCATAGGTCAAACTGTTTTTAAATCCACCATGTTTCTTTGTGATTAGCAGGTGAATGGTTTCTATGCCTCTGGTCCAAATCAGCTGATAAGTGCTGCGGGAAAAAAAAAAACAAGACCTCTAACTTGTATATAAACTGGTAAACATGCAGGCAGCAACACGAGCTCCTGCTCTCCGCGATAAATATTCAGTTGCTGATGACTGGACAAGATAAACAATGTGCCTTCAGAGGTTATCAGGGAGGCTGCCACATTTGGATATATTTTATCAGAGTTTATCTGTTATCTGTTTAGCTAGTGGCTACGGCAAAGCGGCAAAACAGGGGAGATTTTGAATCAAAATGAGATTGTACTTAGTGAAATCGGTTTATCTCTCTACGTAACCTTTTGTGCAATGTATGGACAACGACTCCACATTTTCTTCTGGTTCTAAATGTTAATGGGGCATTTTGAAAATGGCTTAAAGTAGTAATCGGTGTTCGTCCCCCTTAAATGTCTGGCTTAATTTGTACGGAAGAAATGTCAATTATGCGTCTCCAAATAATGCCATCAACATCCTCATATTGCATTATATATCAATGAAATACATATACGTGGGCCAAAAGGTTGAGAGCTGAAGAATATGAAATTAACAACATTATATTTAATAAATACAATTTGTATATCCTTGCCAATTTGCCTGGTGAAAAAAAACCGCGAAGGATCTGCTTCCAGTAAATGAAGTAGATACAAATTCTATTTTCTATCACCTACACTTTGTGATAGAATAATATTGTAATTAATAAAACACCCAACATTCAGCGCCTCAGATTTATTCTATACCTTTTTGCCAATTTGGCCTTTGAAGGTGGGACCTCCTTTGAAAGAGGCTTTTAGATTAATCATATTATCTGCAGGTTCTGAAACAAGAATGGTTCTTGACCCCCTCTTCCATAAGAATCCATTATCTTAAACTATCACAGTAATCCTGGCTTTGGGAGGGGAGAGAAGGAAGCAAGAATCAAGCCTAATAGATAGCAAATAAGATTAATCTATGATCTAAGTGCCGATTACACTTGGACCTGCCCTTGAACACTCAGGTGTAACCTTGAGATCTGCATCCACTCTCAGCCAGCAATTGGATTGAAAGTCCCTTAAGGGTCTCGGCTGGTGGAGGGGCACTTTGCCAAGACCTTACCCCTGAGAGATCAAAGGCCAAGTAGCTTAACCCTCAGAAAACCAAAGGTGTTAAATATCATAGGTAATGACTGGTTATAACAAATCTATGGGAACTATTTATTGGTGAACGCCCCCTTGATATTACTGAGTGCGATTTAAAGCATAACTTGAATTTCATTAAATATCAACTGTATATACATTAAGTGGGATATGAAAAAAAAACAGTACATCCATTGTTAATATGTGAGTTGAACAATTGAAAACAGAAATATTTGCATTGAATTACAATATATTGTAACAGTATGAACTGCTTTGACAAATCTCAAACGTGCTGCCCTGGTGGCAGCAGGTAGACGTTTGCCTCCGCTCTGAATAATTGTTTTGTGATGGACTGCACGTGTTGAACAATGGAGATCAATATATAAGACTTTCACTCAAGGTCCAGATCAGCAACATGAACGAACTGTAGACAAACACAGACTTGTGGATCGATGCTCCCCTCAGTTTGACTCCTGAAGCTGACTATTTGATTAATCTGCCGGGGCAGCCGGGGAAGAGAGAGCAGGCATACAATAGCTGATAGTTTCATGCCATTAGGATGGCTAGAGTAATGAAATTTCATTTAATTTGTCAGGAAGAGAGTGCTAATGTTAAAAAGCTTTTGGGTAATAAAAAAAAAAGTCTTGAGAGATGTGAAGGAAAGCCTTAAGTAATTACTCTGTGTATCTTGGGTCCTCATGATGGAATATTTACATTACTGTCATGAAGGTCCTAAAAGTAATTAAATTAGTGAGGTGGGTAAGCTCTTTATTCCCACATTTTTCTAGCCTTTTTGTGAAAGAAAAGACTAATATGTGGACAAAGCCACTTTTCCTCGTGATGGAATTGCTTTGCAGTCGGGCCACTGCATGCAGGCTTAGTGAATGACTGTTATTTTATAGCATATTAAGTGTAGGTTACCTTTGCCCCTTTGAACCTCAGTGTGTGCAAAACTCCAAACCTTTGACAGTGCAGAATACGCTTCGACACCACACCGATCAAAGGCATTTCCCGAAGATATAAAAAAATGCCGTGCAACCTTTTTTTTTTTAGTTTTGTCAGAGTCAGCACGCAACACTCATCTGTTAAACCTCACAATTGGAGGCAGAAGATAAAAATCTTTGTCACTATATCCAAGGTGGCGAGTTGTAGCTGGTAGCGGCCGAAGTTAAGAAAATGGATTGCAAGATGAAATAATAATTGAAATATATTGGAGCGGGACAAGGTGAAGCGAAATGCTATTGCAGTTTACATTCCAAGGGTACAGGCTCCATGATAGTGCTGAAAAAGGTCTTCAGAACAAAATAATCATAAATCCAGCAAGCTGTGTGTTGCTTGTGACATCTCTATCAGGGTATATCAGCATCCTTTCTCACTCTATTCAAGTGTTACCAAGACAGATGTTGGAAAGCGCCTGGAAATGTATCTGACCGCTGGCTTACTCTAATGAATAACTTCCACTTTAGGTCTTGCAATGTAAGCAGAAAAACCCAGCTTGTAGACGCCGGAGCCGCGTCATGAATCTAACCCGACAGCCGACATGATATAAAGGCGACAACACTTGTATGACTTCCATTTTCTTTGCTTTCTATTGATTTTCAGTTAATAACGGGGGGAAATACTAAACGTCCATGCTGAGTACCTAATAAATCCTGTCTGAGCTTTTTTTATTGAGGCGAATTTAATAAAAGCAGTGGGCTGGGCGTGGGGATTTGTCTCGGCGGGAGCAGACAAAAAATAGGGATGAGTGGGGAAGGGTAAAGCCAGGTGCTAAACACTCAAACTCATAACAATGGCTATTTATCCATCCGTTTTATGACTTTATGTTCTCCTTTCATGTTTGTGAAAACCCTGTTAGGTTTTTTTTTCAAATGTATAATTTATTTTAAATATCCAAATCAGGCATGTTATATTGTTTTCATGACACTAAAACGGTAGTTCATGTTAAGTTTAAAGGCTACGGCCTGATTGTCAACAACATCTCATCATTTCCCTTAGGCTTGAGTGATAGTGGATACATTATTAACTATCAGTAATTACTGACATGGCCGCAAATAGCAACCTCTCTCACCCCTGAGGGTGAAACATGTCAACCGATGCATAATTTGTCCATCGCAAACATCAAAACATTTCATTAACTCCCACATCTGCATGTTTAAAATGAAGACCAAAGAGAAAATGTCCATTTCATTTATATCAAAGTATAAGGACTACACCATAACCGCTACATTTACCCTCAGGTTAAAAGATATAGACAGCCCGGATACTATAGGACATACAGTATGAAGGTAATACCTCATTGGTGAAGGCAGAAGTTTGGTGAGCCAAATACTGTATCTGTACGAAGGCTAATTACATGTCTATAAGGAACCATTTAGAGTACAGCTTCAATATGTACCACTGAGTACAAAATAACATGTCAAGTCGAGGTTGATAAAATTTTGCAGTTTCACATTGAGGTTCATTACCAGTGCTTACGTCAATGTCCATGAATCCTTTCCATTTAATGTCTCCCCATTACGTTTATGAATGCAATAACCTCCCCTGTATGGTATCTCATTATCTGATCTGAAACACAGGGTTTCAGGGCAGTTTAAATAGTGAAATAAGCTAATGGCTAAGGAGCTATTTAATGTGTACTGGGTGTATTTATGTGTGCATGCATATTTCTATGTATACATGCAACATGTTTATTGTCAGCATTGTGACTATAATATGTCAGTTTTGTTTTATTAGAGGTCAGTAAACGTTATATACTATTCAAAACATACTCTACCATTACCATAATATGAAGGTTGTCTGCCTATGACAAATATATATTTATAGATTAAAAGAGAAAGTAGTAATATTTTTGCTTATCTAGTTACTGCACTCTCTTCTTCTTCTCTTTGATTTCCTTAACTGCCTTTTGTTCGTATGAGAAAAAGCCACTTGGGGTCAAGCCATTAAAGGACTACCCTCACAGTGGCTACATTTTCTCACAATTGAAAACTAGTGCACAAGATTAACAGACAATTGATTCAGGGGAAGAGGGAAACCAGGTATACAGACACGATAACCTGCACAGGTCAAGTATCAACATCAATGACGATATGATTATCTCATGTACATTCTGTGCCAAGTGCAAAAGAATGAGCAAGCGTTGTGTTTAGATTAAGTACTTTCGACAAAAACAATTACAAAGCAGCACAAATGTTTAAATATATGTGCTCTTTGACTTTTTATCCAAATACTTTTCACGCAGAGTGATAACATTGTCTACATCAGTGGTTCTCAACCTCCTGGGCTGAGGCACTGGAAAATACGTGATGGGAAAAGAAATCCTGAAGGCACCGTTGTTTTCCTGGTAAGAAACAATGCAAAGTCATTCCTACATATTTAAGTATAAGGAGAAACATCAGTGTGATATAGGAAGAACATGCGGACTCAACGTGAAAAAGGAAACAATGGGTCAAGTCTTGTCCCAAGTAATTGAGTAGAGACGTTTTCATAATTCAAATTACACTCATCAAGTGCATCATCTTGTGGGCCTCACAAACATAAGGTAATTAACTTTTACAACACTGATACAGTTTATTAACCTCTCTCCTGAATACACATGTGTACATACACACGCACACTCACACTCACAGACCATATTACCATATTGCATGAGTGGAATCATTTGCTTGATTAGACGTAGCTTTTAAATCCTGACGAGGTCCAAGAGTCTCCATCACAAACTACCAACAGATTAGCATCTGTGAATGATTCACAACATGTATCAGACGTGTCTGTAAAAAAGCTGCCGGGTTCGACAGACAATTTAAATCGAAAGCACAAACTGGATATAGTTTTCTGAGCCTTAATCTTCGCAGTACGGGTGACACAGGACGACAGGTTCAAAGCTGGCATCCCTTTGAACCGTGTTCCTTTTGTGACTATATGAAGACACCGCATATGTTGTTTGAAAGTTGAGTGACTGAAAATACATTTACCATAAGGAGAAAGGGGAAATTTGCTGACTGGACTTTTTGCCATTGTCGTCACTGGAAACGTGTTCTGGAAAATTCTTGAAATGTATTGCTTAAAAACATTAATGTTTCACTGCTTCAAGAGTTTTTTTTTTCTGTTGATTTACCGTAAGATCCTGTTGATGATAGCAGTCACTTGCACAGGACCTTGTATTTGTTATGGGGAGTGTGCCTATTCTCTTTTAATAAGGCGAACAGGCGGCACAACAGTTTCCTGTGTTTTGGAGCTGCTGGTTCCAGACCTTCTCCATCTACTCAGCTGCTATTATTCTGTCAAGAGTTGCTGTGTTTCCCTGATGAAAGGAAGTTATTTCATTTCCACCTTTTGTCCGTCTCTGAATGCGAGCGACGCTCTTTCAGCAATATTCACTTGTTTCAACTCCCCTCTCCATCCGAAGTAAAATATACAACCTTTCTTTGCCCTATAACTACTGATGGTCCCAGAAAAATAGGAATTTCCTCAATTGGTGTGACTCCACACACACTTTTTTTTTTGCCCTAGCTTCAGCAAATTTACTCCTTCCTCCCTTTGAGAATAGAAAATACAGAAGGTAAATCCAAAAAAATAGTGTTACAATTTTTAAAAATGTGTTTCTGTGCATTTTTTCTTGTAATTTCAATTAGGGACCGTTTTTTATTGTAATCACATATAAGTGACAAACCTTTTGCCTCTGTAAGTTGAAGATTGAAGCTTTAGAACAGATATTTTTTTATGACATTTTAGGGCCATTCGAAGCTTGTGGAGCAAGAATATGACGCCCACTCTCACATTCTGCACAACAAGTGGTCGAAACCAAAGGTGATAGAATTGGTGCAAGAATTTGTGTGAAGACCTAATGGAAAATGGGTCATGTGTGTAAAAATATAACAATTTGTGAAGAAACTTGTTTTTTGCCACCACCGAGAAGCAGCCACTGAGGCGGAATAATGCCAACTCAGAGGCGTCTGAAGTTGCAGCTCATCTTATAAGGAAACAGATCTGCTAAATTAGGAACTAGTAGATTCAGGTTGAATCCTACTAAAGTCCAGTCTCCTCCCTTATAGTCCCAATAGCTTTGTGCCAATAAAATTACTGGGGCAAAGATCCCACACTATTGCCCCTCACTCATACAGAACTAGTATTTCATGCTCCAGAAATTCATAATCTATAAGTCGCTGGTGTCCTTCACATCTCACCACTCCTGGTATTGTTGCTTCCTGACCTAGATGGCCTTTCCAAAACAGACACAGACACTATTTAGGAGCGCTGTTAATCCTCTGGGAGAGCTATGAGCGTGCCCATCTGCTCCTACCAAACCTGCAATAAAAACCGGAGGCTACTTCATAGTAAAGCGCTTAATATTACACAGTGATAACTGTAGAGTGTGTTTGTTTAATTCAGATGAAACGTATTATTTTTTTCCTTTTCCAGTGGTGAGCGAGTTTATCCGATAATCACTAGGTTTTGGCTTTTGTCCACTGATGTGCACAATATATGACCTGTCCTGCCGCCGAGGGGAGCAGACACATTAGGGGCAATGAAGCTAATGATATCAGAGCACTCTATAGAGCACATCAGTGCACAGGGATGACAAACCTGTCAGAGGCCATAATCTAAGATGAGGTCGTAACGTCCACAGAAAACCATAGCAATTTGCACTTCCTTCACCGCCATCCCCTAATAATGGAGCACCAATAAATTCCGTAGCTGCCAGGAGATGTAGAGTTCACATGTAACAGCCAATGGTCTTTAGTGATGAAACCTTTCATGTGAAATGGTAGCCTTGCTATGTGCCAAAGACTTATTTAGGGACTTAATTTTTACAAATAGTTCTGAACTATTTGATCTATTTTGCATTATTACAATTGGAAAATAAGTTTTTGTTGATGGACATTTACGATGAGGAAGATAATAATAGCAGCATTTGCAAATCTCGAGTATGTTTATTGGCATAATGAATCATATTCACCTCACATAGGAGTGTTTCTCAAAAATGTGCAGTAAATATCCTAAACATAAATTGCTGCTAAGCTGCCGAGTGAAAAATATGCTACTTATTGTGTTAAATCTCCCAACAATAACAGCTTACTTAATACTAACAACAGCTTCTTGTACGTTAAGAAAACAGTGAGACAAATCTGTCGTATCTTTCATCTTGGTCGTGTTTGTAAGAAGTGTGTTCGGAGACAAGATGTATGTGTTTGGATCAGGGGGGAGGAAGGGGATGTTTTTCTCTACAACACAGGTTGGATGTCAGAGATAATAGAAAAGATTGGTGAATAGGCCTGAATTTTGAGGCATGCGTGTGTTAATCCTGCTCTAGATTGCTGTGCTGAGACTGCTTGTATTTACATATGCAGAGGATCCCGCTGTTTTGAGCACACCATTGACAAGACAGAGCAATTAATCATCCCCAAATACTCCCGCCGTGCAACAGACGACCCTTGCAGAACACGCTGCCACGGAGGCTGTGCAGGTGTGAATCAAGCTGCAAGAGAAATTTTCATAGCCAGTCTCTTCCTCAATCTTCCTTGTTGCTTTTGACTACCTGTACGTTCAACAGAAATAATACATCTGATGTTTGCTCCTGTCCTTTTTGTGAGTGGGAAATATTTTCCAATGTCAAAATAGAAAATTGGATGGAAAGACTCTGCAAAAAATATGTATTGACTTTGTTACTAAGTGAAATTAAGGTGAAATAAACTGCTGGACTAACATACCGCAGATCAACTGATGTTTTTTTTTGAACGTAGAAATTTTATTCATCAATTAGTGTCCATGCCAGCCAGTCAGACAGTCCACCGTACGTTTGTTTTATTTCACATTGAGAGACATCGACTCCTGCTCGTTTTCAACCCCCTGGAGCAAGAAAAGACTGTTGCATTTCACTGAAAACCATCTGCTTGTTCCGAACAACAGGGGATATGAACACGCTGAGGAGTAAGCTCTCCAGATAGCTTGAATTGGCTTCTGATTCTTTTGCCTTTAACGCTCCTTCTGGCGTCCCATCTTTGGCGATGGCACATCCACAGCTGTCTGACAAGTTTGACTTGTTGATGAGTTTATGTATGAATTGTCCTCACTCCGTGTGCAAGCGTAACCCACAGTGATTACATGTAGATACATTTTAAACGTTTTGCGTAAGAATTTTTAACTTTCGAGATCACTGCAAACTGTTTAATTGTGGGGTTTTTTCCCTGGCAGAAGTGTGCAGTACAGTTTGGTCCAGGTCAGGTTAGACAAATGACGCACCTTTATTTAGGTACTGCCCCTACAGCCAAGGGCAATTTAAAGAACAGAAAATAACACCACTGGCTATATGAACATCTGCTCCCTGGGTATTTGATTTCCCAGGCAGATGTTAGAGCCCAGCTGCTATCACATGATAATTTGTGTGTTCGTGGGGAAAGCTCCCGTTTGGCTGTTGTGCTGATGGTTATGTCTTCCTTTTGTTAGCCAGTCTCTGATGCCCTCTTTACCCCGACTGTATGAATCAACCGTTGCACCTTTTCAATATTTTTTCACAAAAGATGAAGTGGAATGTTTATCTTCTGTACCCCGAATGTAAACGCAATATACTACTGTGTCGATGCATTGAATTCATACTGTACGTTCTAGAGTGATTTTAGCTAAACCAGACCAATACAGCCAAACAGGCTTATGTGGTATATTCTTACTGTCATTCATGCCAACTTAACGTAATTCATTCGATAGTGGTACCAACTTTATTTTTCAACCATTAAATGCCCTATACAGAATTACTATTGAATCTAATACCTCAATATCCAAATTTAAAACTGTGGATTAGCACACCAGCATAACATATTCTAGTCATGATGTCAACACTGGGGCCAAAATGATAATCCCACAAATATCTAAATCAGCAGGCACCAAAATGTACTGGTAAGTACGGACTCAGCAAAGGTCATAACATTCTCTACCTAAAGCATCACAATAGGAATGTAATATATGACAAGACTGAAATCGAACGTATCTCAAAAACCAAAACCAAACATACATCTACCCTCCCAATCTGGATTATTATGTAGACCTGCACCAATCTGTTCAAACATACAGAATCCAGTTTAGTATTTATAAGAATTCAACACCACTGCAAGAGGTTCAAATTTGATTTTGAATTGGGTCTGGCCACAGAATCATTACAAATGTGTGGCGGTGTGCTCCAAACGGTGTCTGCACTTTGGCCCCACGCTGACCACTTCAGGCGCAGGTAATGTCATCGACGGTGACATGTGAAGGAGCAGGCAGTCTAGAAAAAGGATAACTCAGAAGGAGATGAGTCCCACCCCTGACCCGGAGAGGGGAAAAAAACTGTAGCTTTATCTGCGAGAGGAGAAGCGTGTAAGAGTCTCTCAGGTCTTCACTGACCCCACCACTCCCCACTATTTTTGAAGGCTTTAAATTCTCCCCTCCCAAGTTCAGAGTCGATTTGTTATCAAATCAAGCGTCGAGCGTCTGATTCATTGCTATTCACCACTCTGGCTGATTTATATGCAGAATGTAAAACAGATGCCTTGTGTGATACATATTTATGGTTAGCCCTGCTCTCACAAGATTTATTATAGGTTCTTTCATCGGGGTGTGCACGAGCTGTGCTATGATGACTTGTATTTCCTCTCAGCTGCCAATGCCAAACTCATTAAAAAGAGGTGTGACTATTAATATACATTGTAATACTGACAGCCCCTAATTTATAACCCAAGTACATGTTTGGGGTTTCTCCTTTCCTTTCGTCTCAATCCTGGGGTGGGGGTAGTGATCTTTGTGTATCTTTATATGTATGTACATCCTCATGTGTGCGCATTTGTGTGGGGATGCCTATAAAGCACATGTGCTGTGGAAACGCAGACAGCACATTTCAAACGGCTTTCTTCTTCTCTTATTATATCTCATATTGATTTATAGGGTGTAGTCCCTTGACCCTTATATACTCCGCTCCAGGCAATGTGAAGACTAAACCATATCATGAGAAGTTCTGGCTCGCTATGAGCATCTACTGACTCTATCATGTGTAAAGCAATGCAGATTTTTTTTTAAATCGCCTATAACTATTGGTTAACATTGAATGCAGATCTGATGAAGAGAGCATATATTTGCATTTCCTCACTTCTGATCTAATGCAACGCATTTTTAATAGCATCAGACAAACCCGCTATGAAATTACAGGTCTTTTACTGTTAATGGTACCCAATTAGTTGCAGTAGTTTCAAATGATCATGACCATTTATAAAGAAACAGCTGAATCACACTCTGCTGTCACTTCGTAAATATATATATTTTTTTCCTTCTTGTTTTGAGCAAAACCAACAACAACCTGACCAGGTGAAGATTCCTTATACAGAGGAATGAACGACAGAATACTGAACACAATACACTGCTGTCAACAAAGTAAAGAATAAATCCAGAGATAGAGTGACACAAGTGTTGTTAAAATACAATTTCTCTAATAATTTTTATGAACTGCAGTTGCAAAGGGTCTCTTTGGAATTGGAACAATCATTTTGGCAAAGCAACCTTGGCAATTACCAGCACACCACCATCAATTTGAAAAACATCGAATTGAACTTTTCTTAAAAGGAAACGACACTGGATGCAACAATTCAACCGAAATCTGCATCCGACATAAAACACATGCTTCTCCATTTATAAAACACCCATTAGACCTTTTTACAATCACTAAAGTTAAGGTCTTTACACACCAGTGACCAACAGAGGTGCTAAGACAGAGTGCTTTGGAAGCAGGTAACAAGCAGGCACGGTTTGGCACAGACAGAAATGCATGCTGGGCTTCAATACCCACTAACTAATCAGAGCAAACGAGGATCAGGTGTGCTCACACAATAGCGGGAAACAAAGACAGGAAGTAGGCGGGTGGAGTCAGAAGCACATGACACCACCACATGGTCAAAGTGTAAACAAAAGCACATGTTACCAGAACCTAAACAGCAGAGTCACTAACATTTTATTGAGTTTACTATGGTTCTAATAACAACATACCCACAATAACGCACATTCTGACTTATTCTGACAAACTACAGTATGTTCAATGACTCACAAACGCTGTCACTGTGACGTTCATTGTGCCGCCCCTGACTATGCAATAGAGCTGGACCAGGTAATTTCAGCGTAAAATAATATACTGAGTGAAAGTTCTCATCAATCTAAATCATTTGTCTTTGGAATATTTTTTTCTTTACTTTCATACAGGTGCAAAAGAAGACGTCTCTTTTCATGAAACTACACATAACTCTCTTATTTGGTTCTTCAAATAAGAGCTTGTTTTCAGACTGGTGAGTTAAACTTCACTTTCAATTGATTCATTTGGTTTGTGATGAGACAAATCACTGCAGATTTGTTTTATGGCACTGAGCTAATAGCAAACCAACCCCAGTTTGGTATAATATAAACTTTACATATATAAACTTTATATATTTATATATAAACTTTACGCTCATGTGGGTGACGGCTGCTATGATGCGCTCAGCTCTGATGTTGACTTTTGATGAAGTCAGGTAAACAGCTTTTCAACCAGATGATGGCAGAACCTCCTCTATGGTTGGGCAGCACAGGCAGGAGAAGAAGCTCTGAGATGCAGATCTGAGGTCTGACCAGGACTCGCACGCTTTCTCTCTGAGACTTTTTTTTTTCACACAACAGATGCTGAACCCAAAACATTAAAACATAGGTCTTAAAGGTGAAACCCAAAGACTCATACATAATAGATTATTCGCGTGAGCTGAATTCACAAACTGGGGAAGGGAGTGAAAATATACTTCTCAGGTAAGGTTGTTTTTTTTTTTAGGAAATACGCTGAGAAATAAATAATGCTGTTTATTTTCCCAAGAAATAAAGAAATAAATAATAAAAGTGTTTATAAAAATGAATGAGAAAACCAAAGACCCAATAATCACAAGCACAGGAAAAGGAATATACTACAGATGGCGCTCCCCACCACTTACTTTTTCACCCAATCACAATTTATATCTGTCAGTTAAATATGAAAACTAGTAGTTAGCTAGTAACAGAGCAACTGGAAACTGGAGGAAACAGCAAGCCTGGCTTTGCCTAAATGTGACACAGTCAGTATCTGCACCTCTATATTGTAGTACAGCTGTGTAAAAAGTTGTAGTTTTACTATTTCTTGACCGAGACAGTCTAACTATCTCACGCTGATGTGAAATCATTTCATAATAATTTCTCATTTCTTTTATCATTTACATTGGCCAATATATTTTCTTTTGCCATATTTTCTTTTTGTGGAAATGCAATTTTTTTTTCTTTTGTTAATTACTATAAATAACCAAAAGTATCACAGCGAGGTGAATGTTGACGTTCTGCTAAAAGATTCATTAAATGTGCAAACTTTAAATGAATATAGATATTTTTTTACCTTATTCAACGTATTGTATGTTGAGATTTAAAATACAATTTTTTGCTTTTCTTGAGGTATAAAAAGGCTTTGTGTGTTTTGCTTTCATTCAGAGGTGTAACACAATATGTCTCCTGGCGAGACAAGACTTGAGGAGGAAAAAAAAAAACTAAAAATGATTTTGTACTTCATGTTCCAAACGCATTCCAGCCATCCATCCCCATTTCTGCCTGTTTGTGTCTCTCCCTCAGCCTGCATCCGAGGTGCTTTTATGTTACACGACCACTCGAATCTGAGCCCAGGGGGGAGACTCTATGGGTCCCTGAGCGAGGCAGCCCCCCCCCTCACAAAAAAAAAATCTATAGACCAGATGTATGATGTTATATGGTCAAACTGGCAAACACAAAAGGTCTAAAAACAAAAGCCATGAATTAACCGAGAGCCTTTCAAAAGTGTGTTTTCAAAACAGCCCAACTGAGAGCTCGGATGCCTCTCCTCCCTCTCCGTCACTCCCTCACTCCACTCGCACTCTCAGCACTGCCCCATCCCTCCTTCCTCCCTCGCTCACCATCTTCCCCCTTTCTCCATCTCCTCCTCTCCTCCTCTTATTCTCTCTGTGCCACCCCCCGAGACTAAACGCTGAAAAAGAGGAGAAAGGACACCGTTTTTGCTAATTAGCCGAGGACTTAACAGGCGCAGGATATGCTGCCTTAGTTTTTCATCTGCTGTCCACGGGCTGTCGACCGTCCTGTGAAGTTGAGCCTGTGTGGCTAAAAGTAGAAGAAAGGAGCGGGGACAGACGCACACAAAATGCCTGAGTGGAGATCCTGAACAGACCTCCAGTGGGGGTTGAGCTCAAAACGGGGGACAATCATTAGTATTTAACATTTGGGAATAAAGAAGCCTTAAATTAGAAGTGTAAATGGCTCTGAGCCCCACCTCCATCTTTAGAAATGTTCACAGGCTCCCCTTTTTAAAAAAAAAAAATCTTTTTTTTTTATTCTTTTGTAATGTTTGTGTGTGTGTGTGTGTGTGTGTATGTGTGTGTGGGTTCTGCAGGCTTGGTAACAATAAATGGAAAATGAGAAAGAAATCAACCTAAACACAAAATATGTGTTGACAATTATAGAGTTATGGGTCATATTACTCTTTTAAATGAAATCACAGTCACAGTTTAGACTGAACTTTGAAGGAAATTTGAGATGTAACATTCTCCCTCTTGAGCTGCTTCTGTTCAAAATATAATTATAAATGATTATTTGTCCTATAATTTGAGAATTGGAAAATAAGAAACATGTCAAATTGTGCAGTTGCACAAAAGTTTGTCTCTTAATTTGTGGGGTGGCAAATCGAAAACTGGCATTAGAAACACTGGTATTTGATCAGATCACACACCATGTTGTTAATTGCTAAATGTTACATAACCAGTGTTTATGTGAACTGCATTGCTCTGAGGCTGTGTATTTTATATAGAAGAATCAGCATCTGGTTCCCATGTCCCCAAAAACAACAGTCAACACTTTTCTAAAAACCAAGACCACATCCAGCAGGTGAAGTCTACGACATAACAAGACAAGGAAAAAGTATAAATTTACATTTGTGAAATCACCAGGACAGTTACAAGGTTATTCCAAATTTATGAATTCATAATGTAGACAGCTTTCATCTGTAAACCCTCTTAACGCCCAGAACGTATTTCATGTCACTGAGTCTGGGAGGGGAAGGAAGCAGAGACGGTTAAACCCGGGCGTCCGAGGTTTAGAGAAGCACAACAAAGTGGAAAATTAACAGAGTGGAAACTTAATAAACAGTTGCTTCGCTGCTCAACATCGGGCGATTCCCGCAGGAAGAGAGAGGCCAAGAGCAGAGGGACGGCGGCGGGAGTCACAGCCGAGTCTTCTGCTGTGTTAGGACAGGAAGTCAGGGGTGAGGAGAGAGAGACTCCGAGAGTCAGAGTTCAGCGATCGCTATTAAAAACGGCGCCGAGTGGCTCGGTCTTATAACAGCCTTTAAACATTTCAGCCATGTCACACACTACCGTCTTTTCCCAGATAACCAAGCCTGATAAAGCACCTGCGAGGGGTGGGAGGCCGGGTCTGTTGTCACGTCCTAAAACACTTGCACTGAGATCTCCAAGTGGCTGTTATATTGCACGCTCAAAGGAATAAGGATAAACCAGCGTCTGCTGCTCGCATTCTCAGCTACTTTCCCCAAATGGGTGTATTTATCAGAGATGGAAGACACACATCCTATTAAACCAAGGGCACCAGAGAAATTCCTCACATGATCACCGCAGCCCCATAACTGTCCGGGACCAAAATGGAGCCTGCGCCGTATGTCAGTTATATGGAGCAATAACCAACTTAAAGAAGTGTGGTAATAGAGCCATTTACCTGATCCTGAAAAATGAGGAGAAAGGACCCGACCCACCTCCATCCAGCCCATCCACCCCCGCCAGCCCATACCATAACCCACACACCGACACAAACAGCCGCACAGGCACACACAAACATCTTTTACGCTTTTAAATGTGTCTTTTCCTCAAGTTTACTTTTTTCACTTAAAAAAAAAAGATTTCTGTAAAATTGGCTTAAAATCTTAATTTAAAAATAATGAACATGCAACATAAACCAGAGATATGACTTTTCAAACACGTTTTACCGGGCACTTACTGAGGATAACTTAATTGTTTGTAATGGGACTCCTCTTTAATTGGAGCTTGCAGCAGCCTGAAGAAGTCGTTGTTTCACATTGTCAGTTTGATGCCTGGAGAACGTCTTAGAAAAACACTCGCGTTTGTTCACAGTGTCTGCTGACAACCTGTGTGAAACACAGACATTTCTTTTACCACAATTTCATTTTTCTTCCCTGCACAGCTACCCACAGTGAACAAACACAGTATATAATACTGACCATTTAAGGTAACTGTGTTACTATGACACAATCTTCTGATGTCATAATTTCAGCTTGATTGAAAGAAAACCAACAATTTTACATGCATGTATGCTACAGAAGAATGTGGTATATTTACAGTAGAGTACACACTGTGTCTCCACCCACTGATGCCTCTATGTCACTGATGCCTGTTATGATGTATTATCAGTGTGTGACGAAATGCAATGTTGTGGTCTGAGCTGTTGTCACCGCGGTGGCTGTTCTTGTCACACACAAACGCCTGTCAGCGCCGCACACTGACTCGCGCCATTAAAACCGTTAAAGACTGCTGATGCAACGGCGCCGGCGTCGAGCTCACTGTGCCTTTGTGGTTTTTGATAGGCAGCCTCAAAGTGCTGAGTAATGTGCCTGTAATAAACAGGAGTGGGGGGATACACAGAACAACAAATAGCAGGATGCAGAGAGGTCAAGTATAAGGGAAGAAAAAAAGCAAAACAAAAACTCAGGCAATCACTGCTGTTGCCAGCCAACGCTACATCTGTTGTGGAAAGGGCGTGATCGTTGTGTACAAGCGAGCACAATAACAAATAAACTCTTTGGTCGTTATCGTTTTGTAGCCGTTAACAGCACCACAGAGTGAATGAGCACGTTGTTTAGGAGTGAGACGGGACTATACTCTGAAATCCTCTGAAACAGGAGCAGCGGCGGCCACTTGATGCAGGTCAGCTGGGCAGACCGCAAAGCAGGTCTCCGGTGGAACATTTGCTTATTTATGAAATCAAGCAAGAAAAATCTGTTCCACCGCTTGTAAAAGCGTCTGAGACTAGAACCATGCTCCTCTTTTCTCTGATTCGGGATCAAACTGACAGTATAACTGCTCCCCCTGGTGTGCTTATCACTGTATTGCCTGAGAGAATAATCTGGAGTGTAATTAGCATGCACCCTGAGGTCAAAGTACTGACTTGGTAGGAGTGTGTTCTCACATAACGCTCCGGCTCAGTGGCCTTTCATTCACCTCGCGTGACGGCTACAGTCCTCGCACCACATCCCGGAACAACAAGAGACGTGACGACGCAAATAAGACAACTTCCACTGCTTGATGACAACAGTTGACATCACATTTAATAAGTCTAAGACACGTCTGGACTGTTAAACCTCAGTGCTGAAAATGAAAATTTTTTTGCTAAAGCAACATGGAACATCTGACTTTGTTAGTCTCCCTTCCCTTCATCCTCTGAGACACACATGTTATACCTGCTCACACATACACAAAGACAAAATACACTTCTCATTATTCAGTGCAGCACCAATCAGCAGGTTAATGCTCCACAAAAAAAAACCTTCAACATCCTTTAAGTGTTAAATCATTACTTTGGGGAGGGAGTGGGAGAGAAGACAGGAACGAGGGCAAACGAGCAAAGGAGATGGTGCTGTACTTCTTCAAGTATGAGGTCTGGGTGTGTGTCGATGCAGCCCTTCAGTCAAATATGTTGCCATGCAAGGGATTAGAGGTCTGTGAAGCACTAGGTCTTGACCTGCAAGCCTTGGAGCCTGGCTGTAACCTGACCCGATACCAGGTGTATGCCTGTGGGTCAAAGAGTTGGGAAAAGCATGCAACAAAGGACAGCTCCTCAATAAAAACCCTCACTGCTCCAATTAACCATTTTAAACCCTGTTTTCCAGGCCACAGCTCCTGCAGTGTGCAAGCATGGGTTTGCAATGTGCGTGGAAAAGCCTCATATTCCCTTAATTGTAGAAGCCCACACAAATGTCAGCTAAATGAAATGTGTAGTGTGCATATCCTAATAGAGAGAATGTTAATGGCATGCTTACTCCCCGCACCCGGCCGGCTTTGCTTTTACTTTCAAAATAATTTACGGCGCCTTTAAAGCAGCCCGTCATCTGCAGCCAGAGACCCATAACTGTCATGTGAGTCGATCATTTACCCGGCGATCTCCTAAGTGTTACGTGATAATGGGTGGAAGCTGTGGAAAACATAGGGAAATAACTAACACCTACAGAACCAACAGATCATCTCTATAGAACGGAGAGCTGTATCATTTCATAACACATTCAGGCCTGCAGCGGTTAATCACGCTACCTGCCAAGAGGGCCGCCATATCTCAAGAGCATGTCAGAGGAGAAGTGTTTAAGTGTGCTCATATGGGAGTGAATAACTGAGCGGGATTCTTCTTTCACTTACATTAGTTGTTGACACTGGGGAATTGGGAACATTAGATTTTGTGGTGACAAGGTTAATGCAACGTAATGTAAGCTTCTAATACTCGATGCTTATTTTTGACCAGAAGGGAAACTAGTTTTTTTTTTTTTATGTCTAACTGTTGAAATAGGGAATTCAAAGATCAGGCAACAATGCAGAGGTGCACACACACATACACACACACACACACACACACACACACACACACACGGCTCAGTAGTAAAACATTTCCAGACAGAAACATGATGAATTTTCTGCACATGTTCCGAGATCTAAAATAACAAAAAAATACCTGTGTAATTACAGCCCTGATTATTTCAGTATTTATTAGGCATTCCAGACCGCTGGGACCTACAGGCTGAAAGTGACTACACTTGAACAGGTCTACGACCGGCTGGCCTCAGAGGGTTATTAATTGCTTCAGCATGCCCTTGCACAATGTGTTTGGATAGGTGTTTCTTGTAGCTCACAAGAAAAGCCTTTGTAGTGCTTCACTTTAGTCTGTGACTCAATTAGGGAAGGAAATGAGAGTAAATACAAAAAGCCATTGTCTTTCCTCAAGCCAGGGCTCGAGCCGAAGATGTTACATAACTTTTACAGTATATCTTGTCCATCTTGTGAATTTTTAGCTACAGGGATGAAACGGATCAGGGCGTAGGTCAAAGTGACGATGTAATGTAGGCGGCAAAAGAGGCAACCAAACAGCACTGCATCTACAACACGCATTTACGCTACACTGAAAGAAAGCAGCGATTTCTCGACAAGATGAACACAACATAGTTCAACATAAGTGGAGTACGATGTGACAAATGCAAATAGAATATACACCTTAATTATCATTACTATTATTATTTAAAAATGTAAATTGTAGGGGACATATTTATGACATTTTGCTTAATAAACACCAATATAATTGTTTATTGATTTATCAATTTGACCAATAATCATTCCAGCTCTGGTGCAAACAATATGAAACCATTTTAAATCACACACAGTGCCGATGACACGATTAGTGCAGCTCTCTCAACATGGAGACACCTGACTACACCATGAAAACAATAAAAACATACAGGTCTTTCAGACGGTTTCCTTTGTATCACTGTTTTCACAGTCTGCTCTCTCTCCCTCTTTCACCTCTGTGTCTCCCCCTGCCCAGCTCCTCTCCTTCACTCCACACGCCTCGGAAAGGCTTTTCCTAGTGAGGCGAATTCCAACATGCACTTGCCAAATGACCCATGACCATGGGCGGACAAGGTTACTAGTCCTGACTTTTACAACCCTCTCTGCCTCTATATGAGTCCGTGTGTCTCCCTGCCTGAAATAGTAAGTCAGATACCGTCGTAATGAAAAGCGCCGAGCCGAGAGGCTCAGGACAAACCTGCTGCTCTGATGCCCTCCAGGCTCAAGCTGACAAAACATCAAGACAATGACAGCAAAGTATGAGAGGTGAACAAAACCCCAAAGGATGTTAGGGAGAGGGGGGAGCAAAAGGTGACAGAGCACCAGAACCCACTCTCTAAATAAAAGTGCAATTTAGCACCTTTATGGGTCCTTTGTCTTGTACGCCGCACCTGTGATGTAGGACTAATAGATGCAGTGTCGAACATTTTTGTTTTATATGGACCTTTTTACGTTGGTCTACAAAAGAAATAAAACACTGTACATTGTGCTGTAGATCTTAACTGTACGGCGGCGGTTTAATACCTCGGCTCTTCAGCCGTTCTGTGTTAAATCTCTGAGCCGTGACATATAAAACATGCAACAGCATTTAGTTTTCTGTAAATAGCAGAATAACTCATGTACAATAACAATAACATACAATATACTATATATATATATAGTGTATATATATATATATATATATATATATAGAGAGAGAGAGAGAGAGAGAGAGAGAGAGAGAGAGAGAGCGAGAGAGAGAGAGACTGTATATATATACTGAATATATACTGTACACACACACACACATATATATGCATAAAATATGTACTGAATAATAATAATACATAAGAAATAGACATATGATAGATTATATACATAGTATATTTAAAATCCAGTCGTACAAAGAGATGTCCTGAAGTTCAAAATCTTGTTTTCAGTAACACAATGTGACAGTGTGGTCAGTAGTAAAGGCAGAGCGTGGACACTACAAACTGTGCTACAGACAGTGTTGTAAAACGATCCCATCTATTATGCAGTAAATTCAGGTGTAAAACATTGTAAGTAATGTGGAAATATCCAGTATACTAGAAATACTAAACACAGGGGGCATAAAAAATATTGCAGTATTATGACTATTTAAATCTTCAGTCTGTGCTATGAATAAACTTGGTCACATTGCAGATCACTGGTGCATGCAGGGTGTGATGTCAGGCATTAATGTCATGCTAAATTTAATATTTTTGCAAAGGCAAATTATTATTATTCTTATTACTGTAGCTTAGCCTATGTTAGTTTAGCCTTAGTATTGGCTTTGCTTTACTGTCTATCTTTTTTTGTTTTAAACCACAGACAATAGAAGGTTATTAATTGCTTCACCATGCCCTTGCACAATGTGTTTGGATAGGTGTTTCTTGTAGCTGACAACACTAAAGTCAGATACACAACACATAAATTACATATCATTTGCTGTTTTCTTTGTGTGCATGTATTTTGATCTATAAAGTTTCCATCAAGGGAAGAACTGCGGTCCAAAAGAAAAAGGAAATGTGATAGTGAGAGTGAAGAATGTATGAATGACAGCCGGTGCACACACACTGACTATCCGTGTGTGAGCATGCATGTGTGTGTGTTCATGGGAGCAGGAGATCTTAGTCTTCCAGGGTGCACGCAATGTCATAGAGATCATAATAAACTGTCATCAGTATAGCCAGGGGTAAAGTTCCATGCTGGTACTGAGAACACAGAGAGACTCACACTAACTGATACCTTGTTTTCCAAGGTTTATGTACTGAGAACACACAAGCTTAAATACATAACATATATATTAGATATATATCCTCCAGCATGGGTCTTATACCAGAGGCCTGGGATTTGGAGGATTTGGCGCAGTATTTTCGACATTCCTCGCTCTGCACTCTTTTGGACTGAGATCTCAGACGTTGTACCTGGAATCTGCTGAATCCACTCGCCCAGTTTGGATGTCGCAGCCCATAATTCTCCTTTTACCACTTGGACCCTTTGAATTTTCACCTCACACATCTGTTCCAGTTGTTCCTTCAGCCTCTCGTAATTCTCCTTTCATGCTCTTTCTTTCTGATGTTACTGTCAGCTCAGATTGCCGCATCTGTCCAACTGCCCTCCTCTGCTCCTTGTCAGACCCCGACACATCTGGATGATTAGCTAGCAGCTGCTTCTTAGCCTGGACACTGAAGTTCCACAGGACCTTAGCTCCCTTGCTCCAACCCACTTTCAATAGTGTCTGATCAGGATTTGCAGATGTCGAATCTTCGGCACAGATGTAGCTGTACTGTATGCTATCCCAGCCGTTAGGTTAGGCCTCCCTGTGTATACTGCCCCAGGCTGCATCGTTCCAACATCTACCTGTACTGGACTGTCTCAGAACCATTGTTGCGCTGACTTCAACCCTGGTTCCGCCTGCTGTGGCAGAACCATGTCTCTAACAGTCTGGTGACGAGGTGGCCTGTTTCTGAGCTGCCATTATCAGAGCTTCTGTGCCGTTGATCACGTTGGCCCTACTGTTAGGATTTCTATCTGATGAAAACCTCCTCAGCTGATGATACATCCCGGAAAGTGGCTTGGTTTTCCATATTTTCTTTTCCTCCACATCATCCTCTGTCCTTTGCTGCCTCTTCCCTGTTTTTCCCAGCGGACCATCCTCCAGATATACGTATTCATGGACGTTTTTTGTTTTCATCTTGGCTTTTGTCTCTGACTCTCAGAATGCCGGACTGTGACTCGACATCAGCAGAATCCATCTCCTCTTTTGGCCAGTTGACTTTTCTCCCTGAGGATCTGATTACTCTTTACATATTGATGGCCTGGGTCTTATTCCTATCACTGTGCTGGCTTCTTGGCACCTGTGGTATTCTCCAGAGACATTTGTCTGGAGCTGACGTCCATGCATCCCTATCATGGCTCCCACTGGCTTGTGTGATCCCCAGGTACTTGTAGCCAATCAGTATGTGAACGTTTCTGCTTCGTAGTGACTCCACTACTTCAGTCCTTATCACCCTCCCTGTCTTTGCCATTATGCGGTCACACCAATGCAGTCTGAATGGTATCACTGTTGTCAGACACCAAGACTTGTTCCTCAAAATATTCCAAAACAAAATTTGTGATGTGGCAGGGCATGTTATTCAGCTGAAATATATATATATACACACACACACACACACGCACACACACACACACACACACACACAGCATATATATGCTGTACACACAGCATATATATGCTGTAAAAATCCCTAATTTTCTACACACACATATAAACATATATAGTATTTGTGCAGTATATATTGGGATCACAAAGACATGCTTTACAGTTAAAGAGATAACAGTCACATGGGCGGCTTAGTGAGGCTGACATATGAGCGCTCTCGGCCCACCCACTTTCGCTCTATAACAAAAACCAGGAATGTAACAGAGAGGTCAAGCTAAGTCACTGCGGTGTCATGTGAGGAATTCTTCACCAACCAGATCCCAATTTCATGGCAAATTTTCCACCAAGGACTACATCTGTATGGAGACTGTAAAGTGAGGCGGCGGGGGGCAGTTCGCCTGGATTAAGTCTGCTCATCAGGTTATCAGTCATCAGACAGTGGGAGTTTCAGCAGAGGGGAAAAAAGGAAGGAGGAAAAAAAATCCCTAATTTTCTACAGCCATAGCTTCCTTTGTACTTCAGGATTAACGACAGGGCCGAGGGAACCTGATGAGTTTAAAGCTTGAGAAGAGAGCAGGGTGAAAGAAAGCCAGATCACTACAGAGATACGATTAGAGAATCTCATAAATCACGGGTGCTTATGGCGGGGGAATACGGTCTTAAAGACCATCTGGACTTTCCAACCTCAACATTTATTTTCAGCTGCCCCATTTGGGGATACGCTTTTAAGACGAGTGTTTTATTCATTGCACTTAAGAGGGCTCATTTTATGCTGTCTTCATTTTCTGTCAGTGATTAATAAAGAACAGTAATGTTTTAGAGTGTCGAAAAAAATACTGCAAGAACCAGGGGTTGGGCACCGCTGATGGAAGCACTATGCTAACAATGTACTGCGTAAAAGTGTGTGTCACCCATTCTCCATAATCATCATGTTAGCGACAGGGTGACACCCAGGCTTCTCAGAAAGATAAGTGCGATTCCCTGCGAGGCCTTCGGAGGCCTGCCAGCTTCCTGCAGACACCTCTTCCTTACTGTGCTTCCTGATGTTATCATAATCCGGGACCCAGGGTGGACCTTTGTGGCTCATGGCCTTGTCTTCCGCTAACACACGTGTGCGTCACATTATCTGCCGAGGGGCCAGACTCCGCATCCTTTCGGGTGGGGAGAGGGGGGGCTGTGCAGCAATGTCGGGAACAGGAAAAGGAAGTGGACACAACCAGGACTGGGTGAGAGAATAGAAGGAACAGAGTACAATATCTATCCCCATTCCCCCTTCAATGGATTATAAACAACTGTTTCATATTTCCAAAAATTGTGAGGAAAAGTGGTTTCGTAATGCATCGGGCGTCTATTGAGAATCAGACCGACTGACCCCATGGCGAGCGGATTCAGCATTCAGTGGGTACTATCACTGATTTTACATGTGCATATGTTGGCTCGCCACTCGGCTGAGTGAAAGTGAAGCCGTGAGCTAGGTCTGGCTATGCACACTTGACTCGGCTTGGAGCTCTTATTTCAGCGGATGCCTAAGACGAGTTCGACTTTAAAGGCTTTGATCAGGAGGCGATGCGATGGCATTTGACTTCTAGTTAAAAAAAGCAGTGTGTCAGACCTCTGGGGTCACCGGGATCACTTATCGTGGCTGAAAATAACCAGTGGCAAGCCACGATTTGGGGAATCTAAAAGAGGGCTGACATTAGCAGGTGCCCTGAGGTGGAATAAAGACAGCTACAGAGGAGGTCACTGACCTTGGACCACAGAGAACTTCTTTTTCTCTTTCTTTTTTTTTTCCTTTCAAACCTGAGGGCCTGGTTTCATTTAGCAGAAAGGTTCTTTGGTTGAGACTGGTGAGGAGAAGAACTTCACCAGCTGTATAAAACAACGCAAATTGAAGAACAAATTACTAAAATTTAATAAGGTCACACTTTTTTAAAAGAAATAGCCAGTCATAAGTACCACATGACATTATACGTACACAACACTGTTATTCATCAAAAGCTCTTGTTTAATACATCAATATTTTAAAACCAAATTAAATTTTTCATAGTATACGAGATACATCAAGTAATTTTCATCAGTTTCACCATTACAGAACCTCAGGGGTAGAATTCATCTGAGAAAAGAGTGAATCACATGCTGAATCACTGTTATGTTATGCTATATATTTGCCATCCCATAATTTTGACAAGAATTCAAAGGTGAGACAAACTCATGAGTCTCAGTCATACTTGATCAAATCTATGAGCTGCATGCAAATAAAGTGCTTCCAGCCCTGCAGTTGCTGAGCCAGAGAAAACACTTTGCGTAAATTAAGTGCTTATCGATTTTTACTTTGGTGCCCATTCTGCTCACACTCCAGCAAAAGACAGAAAACTTGTTGCTGAGCGAACCCTGGAGAAAACCTGATCTGTTTATTGAAAATAACAAAACGTAAGGAGATTGCAGCCGCACTTATCCCCCGTGTGTACACTTTCATTAACTGCCCTTTAAGCCTATTTGCATCCGGGAAGATCCGTCCAATAAAAATGCAAAAAGCAAGCCATATTGATTTTTCTCATCAACACTAATCAACTTTTTTCCCCGTATGAAATAACTCCACAAGATCACAAAGGCACATCAAGACGACACTTTGCCATTAGCAGCTGTAAAAAGGCAACCTTGGTGGTGTCTGTGTTCATATCTGTGATCATATTGACTGACCATTCGTCTGTAAACTTACGATCATATCATGTAAATTAAACCTTCTGTTGAAAATAAAGCAATCAGAAAGACCTTTTCTGAGCTACTTCACAAACCCACCTCAATTTAGTTGCTCTTACGCCGCCTTATAAGCCACTACTAAGGCAATCCTACAATGGTAAAATTCTACAAACATGAAAATTGCCAGTATATTGTTTGTTTAGTCAAATGCTTTTGTGTCACAAGGTGTAATGACCACTGCGGGCATCCATGGAGGTATTATACTTTTAGGCTCGTTAATCCCTAAACCACACACCAACCATGACTCAACTGCTGCTTGGCCAAATAATGGCGTTTTAATAATGGCAGCGAGGGGCCCTTTGAGCTCCGAGACAAAGACTCCGTCTCCTCTTAGCTTGGCTGTCAGAAAAAGGAGGCGCTTGTTGGCATCTGGAGTTAAGTGTATCCACCAAATGACATTTTTTTGTTTTTGCTTTTAGACCAATCAGCCAATCCAGTATCAGCTTTATTGTTACTGTAGAATAAAAAAGTACATCTTCAAATGTGCGGCCAAATACTCAAAGGTATTCACTGAGTACATATAGAAATGCACCACATCTATATGACCCTGATTTAGAGGATAATAGCAAAATCTCTTTTTAAAAAAAAAGTAAAAAATATATGTTACCCATAAAATTATGGTGGCGGGGAAAGAGAGGTGACGAGGAGAGTGGGGTTTCATGTGAAAGAACAGAGTGCAGAAGCTGGGCCAGGGAAGGACAGACAGATCAATACGAGTCAGGAAATAAGCTAGAAAAGGTTATTTACTTGACATTGATCTGTTGTAGCGGCAACAGAGCTTGCCCTGTTTCTCTTTTGTTAACCTTTAAGCCTGAGTATACTCACAAATGACGGGAGAGTCGACTAACAGGTGTAAATTATGGATCGAAGGAGGTCGCACCACCTCTATCACTGACTAGCGAATGTTTGGTTACAGCCAAGAAGAAATTTAAAAATCAATGGGGATAATAAGGACAATTTCACTACACACCGAGGGTTTAATTCCCTTCTGTGAAGCATATTCAGCAATGACATAATGTATATTTCTTAAACCTATGCATTATTAATCTGCAGTAATATGCAGATATACGGACAGTTTCCACCAACCCTTACTAAAATCACAATAAACATGAATGTGGAATTATCTGTTATGAATATTCACAGGAAATATATACAGAAACACACACTGCTAGTAATGGTATTGTTAGAAGGGCATTCACTGCAGACAGAAGGGTCATGCCGTGTGCTGCACATCAGCTGTACCTGGCCCCAACCCAGCGAGCACTTCTACACATCCATCATGTCTCTTTTTCAGTCCATGAAGATGGCACAGACCTGATGCACCGAATGAGGAACTATTTGTTCTTCCATATGCCAGTGCTTGTAATCGGTTTCTCAGGATCCTGCCAAATTTTGCCTTTTGCCAACAAGGGCCACATGTTTCTACAAAGGGAAGTTTGGCAAATGGTAAGCTGATGATTTTATAATTTGGGCTTTGGTGAAAAAAAAACAAAACACCTAAGACAGTACAACCCTTGTTTCAAAAGTTCTTCCGATCTTTTTTATATGTAGCGTTTTTTTTTTACTCAAGTCAAAGTGGCAATACCGATATGTGTTTTTCCTTCCTTCAACTGACCTTAAGGCAGGTATGGTAAATCTGAATGCTGACACCTACAGCATTGCACGTTCCTCTACTTACACTTTTAAATTGCAATTTCCAGATGTGTTTTTTTTTTCCATTGGCCAAAACTAACACTAAGTGAAACTTAGCCGGTGGCACACTGAGGTGGCAGGGCTGCTAAATAAACATGCATTTGTTGCTCAGGTTCACAACCTTTCCACAGGGCACAGCCATGTTCCTCTGATGGAAACATTCATTGTTGTGCTAAAGGCTTTTTTTTTTATTGCAGCGGTGGAAAGGGGTCACACTCCTGAATATGTCAATACAAAAATAGCTGAATTGTGAAATCAAATGCAGGTGAACTATGGATTCTTAAGTAAATACATTAATTGCTCATTGTGTGTCTTGTTTATGAGTTAAAAACACGACCATAGGAATTGTTTAAGGCCTTTAAACAGGTGCACACAGAGGCACTTCTCAGAAATCAGTCCATTGTGTATTCTGGTGACTCATTTTCAGAAAAGGAAGTGGACCCATGGGGTGAGTTGACCCCAAAAGAGCCAGGAAATTTGTTTTGTTTTTTTCCCTCCTGAACTTGGCTATATCTCACTTTCTCGAGGTGCCTGTCCCACTCACTCACTCTCAAGGACCAAGCCAATCTCCCTTTGTAAATAGAACTATGTTTTATAATTCCCCCTCTCTCTCAGATGACCGTATCAATAATGCAGAGGAACCGCATCTGTCCAGAGCCATGAGATTATTTCTCTGATTTGGCCTGACAGTTATGGTAATAGTTTGGCAAACAATCTACTCCGGCAACAGTGACCACAGATTACAGCTGTTTTCAGATCAAAGACACTGCAGAGAGGCCCATGATTGATTGCTCACCAAGAGACAGAGTCAGGCAGTTCAGCCCCCTGCGCCTCACTTTTGCCTCTCGACTCCGATAATGGAAAAATTCCTTTATTTCTAATCTTTCTGGTGAGCCTGTTATATTTTAAATAGCGGAGGGTGCACGTCTGCATTTAGTCACGCTCTTTAAAACACGTTTGTACAAGTACATTTTAGTTCATGTTGGATTACTGTAACACATTTAATATATCAGATAGATAGATAGATAGATAGATAGATAGATAGATAGATAGATAGATAGATAGATAGATAGCCAATGTATCTTGATTACTATAAAATACAGCATTAACCCTCTATTCGGTGTAATGTAAAGTTTACATTTGCTGACTGTTCATTATTTATTAATGACACAAAAGCTGTAACACCATTTGGCTAATATAAATTTGCATATTTATTAAAAAGGAGACATTTGTGATTAATGGCATCCAGCCATGTCACATGTGGATGAGGAGAAAACAATGGATCAGTACACTAGTGCTCCAACACTGCTCTGAACCAAGAAGCCTATGGATTACTGTTTATGTAGTATAATACAAAGTAATTGACCAATTTATGTATATAATATGTGTGTGTTGGTATATACGTATACTGTATACACATAGGCTCGTACCCCTAATTCAATTGTAACCTATAAAAATGTGTAAAAAAAAAAGAGAATTAAAAATTGTCTTGACGACAAGGACATTGTCAGATAAGTGGAGAAGGGCAGTCGCAGAGCTATTCAGAGTGACGGTAAATGGCCTTTTTACCATTCCAGCTACCCCTGCCCCCCTTCCCCCATTTAGGGATGGCATTAGAGACTGCAGACTGACATACATTTTTTATAGCTTCATAAAGTCATCCAATGACCAGGTCACCCTTCTCATAACTAGGGAGCAGAACGCTTGAAAAAAACCATTCATCACCATGAAAGGGCCTGCTTGTCCAAGCGCCTTCAAACATGCACACAGTCTGGCAAGAGACGCTCAGCACAAATGCTAACGTACTTCTGCCACTAATGCCAGATGACCTTCTCACATCTATTAGCGGGCTGGCTGACGCAGAGGGCAGACACGAGCCCCTCTTGTCTCCTGCAAAGATTTCAATGACAAGGAATAGAAAATATCATGCATGATAATGGCTGTTGCCACCAACGAAGCAATCATTGCGTCTTCTTTTTTTTTTTTTTAACAACAACCAGGTAATGTCAGTTGAATATGAAATAATCAGTGATTAATTACATATGCAAGATTTTTTTTAATTTGTAAATTGGTCGTTATTGTAGAGGTGTGCAGCTAGAGCGGAATAACAGAATAACATGACATGCTATTTTAAATGTGTCCCCTTTGATTTGGGAAGCCAGAAGGACCTCCGGTGTAGAATTGGAACGCCCCTCACAGACAAACCATCAGACCACCAAACCCCATTAGTGGGCAATTAGTGACAGCTGGTGGGTTGTCAGCTTGGTAATGGCCTCAAAAGGAGTGCCGGTGGAATACAAAAACTACCAGCGATGCAACGGTTTAAACCTCGGTGCTAAAAGTCAAAACAGAAAGCTTGAAGTCTGGAAACTTCCTTATCTTAATTTTCAGATCTAAAAAAAAAGTTGCTCTTAAATACAACGCGTCATGAAGAGAAAACAAAACAAACAGGACGACAGCTCCGAATATTATACCTTGTTTAGAAAAAAGGTTGCAGTAGCAGTTCCCCCTCTTGCTGGCCTTTCAGTTCAAAAGCAAGGGGCTAAGCTGTGAGAGGCTCATGAGGTGGATGGCAGAGAAGCAGGAGGAAGGGAAGGGGGGGTGAAGTGGTTTAATAATTTATTTAAGAGGGAAAGAAGGCAGCCAAGGGGAACAAATAGTGTTTCTCCCAGAACCAAGCCCCTCTGACCCCAGCCCTGCGTACCTGAAGCCCAAGCCCCATCGCATTAGTGAAATTCTTATTTGATGGCATTTTAATATTCTGCCTTGATGACTTTTTAGCAACATTTACTTTCGGAGGTCTCGAGCGCTTCCCCCAGAGGAAATGAAACATGTCAAAACCCATTACGAAAAAATCAAAATTTAAATACCTCAGTCGTGTTAGCGGTAATACACACAATCCCCACCGCTCAGAGGCAAGGCTCACAAACACTCATCTGCTTGCCGGCTCGTAATGAGTCTGTTTGATGGGTAAGCGATTTGTGGGTCACCGAGCATACGTTACAGATCCAATTTAACCCTTGATTGCTTGTACTCTGGAGGACCTGGGAAAACGTGTTATTGAAATTTAATACCAGATCATTTCTTCTTCCTCCCATGCAGGGACAAAAGTATGCTTACATGACTCCTCCAATGGCCTGTGAATTTGGGGGGAGGCGGGAGGGAAAATTGACCAAAGAAGGGAAAACAAGAGCAAAAACAATTTTATGCATGGAGGTAATCTTTGCCTCATCCGCGGGTCCTGCTAAACACCATCCAATTAGCCCCTGCAGGCACCACACCGAGCACTAACCCAACTGACTATGGGTTTTCATGCGTTATGTCACTATTAGAATGTTCATAGCCCATAAGTTGACCAGTGACTGTAAAGTAAATAAAGATGCACAACCTGACATATCCAGGCAGGAGAACACTGAAACGTCTTTATCATCTGTTATGGACCGGCTGCAGTATAGGTCATAAATCCTGCCGCTTTCATGTAAACAAAGGCCAAAATAAAAAAGATCCAAGTGGACCCTAGATAATTTTCTTCCAAAGATGATCATTTTAATTTATTATTGCAACTGATACTTGACTGGCTACAGGTTGGTCAGGTGTATTGTCAGGAACCCGATACCCAGGTTATAAAAAAAGCTATACGGTAGAGGTGATTGATTCAGAGAAACAGAATTCATTCTAAACATTATGTATTATTACACTTACATGTTTATTTTATTTACTCCTGATCTGGTTATTCGACAGTTTAATATTTCTAAATGAATGAATTAATTTTCAAATGAACATTATTGGGTTAAAACTCGTTTTTGACAAATAACAATATTTAAAGGTCATAACAATTTACACTTTGCACATTTTTTTTGGTAGGCGTGGAGTGTGCTGCTCATGTATCCTTGACCAAGACAATGAGCTTGTACATGATAAGTTATCAACAGTCACTTTAAATAACAACCTTCAGTCAACTGCTGGAAATGAAAGTGACCCAAACGGTGGCAAAACGTGAATAATACTGGAGTCCTGAACGGGCCAGTAGAGGAGGTTTACTAATTGAGAGCTCAAGTGAGCAGTCGGCAGGCTGGCACGGCTCATTCTCAGTATTTGTCATTAGACTTGACTGCAGGGAGAGAATGGTGCGCACTGCACCATTCGTGTGTAACCAAGATTTATGCTAATGTCCCCCCGCATATGCTTATTCTACATATCTACATTAAACTTAATAGACTGTTACATTGATTCTTAACCTCGGCTTCCATACATGATTACCTTTTCTGATTTCTTTGCAAAATGGCATATAAACACGGGGCAGGGATTTTATCAGCGTGTCAGTGAATTTGTTTCCACTGGCAGCCCATGGCTCTCATAATCGTTTTGATACTTCGGGGACTCCATCAAGAATGCTTGCCTAAGAGGTTACAGTTAACCTGTCACTATATAGATTTCCCAGATAGCCAAGCAGGATTTCTTACTCAGTGTTTGCCCAGGAGGTCTGAGTTCTGACCATCAGTGATGACAGCATATTGTAATTACATAGCACATTACATATACTCAGTATTTAGCACAACAAAGCCAAACAATTCATTGATTTACTGCACTGATAATGATTATTGCAGAAAAAACACAAATTTCTGATTATAAATTTGATTGCTACAATAAATATTTTTATATTTACAACTATCAAAGGTTAATAACTGCGAAATGTGAATGACTCAAAGGGCCAAACTACAGATGAGTATCATGGACTCATGGATTACCCTTTTCTCAGTGGAGGGTTTATGTTCGGTTCATTATTTTGATTTGACCATTTTGTCAAACTAGAAGGCAATTTTCTACAATTCCCTGCCTTTTTTGTTGGGTTTTTAATAAAAAACAGCAAAAGTCCATAATAGTAATTGACACATCAATTGAAGAAAATGGTTTGAATGCGTTTGCGTTGTGTTGGTGGCGTCTATACGGCAAACTACAGCAAGCCACTTTTAGTGGCATGCAAAGCTGACTAAATCTCCACTTGTCCTAAACAGACCCTCGCCTCTCACTTTACACACCATGCACTTTCAACTCCCTTTTCCCAAACACTACCCATTTTGCCAGGCTCTTGACTCACAAATTGCTGCTTTAGACTCGGTTTCATTGTAATGGCTTTCCAGGGAGAAAGGGAAGAAACATTTGAAAAAAAAGCCCACTCAGGACACTTATGTCCCCATGCAATACTGCAGAGCCAGTCCTTGGCTAACAGTCAGCACATTGTTTCTGCTTGTCCCTCAAAGTGGTAAGCTCAGCGCTGTCAATAACCTCTCTATCCATTCTCTAACCTTCCCATCTTTTCAATCTGCCTGGACGACTTCCAAGAATCATGAAAAAAAAAAGTTAAAATGCCTTGGACATAAGCCCTCAATAGCTCAGTCTAATTCCCTCTTTAAATGTAAGACAAAAAATATCAGGGCTCTTTAGCATGCCAAAGAGACTGCACAGAGAGCAGTGTTCCCAGAGGATGGGTGACAGGAAGAAGGGCAAGTCCTTCCTTGGTATAAAGAGGTGCTGTGCACATTGATCAAAAGGAACCATGCACGAGGTACATGCACGCACTCACTCCCACTAAGATGCAGATATTGAAACTTTCTGCACAAACCTCTGCTTCTGTCCGCGACATGTCCTGCAGGAAAATAATGTGCTTTATCGTATGACATATCTCAGCACTAAGAGTCAAGGTCTCATCTTGTAAATGTTTTAATCGCGTGCAGAACATTCACCCTTCAGATCTACTCAGCTTTTAAACTCCAATCTCACTGAAAGCGGCGCCGGCCTTTTTATTATTTTTTTTTATTTGACCTAAAACACCACTCCACTCAACAGCCTTGTACAGTCCATCACACTCACCAGGGATAAGAATTAAAAGAGTAATGCAATGAAATATTAATTTAATTATTGTGGGGTTTTCATTTAGCGCACCATTTTCATAATTGTTCCATAAATTATATTTTCCAGTACATTTCCTTTAGATGGATAATTAATTTCGGGCTTTACCCTTTTCAATTTGGTTTTGTTTATGGAAACGACAAAATGCAAACGTTTTCGTGTTGTTGTTGTTTTTATCATTACACACAGATTTCTCAAACACAGATGAGAATTATCATCATCATACTATAAAATTAACATTAGAGTGTGAGCTGAAGAGCTACTGGTCATTATGGGTCCTTGCATAGATATGCCCTACCCACAATAATTTTCCTATAGGATATACAGGAGAGGTTTGCCTGTGGAAGACATATTTATACAATTACATCTTATAACGCCATTAACACCAGTAAAGCTAAAGAAAGCTTAGGATGCTAAAGCTGCATAAGTCATAAGTTTTATATTTTTATACAACTTTTAGGATCAAAAGTTGATGGAGTGGAAGCGTCTATCAGTGTGCATAAACCTGAATGTAAACATAAGTACTGGAATAATGTAAACAATTTTTTACATTTAGATATAAATTGTTCGACATAAAACTTGGTCAAACAGGACAAATTTAAAACACATTTAAAATTCAAAAAAATCCTGCAATCAATCGTTACACACCGGGCGTGTTCAATAGATACGACAAACTGACAGTCAACGAGAAGACACAGTGAAACAACCGACATCAAGTGCGAATATTACATTTTCGTTTACGCACATGTACTTGGTTCTTCTATGTTGATCCTATGATATTTCCTGTGCTAAAACTGGCAGCTTCGGTTGCTTCAGAATCTCGTTTAAGTGAGGCCACATTATCATATCACAAGGCAAAAGACAGAAGGCAACATATGCCCGCCACTGTCCTTTGGTCCCTCTGACTCAAAGTATTCATCAAAAAGCTTGTGCTCTCCCATGAGCTCGCTGCCATATGCCGCTGAAAATGTCACCAGCAAAAGTCATAATAATTCACCGGTTTCAGAACTGCGTTTGATATTCCTGTTTTTCAAACAAACCCACATCTCGTACTTTGGACTTATGTCGTCCAGCAGTGTAGGTACAACTGTCGTCAATGTACTGTAGCGTACATGCTACTTTTCTCCGTAAACTAGGCCTGACGTGTGTCGTTATACCTTTTTATCCGACAGTAACCAAACTAAACCAACCATGTACATTCTCCTGAGATACTTCTGGAAAGTAATGTGCTTACAGTTAATAGTAAATTACATTCACACACCTTTTTTTGTGCATGATTTGGGATTATACAACTACTAACTTTGCATCGCCTCATAAGTTGCCTCCACAGGCGCTGGTATCTGGACATTTTTCTGAATTTCTCTTAAAGGGGCTGTACATGAAAATGGTTGCTTGGCATTGCTGGAACTGTCTTGTCAACCCCCCCCAAGTCAAATGTATGTAAAATGTCACAGTGAGCCAAATCGGTGGAAGATTCATAATGAGCGAGTGGGTGGGTGTTGCACAGACAGCCAAATCATAAATTGTCGTTGCGACTGCAGGACTTGTACAATGTGTTGTGCCACTCGCACGTGAGAATGCTTCTGTGTCGACGACCTCCTGCTGCATTGCTCATATGCAAATGTTAATTTGTGTATGAAACAAGCCGTATAGTGTAAACAGGATTTCATCAGCAATATCACAGATTACGTTTTCATCCATTGTGGCTACTGTTAAGAACTAGAACTTAAATATCCGGTTCATTTAGTGCTTTAACCTTTGACCTCAAATGAGGATCGTTAGTACTGTGGGCATAAGAATATCTGATATTACACTATTACTCTACTATTCATTCTGTTTACATGTTCTATCCATTTGTGATCTATGTGATAGACATACACTATATTGGTACTTACGTATGCTGCTTTATTGTATGGAGGACAAAAACTATGACACTTGCTTTAGTTAGCCCAGCCCAGTTAAACTGGGGAGCAATACAATACATGAACAATAAAACACAATCTAAATTAAGCCGGACTCCCACGTCAGAATTCCAATTCACCAGTAAAATATCTGTAACATTCTACAGTGTCCTTGAAAATTTCTCTTGACGTATCTGTAAACGCTTGAGTGACCGGAAAATTTTAAACAGAAGTGACACCGACAGATTATTATTGTATAATTGGTTTGGAATACCAGAACATGGGTCCTCTGTGACCACTCTTCTTAGATAGCAATAAAATCCGCTTACATTTGAAAAGGGGGCTCCGGTTTGCACAATGGCCCTCTGTGGAGAACAAAAATCAGGTGGGAGGGATAACAGTCTGTTTTAATTACAAAATTGGCAAACCAGATCAGACAGCGTAAAACAAAAAGAGGGAGAGCGACGTACATGTTTATTACTAAAACGTTCTATGCTCTGACTGCTGTTTAATTTCTGGCCAATTTGGAGAGCTGTATTTTTATACACACACTTGAGAAGTTGAAAAGGAAATTATGGGGTTTTCCAAGGGAGACGCGCCGGTCAACGCTCTAAATAATGGATTTTTTTTATGGATAAAATCGGTGTTTTCCTTATTCATGCAAGGACAGAGAGACAGAGAGAGAGGCAACACTATCCTGCGTGTTAGATGAGGGAGCTGTGCTGTTATCTGTTGATCCCAGAACTTCCCTTGGAGCGCCGGAGTCGGCCCGTATCACGTAGTGCACCCTGCACTGGGACTGTGCAGCCTGCTGACAGGAAAGCTCGATTAGCGAGCCACAAAGAGGCCAATATAGAGGAGCACTTCCTCAGCCAAAGGGGGTTCGTCCGGAGAACACGCTCCAACCCTCTTTCCTGACAGGGGACAGTGACAAACACACACACCGGCTGGCCCACCTTGGGGAATGCATGATGGATTGGGATTTGGTTTCTCCGACACACACACGCGCACACACAACAAGGTAACACATACACAAACATGGAAGAAGCCAGTAAATGAAAGGCATACAGCCTTGTTTGACAGGCTGAGGAAATTTTGGTTCCATTACCGCAACACAACTGTTAAATTGATTTTTGAAACTAACTTGCTGTTACGTTTTTCTTTTTTCAAAGAATGCTGGCGACCATCCAGAGAGAGAGATGAGTATGTTTGGACTGGCCCCAGCCCTGCGCGTGCTGCCTCCACTCAGACAATGGGATGTAGATGTGGAAGTGGGCCTGGGCCAGATGAGGAAAAGGAGATAGCAGGGGTGGGATGAGGGGTGGAGGTGTGCAGAGCACAGACTGGTAGGCTGTTATGGGACCCTGTGGCGGAAGGGCATTGTTCAGGGGAGGAAAAACACAGCAACAATAAAAAAAAAACTCTTCCTGAATCTTTTTATATTATTATGTAGAGAACAATTGAGTGGGTGGGATCCGCTACTTTGAGGATACTGAAAGAAGCCTCTCCTTTGAGACTTGGAATGATCCTTTCACACCTCACCCTGGAACACGGGCAGGAAAATAAAACAATGCAAGTTGCTGAGCAAGAAGCATATTGATCAAGAACAGTGTGTCCATTGAGAGAGATTACAATGGCCTTTGGCCTGTGACACATTGAGCAATAAACTAAAGGTTAATGAGGGGAAAATTGAATAATAATGGATCTGCTTTTGTAAAGATGCAGCATATTATCCATTATGCTCGGACATAACGCAAACTCAAATTCAATTTGAAATTAAAAGCTCTCAGGGAATTTTTTTTAGGCATTAAACGCATTTCTTTGCAAATAATCATATTTTATAATCTATATATGGGAGTAGGGATTTAACAGAATGAGAAGCAGGTCTGTGTCTGAGATGTCTACTTCTGCGTCTGATGTTTTCGGCCGATACTGTTTGACTGCAGATTTCACAAACCCTAAGGTCGTGCACCTGATATACCTTTGAATGTAGTGTAGAATCCTCTCAGGGGGAAAAAGCGTCCAGAGATAAGAGTCTGGTGCGATGTTGCCCATCTGGGCCCTCAAGGCCTAGACATTGGTTTTCTCTTCATCCGGGTTTCACGTTTTTTTCTCCAGCTTTTCCATTGATTTACAGGCACGATTCACGGGCTGTGCGAGCAAGTGTTGCTTTTGCCAGCATACAGACAGCTGGAGGTAGGAAACATTTACGAGTCCAAAGTGGGCCAGCGTCGACAGCGCTACCTGTTATCCTCTCATGCAAGAGCTCTATTGGGATTTTATTAAGAGCCTTAAACGTCAAAGCAGTTCAGAGTACTTACAAGGATAATTAACACGGAGAACATGATAAGAAGCTGGACACACACTGAAAAATATACTTTATATTGCACTCCAAGTATTGTCAGATTTTATTACTTAATAGGTTTGCGGTCTGCTCCGTGACATAAAAACTCAGAGCCATTAGTTTTGTCCTTGATTAATGGTTTTGGCGAGAAAGACAAACAGCTTGTCATTTGTTAAAATAGAGTTCAAGAGAGCGTAATCTCTATTTCCTTGCGCAACAATTGTGTAACGGAGGTGTACATATTGATCTAGTTGCTTTTATAAATGGCTGGTTCATAAATTAGTGTTGGGCTAAAACAGTCACGGCTTATTTTCTCAGCGCTGTGTACATCTCAGGCAAGGCAGTGAAAAAACGGTGTGTAAAATGTTAAACAAAAAGTGAAATGTGGAGAAAGTAAGAACCCAGTGTGCAAAGGAACCTTCTCTACAGAAAGAAAAAAAAAGCCAGGTGAACCTGCAGACCTCTTTCTTAAAGGTAAACATTTATTACTTCGGGGGTGCCAGATGGGCTGGAAGGAAGTCACTTCACTCGGCTGTAAATGTCATCTTCTCTTTGACACATTAGTGACAAATGAGTCAAGGCTCCAGTGGCAAGAGAGATGCTTTGCCCTTCCTCTCTGCGGTTCAGGTAACTATGGCAGGCTACAGTCCCAAGCAGGGCGCCACTGTTTACCCACAGTATGCACACAAACCAAAGACAGCAAAGACAAGACATTCATCAATTCTGATTTGGTCTTACGCCCATGCAATTGTTGCACAATATGTGTATCACACCAATCACGATTAATAGTAACGCCATTTCCATTAGAAAATAAGAACGTGAACATTTTTCTTTTGAAGGCTCTTTGAACATTAGCAGTTAAAGAGAACGATAATCTCTGAGGGCTCTGATTTCTTTTCTTTTTTTTCGTGCTGGACTAACATTAGGTTGCCTTCTGGAAGTTCTGACCTGGGCCAGACAGCACGGCTTCAGAACTGGCAACTGTCTCTCCACACCATTAATCAGGCACACAGAGGACTGTCTCCCATCCAGATGGGGAGCCTCTCTACAACCAGAGAAAAATAACTGGGCTAATTAATTCTTATTGTTATAGACAGAGGGAGATTAGATGGAGAGGAATTGAGAGGGGTGAAAGGAGAGGGAGCGGAGACTAAGTCACCTCTAACAAAGCCTTGGATTTGCGATATATTTTGCTCACATGCTCATTGTTTCTACCACAAAATATATCTAGGACTTGAAACGCTGCGTGATGGAATGGCGAGGGCAGCGCGACATCATAGCTAGAGGTTAATGAATGATAAGGAGCCGTGAGCACTCGGGGACACAGTGGCAGTGATTAGACGGGCCCAATAGGACACAATCAAACTTTGAGTCCACTTTACAAGGATGAGTGGGATAACTGAGAAATAATCCTCACCGGGTTTTTACATAACGCAAGTACTCTGGTACCTAATGATAAACGTGACATACTACTTCAGGATGGAGTGTATAGGATGATACCTGCAGGCGTTTTCCTTCCTCAGATGTATCCGTTGATGTGTGGTAAATATTAAGGTTAATGCACAGACGATGAATATCATGCGCGTTCCGAAACAAAAAGTGCATCGAGTCAATTTATTCACACGCAGCAGACCACAATCAATATTTTTCATACTTTCCATCATCACTCAGCCATAATTTCAACAGAACTGAGAGCGACGTTAGGGACGAGGATAATTGGGGTTTATTTTTCATCGCGGCGCTCATGGGTGCTTTCTCCAAGATTTGTTGTTTTGTTTATTATTAAATAGGACAGGCGAAGCATAAAAGGGAGAGAGAGAGAGAAACAGAGAGAGAGAGATCAAACCTGTGGCCGATGCCTCAGTACATGCAATATTTAAAGCTGATTAAACGGCTATGTTTACTGTTGAAGGGGTTAAACCCAAAAGATCATCAATCAGCTTGTGTGTCTCCGCCCTACCAAAAAAAAAAGAATATTTTGCAGATTAAACAGCTTGAGGTTTAATTGGTCCATTGAAAAGTTCGGCGTTTTGTGGGATTTCGGAGAGGTACGGTGGAGCAGGAGTAGAAACATTCGCTTCACAGCAAGAAGGCTCTGGGTTCATACGAAGGACTTCTGTTCTCACAGTGCCTGCCCTGGTTCCCGCCATGTACTCGGGCTTATTCCACAGTCCAAACACACGCAGGTTAGGTGAACTGCCTGCTCCAAACTGCCCGTCGGTGTGTGTTTGACCCTCAAAAGGACAAGCAGCATAGATAATGGATCAAAGTTTTCCATAATTCATGTTCACCTGCAGACAGTGCTTAAGAAGATCAGCTGCACAAAATACCAGCTTTGGCTTTTTGCAGGTAGATTTTTCTTACGCAAAAGGTAAACATACACGCAATCTACAACATTCTTCATATTGCTTCTTTTCTTATGCAATGAAAAGCGTGATATCATAGCATGTACAATGTAGGCCAGGTACTAATCACAACAACTCATAGCAAGAATCAGCAAAGGCTGACCTTCATACGTCAGATGAACTATCTTTCTACATTTTATACATAGTTAGCTTGTATATAGTTATAAGCCAATGCAAATAAAATTTAAGAGAAACTGAGAATAAACATCGGATAGTGTTTTGCTGTCAAATTGTTGTGAATTTTCTCATTCTGTCATCAGGGGAGGACACACTGCAGTAACAAACACCGGATAATGATGGAGGGCGTCTCTAGAGAACTTGTGCAATTAACTCATCTACCCTGAAGCCTCAACTGGCATCTGGTTCTCCACCTGAAAATATGTGACACAAATGGGGGGGCATCGTTGTGCTTTGGTGACACAGCATATACTGCTGCTGGGGTTTTGTGCTGATCCATGTAATCACCAACAACTGCCCACATGCTGGACAGAAATATCTCATCAGTCAGCAGTGGGTTAGTTGAAAACAATAAGGGAAAAAAGAAAAGGAGGGATGCTTATTCGTGCGTTTTTGTAAAAGTTGCACCATATTTAAGTTATTAGGCTATTAATATATTACAGGCTACATTACAGGGTCAGTGATATCATTTACAGAAACATCTCATGCAACTTTCTAACAACATCTTTTTTCCACTAACATCTGAAAAAAGAGGAACGCACAAAGAGTGCCCTGCATAAGTCTGTTATTTGACAGCGCTGCTCATTAAGATTGTGAATTATATTTTATGTTTATTTGCATAAGTATCTCTCCTGCTTTGGGTGCATTCATTAAGTAAAACCAACTGGTTTAATGGCCCGTTTTATGCACGCAGCGGTGGCGTATGGGCCAGGGACACTTGCTCTCTTTCTTGTGCAGACAATGTCCCTCGTGAACCTGCGATCATGCTCTTCAACCCCATGTGAGGCAGTGAAGGAATCTATTATTTTTTCCATCCTGAGGGAAGGGAAAAAGGTCTCCGGCATCATTATTTTTCTTCAAAATGTAACTGACTTTACTGCACACCCTAATTTGCTTGCCGTAATTATAGGTCATGCTCCCTTTTTGTAATTTATAAAACCTTTTGTTCTTATCAATAATGAATGGGCTTTAGCAAATCATGGTGCTATAATATTTTGATATTATGAAAATGCTAATGCGTCAGGGACCTTAAGCCTTATCGGCCAGGTCCGATGCTCTATTAAACAGCCGGCAGAAGAAGTCGGACGCAAATTGCTTATGTTAATGCCCCAGTTGTACCCAGACAGCATGAGGAGTCCGCAATTAATTTTATCCAGGCGGTGGATGGACAGGCAAATTTATTTCCCTTCCACAGGATGGCGGCTCCCCCTCCTTCCTCACAGGTCTCCATGCATCGAAATGGAAAGGCAGTGAGAACAAGAGATAGAGGGTAAAAGTGAAAGTGAGAGGGGAGCGGTAACTTAGGAGCAATCTGTGACCTAATTGAACAGCAGCAAAAAAAAAAAGGGGGGGGGGGAGCGCAGCGTCGGGGAGACAAGAGGCATGTTGTTGACTGAATATTATTAAACCTTTTTTAAATTTCTTTTAACTGCCTTTTCCTGCTGTTGACAGCTAGTTGTCATAAACCACCACCAGAATCCCACAAGGCCCCCTGATGCAGTCAGACGGCTGTGACCTAATTGAACAGCAGCAAAAAAAAAAAAAGGGGGGGGGAGCGCAGCGTCGGGGAGACAAGAGGCGAAATCCTCATTCATTCCGCTGACAAGTGTTTTCACAACTTAAACCTGTTTTATTAATTATGTTTGACACTTCCCTAATTACTTTCATTTACATCACATCAGCTTCCAGCAGATGATTAGACTGCCTATCAATTCGGTGCAGTGTCGGAGCACAGGGGAGAGCGGTTATGGTGTTTTCTTTTGCTACAAGTAGTCGGGTATGCTCTCAAAGACAAAGTGCCAGCTTTGTATTTGCAGTGCCTAAAAGAAGAAAATAAAGTTTCAGTATGTCAGACACTCGAGGGTCTGCAGAGAGCCCATGTCTCAAATAGCCGTCTCTGCCGAGAGCTGTAAACTTTGAGGCCTTGTAGAGCACGGCCTATAAACACTTGATTAATTGACACCACTGTTTCCAGTTGTACGAGCCCCTGCTTCCAAATGCCAAACCATGACAGACACACATACACACACACACACACACACACAAACGTGTGCTATTTTTATCCTGCGGCCACGTAAAAAAAAACATCTTCTCACAGGAATATGCAGAGGAAGTGTGCTTAAGTAGAGTAACTCCAGTCTCCCTGTTCATCTTGTTAAAAACCCTCATTGGGACTCTCGCAGGAGCCGTCGACTGGACCCCCCACCTCCTGCTCTGCCCTTTTATTTGGAATCGCATGCTCTCTGGGTGATTCCCACAGTGTTTGACAGCAAGTTGTCCTCAACAAACACATTGTAGGACATTGACACAGAATTTCTCCATGTCATTACCAATAGTACTAGAATAGTACTGGAATAACAGTAGAATAACTAGAATAACAACAGTAAAATGTCTGCAAAGTCTGATGCTATAAGTAGTGAACCAGTGACCAAAAGTATCGATAATTAAGTTAATCTGACTTTTTTTTTTAACTCTACAAAATATCTAAAGAAATATCCCAGATACCAAAAATGACTTGTTTTTCAAAATGCCACAAAACTGAAGATGAAAAATAGACAATAGAACAAGTTGCTAATTTGAGAAGTCAGAACAAGGACAGATTCATTCACTATTCTCGGTTGAAAAAAATATTGAAATAATAAATCCATTGTCAAAAAGTTATCAACTGTAGTGTGACTGTTGTTTTCATCAGTTATGTTCTATGGGGGAAATGTCCAAACAAAACTGACGTCTCCTAACAACACCTTTGACTTTCTATCAGTCTGCTTAAAGGAAAGGGGTGTAGGATTGTCTGTTTAATCCGAATAACAGCGATTCTTTCATTTTTAAATACATAATGGAAATAGATGAGGGTGACTCATAAAAATTTATACCTCAATTCTCCATTTTAATTTATAGCCCACCCTCCAGGCACATATTATTCAAACATTAATATAAAAAAGAACTATACATCAGAAGGTGTCAGCTTTCACTCTTACTTCCATTCATAGTCATGCATATTATATGCAGACTAGGCTTGACTGCTGCCCATCTTGCCACAATTATACATTAAGTAACTCGAGGATTGATGGATTGATAATGTCCATACTTTGCATTCAGTATACTTAAATTTTAAAGACCTTTTCAACACCTCTGCTTTCAACTTATATGTTTAGATAATACACTTTATGCAAATTGCAGAATTCTATAAATTTTAGATTTATCTCCATTCATCTTGCCGTGTCTGTGAGAGATTGTGTCCATTGTGAAATGTGATTAAAATCAACTTTTCTTTATTTTCCGATGTGTGTAGCCCAACACTATACACACACACGCACACACGCAAAATCAAAATCAAAATGTCTGTCCATAAAACCAAAGAACTTCTGTCAAATAATATGTAATGCTTCCTTATCTCTGTAATCACTATCAATACTATTGAGATCAACCTCTGCCTGGGGATAAATTAGAAAATAGACGCGGGCTAATCGTCCTGTATAATGTATTGATGTATAATGTTCCTGTTCCATTAACAATCATTAACAATTCACTCATGTGATGTGATGCTAGCAAACTGTTTGCCTTAGCTACAGGGGGCTAGGTAAACACTCAAATGGCATTTCCAATTTTCATTTTTTCCTTTTTTCCCACCATGTCCTCTCCAGTTCCACTCCCTTATGTTTGGTAATCGGCATTGGTAAGTCAGAAGACATCAGCTTGACTCTATTAATTACCACCTGATCCTTTCTTCCTGGATAATTAGGTACCCATTAGTTCTAATCAAGTAGTTACTTAATTATTGCAGTAATTAGTCTAATGGTCTAGCAAATTGAAGCTTTATCACTTTCGGATACTTAATGTTCTTGGCAGAGTACATCACAAGTGTCAAAGCTTTGGGTTTAGCAATCAAGCAGTAGAAAACAAAGTTTATACCACGTCATTGATGACAGCAGTCTAGTCATGTTTTTGTAGGCATCTGACACAATTTTATGTTGAGTGCAGCATCACGTTTAATCCTCTGAGACATGACGACTACAACTGTGTCTTGAAAAGTGCACAATGGTAAATGGAGACATTTGATTTTAACAGCAAAACACCACTCAGACATGGTAACAGCCAGATTGTGTTGATTGCGAGATATTCACATAAATAAAGGGGAAAGATCTTTTGAAACCACCAAACAAGGCCAATCTGCCAGCAATCTATTGTTAAAGCGGGTATTCACTTCCTACATTTTCCCCTATAGGTCATTTCAATGGTTCATCACATAGAGGAGACGTTAGATGCCAAACGTCTGCAAAGCGGTGAGTGAAAGCACTGCTCAACCATTAGGACTCAACCAGGCCACAGAGGTTGTCTTCAAACTGCAATAAATTGGTCCTGGCTTGTCTGTCATCACCTTCCAATTAGCTGCAGTTTATTGAGTCTCCCAGAGATGGAGGACGATGGCAGGTGAAGAGAGGTGTCTGAAAGGTGCCTGAGCCAGTGCACCAAATTTAGATAGAGCCCGCATGTGACCCAGACATCCCCCGCTACCTTGACCGGAGGACCTTACAAGCAACATAGTGCATTCCTGTGAGGTACAAAACGATGTACAAAAAGAAAAAAAAAAACATCGCAACAGAGAGCTGTTAGTGCATAGTTTATACTGAATAATCAACAAAATGTCAACCTAAAAACATAGCAACATGCAGCAATTTTAATAGACCAAGAGGGACAGGTTATTGCTGCCAGGGCCAAGACGTCTTCTAACGTTATGTCCTTTCAAAAAATAAAGCCTGAAAATTGCTTCAGAATAATATAAAAAAGACAATTTAAGTATTTTACACAATAATTCCTATGCAAATACTAGCAGTATTTGTGCAGTCGGCATGTACAACCGAGAGCACATAGGCTACATAGAGAAACACAAAATAGCACAAATAAAGATGCCACATTTTTTTATCTAATGAATTCTCTCAGTGAATCGTGTAGTGCTAATTCAGGTAAAAAAATGAAATTCCAGAAAGTAAGCGAGCAGCACTAGCGCCTCCATCATTAACACCTCCTGAAAGACCTCGGAGCACGGTGCTTAACCCCCGACTGCTAAAGCAGAGCTTCTCAGTGGTCAACAGATCTGATGGAGACTGGTTTAACTGAACCACTTCCAGGTGTGACCAGAGGCTCGGAGGAAGCACTACACTTCACCTGCGATGTGTTTGACTTCCAAATATATAATATATATATATACACACACACACACACACACACACACACACACATATATATATATAAATAATAATATTTTTAACATTAGAGAACTTAACATATCGAGGAAATTTTTATTTTGGCCCATTCACATTATGCACTCGAAATGGTTCAAGACGGACAAACTTGTCCTGTTTCCGCGACCTATTTGTCACTAAATGCAGGATCCCGCACAAGATGCTCTCACAGAAAAAAAAAAAAGTAAAAGGCGAAAGTCTGCAGTGCTCCTTGCCTTATGACAGGAGTGTGTGAAAACTGACACACCAGAGTTTTCAAATTGGGGCCCGGGGAGCCGAAGTTAGAGAACTTAACATATCGAGGAAATTTTAATTTTGGCCCATTCACATTATGCACTCGAAACGGTTCAAGACGGACAAACTTGTCCTGTTTCCGCGACCTATTTGTCACTAAATGCAGGATCCCGCACAAGATGCTCTCACAGAAAAAAAAAAAAGTAAAAGGCGAAAGTCTGCAGTGCTCCTTGCCTTATGACAGGAGTGTGTGAAAACTGACACACCAGAGTTTTCAAATTGGGGCCCGGGGAGCCGAAGCATAAAATAACTTCAATCTCAGCGGCTCTCCAAGGAATAGTGCAAGAGTGCGACAAACAACAACACAACAACAGAAAGGCAGGAAGGGGTGAAGGTAGGAGTTATTAGAGGATAAAACATGCCTCTCCATCTCACCCCCTCTCTCTCAGGAACCCCAAGGATGATCAATGGATTTAGTCAGAGGGATATTCAAGCAGAAAATTGCTCTCTTTTTGCTTTTCTTTGAAGTACTTTCAGAATACATACCGAAGCCCCTGTCCACCAAGGTTGAAAATAACAGCACAAGTGCAGTCTCTACCAGTAATCCCGGAAAAGGGAGCGAAAGTTGGGGGAGGGTGTTGGTGTGGGCACCCAATGTTAAAGGACGCAGGGAGGCCTAGATTGAAACTTTGCAGGTATAAAATTGAAGGCAGCCAGCTGAACAGACATCGTCAAACTATGGCTATTTTTCAAAAGGGAACCTAAATGACCAACATGGAAGCTTAACAATAAAATAAATAAAGAAAAAAATAAAGGAGCAGTCCCAAAGCCAAGACTGTGGGGCACAGCAATGCAGATATGGATCCATGATTTATGACATCCATTTCTCATAAGCTCCAGTTAACTTCACTGTAAAAATGTTTACCAAACCAGTCGCATATCCTAAATCGCATATCCTACGGGGAAAAAAATCCCAGGAAAAATGGGATTATGCTCGATTTTATCAACTGGCAGACATTAGTAGACTCTCGTTATTTACATCGTAGGGCACAGGATATTTCAGGGTCAATGAGATGGTGAAGGTTTTCTAAATGAGTCAATGAGCCAAAGTGCACCAGTGACAAACTGAACTCGAGTGCTGGCCCCCAGCCCCTGGGGGCCCTGGTGGCACTGTGCAGATGACAGCAGAGGCATGTGGCACACTCGTGGCATTATGGATAGGTTACAGCGATGGGGGACCAGGCTCCTCAGCTCCCCGCCGCGCGGTGTGATGGCCTCATCTGTTTTCCCATTGCTACTCTAATACATTTGCGGCACATTCCGTCCTAATTAAGATTCTTCTGTTCTATTTGTCATAGGATGGAGAGGATGTCACACAGGGTAGTTTAGCCACAGTTTTTGGATTAATCGCCGGGCAAATCACCACACACAAGAACGCTAAGTGAGTCTGAGCATGAATACCAGGGGCAGTAAGTCCGTTTACTTCTTTATATTACTTTACAGAAAAGCCTCCACTGGGAATAGGGTCTGCAATCTATTTGTCATTGCCTGCTCTTTGCATACATTATTGATACTCAACAACGTGCTGTAACTGTAGTCACTGTTTACAGGCAAGGTTGTGCACGATTGTGCGTGTATTTTTTCCAGACAGACACAGTATGACTTGTTTTATTTTTTTGGCACAAGAAAAGTCTTATTGCGTAAAAATTACTCTTGGATGGTTGTGGTTGGTCAAAGAAAAAATGTGTTAACCAGTCTTTAACTTTAAAAAACAAGGATGCAACAACATGGATTTATAGATAAATATGCCACTGTTTGGTCCGGTTTTGGACACTTTGAATATTCGCATGTAATAGCACGCCGATCTGCGGCCTCTTCTAACAGTCTATAATATCTGTAACATACAAAATATCACATTTGTTTACAGTTGAAACATAGCAAGGCTTATGTCTAAATAAACATTTCGTGCCTTGCAGGTCTGTGTAATAAAGGCAGGCTTAAAAGCAGTACATTGCACATAAGCCAAAATATTACAGGTAAAACCTGGAGCGAAAGAAAAAAAGAAAATCTCTGTTTTCAACATGCTTCCTATCATGTCAGGGGGGAAGGATTTCTTTTTATGGTTTAATTCAACAATAGCATTTGCGATTGGGGTTTTGGGCATCTCAAGGGCATTCCTGGTGAAATTACTGAGACTCTGCACCATTTATCACAGCCTGACATGTGTCATGTTCCAGATTCTGGTGCAGAGAGGTTACAGCTGAAGACAGCTCCCTCTTTGTTGAGCAGCCATCAAAGACAACATCTCGTATTTATCAAAAATAGGAAACCTGACAAGAGGATAGGAACTACAAACGTGCCGTCATATGCTCCCAAATGCTTTCGTATTCTGGCTTATTAAACTGAAACAACATACCAAAAAAAAAAAAAAAAATTCAGGGACATGTTATTAGAGTGTATCCAAGAGTAACCCAGAAAAACATGAGTTCATTTATATGTTTACAGGCACATGATAGGGTTGACTTACGGATCAGAGGATTATAAAATAAATTAATCGACTTTCCATGTACTGTGAATATGATCCACACAGAACAGGTCACATTTTGCATCAGCTGTTCTAGGTTAAATCGTGGTTTTTATAAAAACATTAGAAAATATATGTTACATGTCTTCCACACTTCAATGCTATTATTGTACATTTGTGAAAAAGTTAAATGTAAATGGCTGTTAAGTTTGTTTACTTCCTTCATGATTGATGAACTGAATGTAAACTCAATAAACTGTGCTCATACAATTGGCAAACAGTCAATTATTATTATTTGGGACGCTTTGACTTATACTGCAAAATGGAAATGTCCACCGTATTTTTTTTCCTCATCCACTCTTTTGCAGTGTTTCTCTTTAACAAAATTGTTTTCACTCACAAAATGATTTCTCTTTTTTGTCATTCTTTTACCTGGCAGATTTGAGCAGTAACCAATTAATGTGTCAAGGATAGGTTTGAATCTTTTGAGTCCATCTTCGCACAATGCGAGCGCTGGGAGTTATTGGTCGCTGTAATCCTTGCTCCTGTCCATACTGGCAGTAAGTGGTAAATGGACTGCATTTATATAGTGCTTTTCTAGTCTGTAGGCCACTCAAAGTGCTTTACAATGTATGTCTCATTCACCCCACTCACAAACACATTCATACACACATTCACCCGCTGATGACGCAGCATCAGAGAGGTTGCACACAGACACACACACGCACACACACACATTGGTCCACTCCCCAGTAGGAATACAGAAAATGCACAGCCAGGACAAGTGCATATCTTTGTCCTGCTCGTCACATATCGTGGGTGTTTTTTTCCCCCAGCAACAAGCCTGCAGGACATGTGACAACCACAATCTGCAAACAAAGAATCGCAAGGGCAAACACAAAGAGGACTTTGTGCCAAAAAGGAATAAAATTGTGAAGGACAGCCATGTGATGTTGCTAATTCAGATTGCTGATATTTGTATCAGTTGAACCACAGATAACATATTTTCATGGAATAACGACCACTGATTTTAGTTCAGAGATCTTTTTTTTTCCAAACGTGTGTCTTTGTTGGTTAATATGACTAATCAGTTGATGACGCTTTTGAGTCAGGACACATGGTGTAGGTCAGAGGATGTCACACCCTGTACAGTTTGTTAAAGCCCTTTGAGGCAAATTGTAATTTGTGTATATGGGCTACACAAATAACATTTGATTGATTGATTGACTGATTGCGAAGTTTTCAACAGTTTAGTATGTTACTAGTGTAAGGCAAGACATACTGTAAGTCTACCTTACGCAAAGAATTTTAAAAACAAAAACATACCTAATCAACACAGTGTCTACATGTTTTCTAGTAACGAAAGACAGAGAAGCATTTAACAGCAGTTTAAATCTATTTGCTTAACACCGCAAGACAATTTTTACCACCACCATCAGCACCGCGCAAAATAGTGCCTTTTTAAAAAAGCATGTAAAATGTCATGGTTTAAAGAGTGCATCAATAACTGCTGACATAGTTAAATGTAAAGTACCACACGGGGGGAGGGGTGCGGATAAAATTAATTAATTCTACTGGCACATTATTTATGACTTAATATGATATACTGGTGTGCTTTATAATAACACTGAATGTGCATATTTCTGGAGGAGACAGTGGAGTAATTATGCAGAATGCCTTTTACCATGAATGTACAATATTAATTACAGGCAAGGTTGTTTATCAATTGTGAAACCCTGTTTATAAGGTGTTTGGAAGACTGCCATGATGACCCTGGCGTGTCTCCTATCTTTTACTTCACACTGCTTATAACATGACACAGGACATCTCTTCCCAGAGCGTAATACAACCCGGGTTAATGGAAGAGGAAGCGATGAACCATTTTTGTATCTAAATGAATGAGTTCCAATAATGATCTGAACAAGAGAACCTGAAATGAGAAAAAACATAAATGCTAAATAGGCAGTAAGTTTACCATGAGATACAGTAAAAATCTGTACATTCATCAGCCTCAGTTACCTTTTCAGAAAACTGCCAAGTCAGGGAGCAATGTGGCCACTGATGTGCCGTCACTGTCACTATGCGCCTAATCCTCCACATTACATTGAAGGAGAATCTGCACACTGACAGTCTGTAGAACCGGGGAGGATTCTGTCTCGGAGCAGCATGCAATAATCATCTGACAGAAGGGCCATGCACTGTGCAATGATAAGCACTCCCGTATGTTTGCCTTAATATGTGTAGTGCCTATTCTGAGGACTGATATTTTAACAGCGGACAGCGAAGAACAAAATGAGTTGGGAGGATGTGGACTGTGGTTTGAAAGGTTTTTGTAAGCTTATCTTGGATTGTTTTTAACCTTTTTTTTAAACATCAGCTATTATTTATGGGGGAATTCAGATTTAAAAAATAATTTCATAAGATTAATGATAAAATCTGATCACTCAGTGCAGTTATAACTTATGTGCTAACAGTGATGAGTGGGGGGCTGTGATTGAAAATGAAATGATCAGACAGTAAAAATCATATGGTGACAGGAAATAAGGCCACCTGGAGGTCTCAGGTTTTTGATAGATTTTGACCCACAATGCTGATGCATGATATTGTCCTTTAACCACCTGTGTAACTAGTAACCAGCAAAGAAATCCTCCAAACACTGATCGTTTCCAAAAAGTCCAAAAGGGAAAGTGATGTTAGACTTTTGAATGCCCCTGTAAATTGTGGGTCGGACTGCTAACAGGTCACACAGGTCACTCACACAAGAGTGTGAAACATCTAATCTAAAGTTTACATTCAGATTAACAGTATTTTATGTGCGAGACTTGAGACTTGTAAAAAAAATGTGCTTAAAGAGCGATATCATTCATTTACATTATATAGCGTATGCATGTTATTTAGGGGGAGTGGGAGCCAGTGCTGCTGGAGTCTGATCCCTCGTAGGGATGATATAAAAAGCCCAGACTGTATCATTACATTTTTACATAGGAGCAGGACTGCAGAGAAAAAGTGAATAATGGGGTCAACCAGTGTATCTTTACAACTAATATATCTTAACAAAGCAATTTTTACATTACTAGATTGCACAACTGTAATTCTACCACCATGAAAGGAAAATAAATACAAAATACTTCAGGCCGTAAAAGGGATTTTCTTCTCCCGGCGACTCGCAGGATTAGCACTGGCAGTTTTATGCTGCAAATCAGTGGCTCTATAAAGGCTTTATTTATTACTTGTCAGTGTTGTATGTACTGCATGTGTTGCCTTCCTTGGAGTACATTCCATGTACAGCTCTAAGAGGAGAGGACAGAACCCAGGGTTACACTGTGCCATGTGTCGTCACTGCCCTCTACAGGATGAAGAGTACCTTGTGGTCCATTATAGGTACGTGCTTCCACCCCCTACCCCTACAAAAACAACTTTTTTTCCCTTCTCCTCAACCACCCCATGCAGCACTCAAGAACCTTAAGATACAATCTAAGACAACTCATTGAAGTTATATGAAATGACAGTAAACGATGCTCCTTACTACAAAAGTCGCATTCACAAAATATTTCCTAATTTTTCCATCCTCGCTGACTGAAAAGTTAGGATTGTTATTCTGGTCAGTTTAGGGTAGTTGCTGTAGTTGTCTGTCACCCGCTGCACTTCTCAAAGAGCACAGCTCAAGATTATCTAGAGCTAAGGTCACTGACCTTAGCGGCCAAGCGCTTAAACCAGCCGAGCAATTAACTCGCACACAAATCTGAGACGGGCAGTCGGTCAAGGGAAAATCTATACCGACTAGCTTATCTTAAGGGTCTACTTTGTCTACGTATGTGTCAGAATCTGAATAATCTTGTTTTGTACATCAGGGCACGGTTCAAATACGTCACGGTCATCACACCGTGACTTCACTGTGATCAAATAACCTGATAACAAACCAACATATGGAATGAGACTGAAGCCGAAGTTTGTACTTTCTCTTTGAAGTAAAGATATACAGTCGATTAACCTCATCATTGAGGTTTTCTCCTGCGAGTCCTCCAATCTATTGCCTAATATTTTGTGTATATTTTTTTAAAATAACCATTAAATAAACAAAATACCTGATTTATATTTTAATTTATTTAGAGACTGCTGATTGCCCTTTGAGATAACGACTTTTTTGCCAACCAATTTGATTAATTATTACTACTCACGCTATAAATTATGTCTCCAACAACATTTTAAACGTGAACTTACTTTAGCTAATAACGTACAATAACAGATCCATATTGGGAATCACAACCCGTGTGCTTTCATCTACCATGTTACTGATCCACCCTTTGCACCTACACAATATTGCCTTTTTTATCAAGTGAGATATTACAGCTCGACCCTTGACAACAGTCCATTACCCATCGGCCGCAGAGTCAAGAGTCATAATTATGTGGCGTGAATTTAAATGAACACTATATTCTGACATTTTGAACTCTTACACGCATCTTTACAGACACAATACAAAACTTGTGAATGCTGCTACATTTTTTATGTATTAAAAAATCAATATTGTACAATGCATGCATGTCTCAACCTCTGGTCTCCTCCTCTGCACTGTCTCCCATCTCCGTTTGGGGCAACTGAGGTAAATGTGCCATACTGTCCTATTTAGGCCACAATAACAACACAATCCAGTTCACTTGGGATTCAAACCGACAAAAATTGTCACTGCATTTACAGCAAATAGGGCAATTCAGGTTGCGCCAACAAGCTCAAGTTCATCACCGGGCTAACTGCAGGATAACATGGACGTGCTAAGTACAAGAAAAAAAATGTTTGCTGATTTTTTTTGTTTTGTTTTGTTGTTGTTTTTTTTACTGTGCTGATTCCTAAAAACACACTGATGAAATCAGCTGATTATGTTGCCTTTAAGGGAAGTGGGGGTCAATAGAGTTAATAGTGACCTGGCTCTTTAAGAAGTGGCAGAGGGAATTAGTGATACAGTGCACAAGGGACAGACAGAGCAGCTGCTGTCACTTTTAATGACATCATAGATTGGTTCACATGCACCACCGATGGCTTTAGGTCCTACAGTGACTGTATGCGCTAAACCAAGCACGTCCGAGCCTCGCCACTTCATGTGCATTGCACAGTATGCCCAAATGGTTGTCATGCATTGGCAGGGATTCAGTGTTATTTCATAAATGTTTAATTAGAATTTTAAGTTGAACAGTTGAACATAAACACTGCTGATTAGACTTAATATTTTTCATTATCTGATTTTCCAAAATATATTTTTGCCATTTGGTGGTCACTTTGTGAGGGTTTGTGATGTAAGTCACATCGAATGTAAATAAGCATATGCATTTTTTTTTCCATGCGTGCTGATAAATGAAACCAGAACTGTGGCACATTAGGTACAAAAGTCTTTGTTTTGTCTTCAATAAAAGGAGAACCTCTTCTCCGTGTTGCATTTGCCATATCTAACACTCATCACTACAGTATATGACAGGAACTATGCTGTGTTCCCCTGACGCACATTCCTTATCCGTCACAATATTCTTGCTTTCACATTAAGAGGGTAGCTATGACAAGCTCGGTCAGTGTGCGCGTGTGTGTGTGTGTGCACCAGAGCACAAACAAGTGGCACTAATCTGACATGATCTGTGACTCCCACTCATCATCTCATTGGATGTGAAGTCTTGGGTGTGGTTATTAAGGACACTGATCTTAAATGGGCCCTGTGGTCGGTCACAGATTATTACTTGCCAGGCAGCTGTGGATGGGATCACTGTCTTGTTAGGCCCTGCTCAAATAATAAAAGCGTAAACATTGCATTCAGTACACTAGTTGCAAAAAAAGTCATAGTTTAAATGTATATGCTAAATAGAAAACCTGTTGTTTTCATTCTGATTTCCGGCCTGGTGGAAGCACCTCGAGCATCAGGACCTGCTCGAGGTGTAGAAGTACTATCCACAGTTTACACCCATGTCCGGGGGGTGTCTGATGTCCTAACCCAGCCTACCCTTCCAACAACCTCTGCCCTACGCAGTTTAGCCGTCTCTGGGGTTAATTCCATGTCCTGGAGCTGAAAAACAGGATCACAGCCAGAGCACTAATACTCAATAGACACTGACCTACTTTGTTGGATTATACAGGAAAAAAAAACCTGATCTGGCGACCCTAATGCCAGCAATGAAAACGATCTAATGGTCCTAACTGCTCCGTTTAATCTGAAAGCATGCTCATGTTATTAATTTCTCATTATGGGAATGCAGTTCTGCTGATGGGATTAAATGCCCTGCACTGGCTTTCTTTCACTCAGTGACCTCCCCACAGAACAACAAAGGCTAAAAACCATCTGGGGGGGACATTCATGTCCCTTGTTTATTTGTTTATGTCTCCCATGTGTTTGGGTGAGCAAGAGGCAATGCGTTATTCACCCATGTTAAGACTCCACACTGGTTTGAGCGGAATCATTTGTGAATTCCTTGAAAATAAAGAATAGCTGTCAAACTCATCTCTGTGCCCTTTCAGTAAATTATCTATTGTATTGTAAACTGTTTGTTCTCCTTCTAGCCGACATATACAATCTAATATCTAACATTGTTGGAGGCTTGTAGAAATGATTTTACACAGTTTTTTTTTTCCTTGCTTTGCAAATTAACGCTCAAATGGACTTAGAGCGCCCGTGGCTGGTAGTACATCCAATTTGAACAATCAAAATCTATTTTTCTGGTCCATTACATCACCACCAGGGGGCACTTGATTCTTCAAGCATGTAGTGTTGTGTTTGACAAATTGCCATGGATGTAACACATGTATTCAGAATGGGAATTAGGGAATAAGACTGGGTTCACAACCAGCCTCTCACCAACTCACCCACATCTGATTTCCTGTCTATAATCTGCACTGCACCTGCAGAGGAGGAGATGCTTTAACAATGTTATGCCTGCTTCATAACTCAGCCATAATTAGTTAGGGAGCAGGGGTGTAGGGAAGAGTAAACAAACGACAGCATACCTGCTTTTAATTAGTCACTCCTTTTAAATGACAAAGTCACTGCGAGGTAAATGCATTTTTTCCATTTTTAAGATGGGGGAAAATAAATAATAATATATGTAATATTAATACTTTACTGTCTCTAATGTATAGAAACTTTTTTTTATCCAGCGCACAAATAAATTCTCACCTCTAATATAAAATGGAGCAACAAGTTCACTGACCGTGTAATGACAGTTTAAACCAGTGTCTGAATCTTGTGTTAGTGCCTACAAAATAAGATTTTTATTTACGCATGTCTTATTGTAGACCATAATCTTTTACAATAAATTAATAAAATAAACTGATTAACGCCAAATCACTGAATATTTAGTGCTGAAGAATTAACATACTGCTGCTCAAATTAACACTGAATGCAGCAGTGGGGAAATATAACCGTCACTGTGCAGCATATAGAAGGTAGTAGTCTTTAAATTTTTCACATCATATCAATCACAGCAAATCAGCCTATGAAAGGCAAAAATTTAAATGGCTGAATAAGCATAAAATATGTCTAAACCTGAGGTTCTCAGCATACCTAATAAACACAACTGTGACATGTGATACATCATATAAGCCATTACCTGTAACGCCATATAAAACAAGATGAAAATATGCAGGCTGTTGACAGATCAGAAAAGGTATTTGCATTACCCTGTGGTATTTTCTGTTCAGTCCCTCTAGCATTAGTTATAACAGTGTGCATATATAGGGTTTCAAAACAGCAGCGATTTAAGACGGCACACAGGATAACTCTAGTCTATTGCAATGCAACAGAGATAAAAAAATGAACACAGGTCTCAATGGCAATCTTATATCTTCAAAACAAATTTCACTTCAAACGTGGTGGATTTCTCTCTCAGGAATAAACAAGCTTGTTTGGTTTGTTGTAACAAATTCCAAAGGTGACATTTTCAGAAGTACACCAATAACTGACTATATTTAAAGCTTGTACCTTGAAGTTCAAAGAGTAAACCCTGGGGGGGGGGCAAACGCTATAAATTATTTGCAAGGGAAAAGGCATGATGCATCTTTTAACATGTGCAGTCATTTCAGAGCGCAAACCCAACAAATGTCACGTCCTCTTAAGATCAGAAGTAATTGGTCAGGCTGCACAACAAGGCACAGGGGTAACGAGGCAGTTTGCCACTGTAACAGACTCAAATGACATACTTGTGTAGCATGTCGGTGAGCTAATAGACCCCATCTCACAAGGAGAGACCACAGTTCCGTTACGTCTTTTCACATTAGGCTAAAGAGCTGCGCCCTTTATTTCACCCGTAAGTAACATCATTGCTGTGTACTACCAGATTCAACCTGTAGGTGTACACTAAAACTAAACGACATATTCTACCAACAGTTACAAAAAGTTTAAAGAAATGTATTATATTTATTTATTATATATGTGCACGTCATTAAATGAAAATAGTCAAACACATTTGTATTATGTTCAATAATAGGGGGCAAGTGAACGTGACATTGGGGTGATTCATATATTTAAGGAGGCTAGTTACAACATTGCGGTGTTGTAGGTGAGCCGGGGAGTGACAATGAAGTGTGAAGGCCATTAGGAGGGCAAAGGGGGGATGGTGTGCGTTAAGGCTGGCTCATGGAGCAATGGCCCGGCCCTGTGGTGCCTCACAGCTGCAGGAAGGAAGATGACAACAAGGGAAGCAGGTGATGTGCTCCAAGTTGCTCTCCTCCACTTTGCCGCCTGCAGTGTGGTTTCTACATAGCTGTAAGTGACCTGATGTCACATCTGATTAATATGACTCAGATCACAATGCAAACGTGATTCCGACTTGAAATGAGTTCCATCTAGACTTTAACAGCAAAAATTAAATGGAAAAAAAAGATCAAATAAAATTTTATACACTGTGTTGCAGAATTTCTTATGATGAAAAAGTCATTTAAGCAGCAGTAAACTACTGTTATAGCTTGTTTATTGTCATTTTCAGAAATGAATAACATATGTACTTTATAGTTCTCCTTGAACTGGTATCACTGGTATTCACATTGACAACGGTGAAACTGTTGTTTTAAGGTGAAAGTGATGCTGCTCCATAGAAACATTACTGTCACATTCCCATCAGTTTGTAAGTGGGTCACAGGACTGTACATGACCCAGACAGGGGTCTTGCCCCTCAGGGTCATGGGCCAGTCAGGCATGAGGTGCCAACTGAGCGCCTCTGATCTGACTCCCAGTTTGGTGGCCTAAGCCGAGCCCCTAAGTGGAGCCCCTGGCTAGCTCTCCTGACACAAGGCACAGTCTGTGAGGAACCCCGGGGTCCACTCAGTCACGTCTCCTGACAGACACTGCGTTTGGTAGGAATGACACCACCACCCTACCCCCCTCCAATATTTGATATGTATGTTTTAATAAACCTTCAGCTCCATAGTTTTGTCCTTGATTTATGATATATCAGTGTTTTAAATTGAACAAAAAAAAACCGAAAAAATAAATTTTTTTAAAGGTCAGGCAAATGTAAGAATCGCAAAAATAGTATCTCTGATTAATTTGATTTCTTTTTGAGATGTAGCACATTTCTGATGATCGGAGTGACTACGTTTAACATAGTGTACGCTATGTGCATGATCCAGAACTTAGACACTATCTTTAGTATGTATGTTGTTGAGAGTGTTGTTTTTCTGGTCTTTGTACAGACTCACTGTAAAATGGATTGTTATGGAGTGTTCCAGCCTGAGAAACCTCCACTCAAACCATTTATAAGGCAACTAAGTCTACGCTTTTTTCCCTTCAGTATTCAGTACGTTTATGTGGACCGAGAAATGTTCTTTCAGTCAAGAAAAGAAAAACCTCAAGAAAAACCTGACCATCGTCTGCTGATTGAATTCACTATTACAAAATAGGGCAGACATCAGTCTGTCAGTGGGCCCCCCCGCAGTGACAGAAAAGCTTTTTCCAGAAGTGCTTGATGAACATGGTTTATAAAGAGAAAAAAACTGGGCCAAAGTGGACAAAAGGACATAAACATCGGCCAGAATATAGGGAACCCTTTAAAATATCTGGTGAAAAAGAAAAAAACCTGATGTGTGGAAATAAACACGACTTCCAGACCAGATGTGTCCAGCAACTAACCGCACGATGCTTGGTTCGGAAAGTTCGAGTGGGGGATATTAGAATGCAATACTAATTAATTCATTTGCCCCATGTAACCCTAAGACAATTCCTACTCACCACTGTAATATCTTTATTGATCTGGGGAATGCTTCAGTGGACTCCACGTGCTTATCTCGCCATTAAAAGCATCTCTTGTGACGAACCACGATTTAATTAGATGACAATCACTGTTAACAGGGCAGGGCTGGCGTCACAAAATTTGCATATTAGTGCTGGCAGTGATAAATTTCAGTTTCCCAGCAGGGACAACTTGCATCCTAAATCCGATCTTTATAAGATAGTGTCATCCAACAAGTTCATGATAAAAGATGACACATGGCACAAGTATAAAAAAAAACAACATATATAAATATATAGCTGCGTATTTTTCCACATATATATACTGTATATTCAAATGATTTTATCGCTGTGCTGCAAAACTGAAAATAATTCCACAGTGACACAAGGCGGTAAATTCAAACCCCTTAAAACATTTTCATCCAAAACAAACAGGAGTCTATCATTAATTGTACCTCATTCATACTGCTCAGCCGTGCAGTCTGACAGCATGAGCAATGTCTGAAAACAACCACTGGAGGGCAGCATATAATTTAAGCACCAATCTGGATTTCACTCAGTCACTTTTAACAAAGAATGAAAAGGGGGGGCTACAGAAAAAGTTTGGAGTCTTAGCCAAAAATTAAAAAATAAAAAAAATCACAGAAGAATACATTAAATTTAATCATGTTTGTTAACGGCACTGGCAGACAATAAACTACACAAACGACACTACACGTCCCAACATGGATGTACACATGGGCCACTATTACACTGATGTATATCGGATGGTTTCAAAGGCATGATTGGTGTCACCTCACAGCTGAAATCAAGGAACAGCTCACTAGCAAAGCCGACACCTCACACAAAGGGTCATCAGGACAACAATAAGAAGGAGACCATATTTTCGGCAAGGGGCACAGGTGGAGGCCAGGGGCTAATTGCAATGAGGGATTTGTCAGTCATGCCTGTGTTTAATAATCTCGAGCTCTCCATTTTCTGTTGTTTGTTTATATTAACCTCTGGTTGAACCCTCTTTAGTGGCAGCCTCTTTTGCCAGAAAGTTCAGTGAACATTCAGCACGGAAGCGGAGAGCATGTCATCTCGAATCTATTAGCCCACAGGGGAGATTGCAGCATCCAGCAGTCAGTGTGGTTCTCTCTCTCTCTCTGTCTCTCTCTCTCTCTCAAACATACACATGCGCGCGCACACACACACACACACACTTGCATGCACACATACATAATTACACATACTAGGTGAGCTTCTAACCCACATATTTTCCATACTGATGGTGCATGTAAGTGAGATTATTGCGCACAGTGCCCCGTTGCTGACCTCGTCTTTTCACTCATCCCTAATAATCTCATCATGCGCTATAGCACTTTACCACAGAGCTCAAGCAAGCTAAGAAACCAAAGCCTAGGAAACAGAGTAGGGGCGATGCAGTCTTGTTGATCTTTCTGAATAATGCTTTATACGATTTTGTGGACATGACGATGCATCTGCGACCTACACACATATTATATCGGAGGCCATCAGGCGATGCAAGTCCAAATTTCTGTCTATCGTAGTGAGTGCAGAGTGAGTGCTCTTCACTTTCACTACTCCTCAGGGCAAAAGTCTTTTCACTCTCTCTACCTCTCTTAATATATAATCTATGAGTCATCCTGTCCACATGTTGAAGATGTGTGCGAAGGGTACAAACTGATGTACAGTAGTTAATTAGCATATTTTCTGTCACGTGTAAAATGTACTTAATTGTTAATGATGTGGTGAATGAGGAAGACTCAGAACTAAAAATATACAAAGGTTCAATTAAAGCATATAGAAATATTTCTGAATAATTGCACTTATCTACTAACTAGTCACATTCCACAAATGATTCTGGTCTTTTGTCTTTTGATGGTCTTTTGTCAGCACCTAAACTGATGCATAGGTTATTTGCAAGAAAAACAGTCACACTGAGTATAATTGAGGCTGGACTGGATTTACAGTTTTCAACTCCCTTTTTCTTGTATCAACAACACTATGAACTTTCAACTCCTCTTACAATCCCACCATCATTGTACGGTAAAAAGATCATTCCTATAAATCCCCTCTCGAGGTTGGGGGTAAGCATGACTACGTCCTTATGGAAGTTAGTTACATCCTCATTAAATACATTTCAGTGTCCTCATTTATGTTCCTCAAAAAAAAGAAAGAAAGAAAAACAGGCCACTTAACCTGGACCAGCTTCTGCACATGAGCTAACCCCCTGCATAAACCCACAGCAACACTGTGCTGGATAATATTTAAACACCCGGTTGTCTCTCTTAATTTCCAGAGGGGTATTCAGATTAGTATCCCACCAAATGCTTTCAGAGTCACACCCTGGGACAGTGGAGATTTAATACAGCATCTTTTATAAGAATGGTATTAAGATTCATGAGGGTGGAGCAGGCTACAGTGGTTTAACATAGTTAACTTATACCCTCCCAGGCTAAAGAAAGTAATTAGTAGAACTTCCTATGAGTCTTCAGGTAAAAAAAAAAAAAGGTATGTGTGATATTCAGCGAGGTTACAGGAAGAGCAGATTAATGTTGAGCGTTAAATATTTGAAAATACCAGGAGGCCCAGAACCCTCAAATTATTTAAACACGTTTGATCACCGTATCACTTGTGAATCCGATGTTCACGATTTGAAGTCCTTTCATCCTCCTTTAACAATCTGAATAATTTCTTACATAGGGTGACGTTGAACGTGCACAAATTCTCCCTCTTAAATATCCTACTTAAATGCATTCGTATGAACACTCATTATTAGGAACACCTGTAGGCGTGCCTATACATGCAATTGTCCAATTAGCCTTTTATGTGGCAGCAAACACTCAACTTCATCAGAATGAGGAAAAATGTGATTCCACGATCTTCACTGTGTCATGGCTGTTGATGTCAGACATGCTAGTTGGGGTGTTTCTAAAAAAAAAATTATAGTTAACTAATGGTGCAAATAACATCCATCTAATTAGAAATCTTTCGGGATGAGCTTCCTGTGTGAAGCCCAGAGGTGGTGTTACATGTTTTGTTGCCAACATTTCGCCTGTACTCGGATAAGGGGGTTAAGTGAAGGTAGTAAAGGTTTGTTTGCTGCCATATCGCCTCCTGTCGTCATCGGTGAGCAGCGACAATGTGTCTTGAAAGTCAACTTATAAAACTTTTATGGAACTCTGAGAGCTTAAGTGATCTTCCCCGGCTCGGCAGTAGCCTGCAGCGTGCAGGATGTCTGCTTATATTAATTTCATGGAGTTTAAGAGGTCACCAAACTCATTTGGAGATTCTTACTCATTTATGAACTCCACCACCCCTCTATTCTGCAGTGCTCTAAGCTACTGGTCTGGAGATGCTTAAATTTACATGGAATGCTATATGGCTATCTTGCCAAAAGGTACAGTGCATTTGGAGTTTAAAGAATGAAGAATGAAGAATGAAGATGCAGTTTGAAATGACATTTACCAGTGTTTTAATGAAAAGTAATGTGAGGAGGCTGGTGTTATATCTGCTTTATGTGTTGGGGATGGGGGGGGTTCAGGGGATAGTGGCTTGGGGGGGAATTGGTTTATCCAATATTCAGGAGATTTTTCAATAAGACAATAGAGTTTGCAGAAAGCAGCTTAGCTGGAGAACAGTGAAACCATGAGACTGAAACTGAGTAAATGAGCTCACGAGCTGGTCTTATCGCTCAGACGGCGTTCTCACCAGGAAACGGAAACTATGGAGCATTCCTTTCAATTAAAAATGAAGTTAAGATACTGAAGGAGGACTATAAGAGGGAAGTCGTTAAGGCTCAGCCTAAAGGTTAATCTGATGGTGCTTCCTCACCCTGACCCCCCCTCAGATCAGCCCGACTCTATTTGCGGGGACAGCTTCCCTGTACACCGAAAGCCCTTTGATAAAGCCAGTCTGTGGCAGTCTCGCGTCCACAGCGGATCTCCCAGCGAGTGTTTAAAACCAATGAGGCCTCACATCTGTGCAGGGACTGAGCTTGGTCAGGGGGGTAGCGGGTGATTAATTGATGGTCACATCTCGCTGACTGCTGCCCACATGGCTTTGATGAAGAGGGATTAGGTTGTGCACCACAGGCTCAGCTGATAATAGAACGGAGAGGAAATGCTCGTGTCACGCTCCGTGGCAAGGATTTCAATCAAAGAAGCACTTCATTTAGAAAGCAGAGACTTTTTAAAACAAATAAAAACCCGAGCTTCCTGCAACCCTTTTCTTAAGAAAGCATCTGTGTGCTGACTAAAAGTTGGCGCCTAATCGACTCTGCAATTAAGAGGAATCTAATAATTGTTCTAAGGGAAGCAATCTTGGATATATTTGCAGAAAACTAAAGATTATTATGATCAAACTTTACAGATTATTGTTACTGTAATTACCAATCAATAACTGATTAGTAATCAGTATTAATGGAGTTCACAGCAGATTGAGTATCCCTGTTTCTTCAACTTAACACTGAGTTTCACATCTGCTTTAATTAAGATGTTTATGTCAAGGATACTTAAGACAGAAAATGTAGGCATCACTATTTAATGCTGATGATAAATTGGTAATAAACCGCTGTGGAATAAGCAATAAAACTATGAAAGTGCTTCATGCTAATGCAATAGGAGCATTTTCCTGCAACAATGATACATATGTTGAACACGGTCATCATAAAAGGTGGAGGCGGATGGTGTTGTAAGGTTTAGGTACGGTTTCATCTGTCTGAGCCTTTATTTAGCCCCCCATCCTGTCTCGATACATGCTGACTTTAGATCAGTCTGCACTTTTCCCTGGAGACAACACTAATGTCACATACTAACTTGGCACACCAATATTTCACATCCAAACCAAACCTATTAAGGATGACTACTTACCATAAGACAAGATATGTCCTTCACAGCGGCAACCTTCACATTCAGTGTATTTTCAATCGGCGCACACCCACACGGAAACATATATGTGCACTGCACATGTGCGCACACGCACACACAAATTACTGTGCATATGTTTTTGTGTTATATTTCATCCACTGGCACACGTGATAGTGCTGTCATCCCTACAGACACCCTTGCCATACCCTTGAAATCCTTAAAATCACCAGCTGTACCAGTAGTATGTTGTAGTATGCGGATAAACAGGAAACGGCAGCACACATCAGGATATATAGTACATACACATTATATAGTATTATGGAAACTATAAATGTAAATGAAAGTTACAGGACTTTTAATTAATAAGCATTATTTAGGATCTTTGACTTTTTTTTTATAAACTCCTGCTTCAATATGCCAAAGAACCTCAACGGTGGTCAGGGATGCATTGTTACCACATTGAAAACATGTCACTTTAAATTGCATGGAAACGCAATTGCGTGGAAAGCGCAATCAGCTCCCAATCAGATCCCATTGTGGACACTGGAGATACAGCACATTAATTCCAGGTGTAAGTGTCATCAAGTTGACATCTTATCTAGGTATCATGTGAGGGACATTGTCAATGCGTTTGTAATCTGAGTGACTATATGTTCCCAAATTTTACCGGATACAGTAGCTGCTGAGATTAGCAGATGCTGAAAAGATCTGCCTGCTACAGCTAAAACAAATGTAGCTGTTAAACTGAACTAAAACGGAGCCACTAAACAAAAAGATTATAAATCTAAATAAAGTCCTCTGTTGGTCTAAAGACCAGTGTGGGGCTGGATAATAATACTCCGTGGCTTCATAAGCAACATCTTTCCCATTAATCATTTGATCCATTGTTATTATATGAAAAAACACTAATAGACAGCCTATTAGGGATTAGTATTATTTTACGACATGAGAGATTAGAGACTACAGTGCACGTGTTTCCTGTGGCAAAGAACAGCGGCGTTTGATTTATGTCCCCCCCCATTCTATTGAACTATACAAAGGAACACTCCACCTTGACCGCTCTATTAAAGTAAGGAGCCAAAGTTATCAATCGAGGTGGTGAAAGGAAGGGAAGTTTTCTCAACAAGCCATGCTCCCTCCGTCTAATGGATCATACCATGCTGCAGAGAGCAAAAGACTGAGTGAGACGGAGAGAGCAAGATGTTGCTTCTACTGTACGGTTTTGACTGATTATGCATTTTTCTTTAGCTATTCATAGACGATAGATTCATCATTCCAATTTGTCAAGCTGGCAAAGATTTCAATTAATTATGTGCAGCAAAAGACTGGGCGTATTAGGCCCCTCTGTCAGCGAGATAGTCTGAGTCCCCATTTACTGGACTCAAAATAAAGAGGTATCAGAGAGGTGCTGGGCTCCACCAGTAATTAATTTGATGAATGCCTTAGCGGCACAAATAGTGGCAGCCGTGCATCTTTTCATCAGACACCGGCAGCAGTCTCTATGCTCTCTGCTAATTTGAAGGCAGCAGCTCATCTGTATAGTGGATGTGTTAGTGGCTGGGTCTATTCTTCAACCCTCGCGCTCATGGCCTCCTGCTGTCCAGACAGTGTGGGGGGGCCTTATGTTTTCTGTCAACTTTGTCCTTGTGCCAAGCAACTTGCTCCACTTAGTGCCCAGTTTTTTGACTTTGTGGCCTGAACTCGGTAATGGGAGGTCCCCTGGATTAATGGAATGTGCAGACATTTTGTTTTCCGGCTGCTTTTGTTGTGATTTTCCAGACGTACTATTGCAAGAATGTCATGAGCTGTACTGCAAGGTGTGAAAAAGATTAGGACAGAATAGAATCCTAAAACATTAGGATAAAAACTCTAATCTGACGAACAGCTGATAATCAATTAGTCAAAAATGCCTGATTACAATCTTTAAGGATAAGTGTGCATCTACACAATGATAAATGATGTGGGTAACGTGGTGGGAGGTGCGATCGGGCCAATCTAAAATGATGGATCATATTACTGTTATTAGGTGAAAGCCTCAATGACAGCTATTTGTGATGCACACTGTCAACGTAGACAGGAGCCCAGGCCGAACAAAGAAATAATTGGACGAGTGCCACATAATTCAGGTTCATATTTTCACAAGTGGGGGAACCTCATTATAAATCAGGTCAGCCACTGATACAAGACCATAAATCAAAGACAGACATAGCTCAAACAATTAGATAATTACTAGACCACTGTGTCACCACTGCTGATGTTTTGCTGTGCCAATGAGCGGGAGTGGAGGAAAGCAACAAACAGCGATGAGAACCCTCAAACACACTCTCAGCATCAAACGAGAGATCATGACTCGAAAAATCAAAAGGTACAAGTTGAAATGTTGAAATACGGTGGAGTAATGATTAACCTTTTTGCACAAGAGGAAAACTACAGGTCCCACAAATATAGTCACAACGAATTTTCGGTTGTTGCTAAAGTTTGGTGAAAATGTGTCAGTCTTTTTGTGACCTCTGCGCAGACATTACAAATTCTGTCCTCTGATCAGAGCCAAACCCGACGACATGCATGGCAGAGAGGGTCTCTTCACGACATGATTGCATGGACTGCCACTGACCCCTAGTGTTGCACTAATGTTCAACTGCACCGCTTGAACTACAGTATGAAAGCCTGTTACTCTAATTATATCTGCAGCCCTTGATTACCCCTAGGCAGAGAAGCTGCCTGGAATCCAGAGGCAGGGGTCCAATTGACCCCAATTGAAAGTGTCATTTCATAGAATTGCCAAGTTGGAGATGCTCTTGAAGCCTGGGATGTGCGGATGCTAATTCAATGTTCATTCTCAGCATCACTCTGATATTCGAGCATCTCTTCCGCCGTGCTCCCCTCTGCTCGCCCGGACGGGTATAGCGCTTCCTGCACTGTTCTTGTGTCAAACCAGAGTGAGAGGAAGCTCCGGCAACAGTCAAAAATCCAGGTCACAGCACAACTAGAACAGATTGTGGTGGAACCTCCAGGCTTTCGCAGACACGTGTTGATCCCAGCACAGCGTGACTTCGCTTTTACCTCCCCAGCCCCATCTTAGCCACTCCCTGGACAGCAGCTTGTGGAAAGAGAAAATGCCTGAGCCCTTTGACTTTACTGCAGCGTTTCATTATCATCACATGCACAAAGCATCCCTATGTGAAAACTATACGACAGGCAAAAATTTGAGAAATTGCAAAAGTTGGGGGCAGGGGATTGGATTCCAAAAAAATACAAAGTGCTACACTAAAACTGTGGTACACAAAATAATCTGAAATAAATCAGAAGCCATTCAGAATTTTTTCCTTATTCTTTGGTGACACTGGAAACGTTATTTCGCTCTTCATGCGATATTGTTATCAATCTTTTTTTCATGGGGATTAACCGGAACTTTTGTGCATGTTGGGGGCATAAAGATTAAATGAACATTGAATTTTCCAATGAACCTTAAACGTGTATCGGCTACGTCTAAGGACATTTATGCTGGCAATGACGGTTGCTTTGGTCTAAGCGTTGTCGACGCAGCTGAACAAAACGTAAACGTCTCATTAGATCACTGTCTCTAAAGCACTTTAAATAGATACTGAATCCGCTCTGTATAAGCCCCGTCTGTTCTCCAACATGCCCCCATGGATGAGAGGCGGTGTTTTAAGGCACAATTGATCCTTGAATAATGTCATGACCACTGTATGACCCATAGCAGGGGGTCTGTTCGCTGTAGAGGTGGTGGTGGTGGTGGAGGGGTGTTTGTTGTAGATGTGGATGCGGTGGTGGGGGGTTGGGGCTTGAATCCACACACAAGTACATTATGTTGAGAGAAGCGAACAGTGTGTTAAGGTCTGGTGTTGGGCGATGGAGAAGAGGCAGGTGCAATGTCTCTGAATCCCGGTTGCTTAAACAAAGTGTCATTGCGCGTTAGCCGACTACATTTGGTAATATTTCTGACATTCTGTCATTATTGTCAGTTTACATGAGAGCCACGACAGCACTGTCAGCAGAGTGACCCCAGATGCTGTTCATTTGATTGATATCTCTACAGACAATGATCTTTTTTCTGCGCTGCAGTGGCGGGTTACACAGGGAGGCGTTGGGAGGGGGGGCAAATACAGGAGAAATGCCACACTGGGGAAGTCAGCGAGGCGTAAAGCCCTGCCTGACGAGCACAGGGTCAGTGGCTCCTCTCTGCCCCCTCTGTGCCCCGGGTAAAATGATCTAAGTGATTCTGGACCTCTGGCACCGATCTGCTGGAGTGCAGGAGTCAACCGTGTAGGCATGGCGGAGTGAAGGCTGGTAAAACCGCATGTAGCGTGCTATTGCCTAAACGACACACCCGTTCCTTTTGGTGATTTTACACATTTTTCCCAAACTAGAGACATATTAAAATCAAACAAAAACTCTTTCCATACTTGTTCCAATTCGTAACACGCTAAGGGTTGAGCATTTTAAGGGGTTTAACTGAATGATCAAACTAACATGTTTTTTGTTTTTTTGTTTTTGGAGGGGGGGTAATCAAATTGAGTTGCAGATTTTTTAATGTTTGATTTCACACTATGCTGGTGGTGTTTTCTTATTTATAGCTGGACAGTTGAGGCTCCCAGATGATGAATGGAGGCCAGAGGTTAAGATTACATTGTTCTGGTAAATTAATTTCACAGAAAGGCCGCAAGGCAGAAGCCATATCGGTGAATACATCCTTACAGACCACAGAATGTACAATGTGTCAGAGCTAGCTTTCGCTGTCTGCGTTTGATAACCGTGATCAACATTAATTAAAGGTGCAAATAGTGTCTTTGCCTCAGCTTATTTATGGAGCTGGTGACTGCAACAAGCACAATGCCAATCAACATCTCCTCTTTATATTCATATGGATGTACTTCAGACTTATAATTATTCAAATCTAAATTTACTTAGGATGTCTTAATACCAGTCGTGCCTTCAAGATTGTTTACTTTTGTAATATTCCAGGCGATGCAATAAAAAAGCCTAGCATTTATACAAAGGTGCTAATATCTATAATATTTTAAGATAGATATAAAGATCTAAAAAGGTTTTGTGCACTTGACAAGAATCTGTATCTAGATGTTTCTAGATGTTTGTGTTAAAGAGACAGGGAGCAAGTTATGTGGCAAGCTCGTCACTGTGCAGGGTAATAAGGTCAATGCAGAAAATCACCCAGGGGCACATTTCCCAGCAAATGTGCAGAAACACACACATGCACACAAATAAACACAGACACACATGCACACGCACACAAACACTACTGTCCCAGCCTTATGTTGCGGAATCCAAACCAATCGAGTCAATTGCCAGAAAACATGACATGACCTTTCAGATTCACTGAGCATCAACCGTGAGTGGGACTGGCATGCTTTCCGTTTCAGCGCACCCTCTGCCCCTCCTGCCAACTCCGCCACCCTCAGGGCCCGAAACCCTCCACAAATAATTACTCTCGCTGGAGTCTGCACTCCACAAGACACAGCCAAAAAACTTGAGTCTGATCTTGACCCATACTCTCGTTATTAAATCGACCCTCACAGGGATTTTAATATTTGAACAATTCAGTCTCCGTAAATTGAAAATAAATATGGTAAAAACTCAAACAGAATCTCTTCGAAATATATATTGTGGGCTATAGTAATGACAGGCGTGTATGGGCCACATGCTCTTCTGTTGACATAATGGAACTTAACTTTAAGTTTGCATTAATAATGTCCCAAATGAACAAGAAAGACTCATAGTTCACAACAAAATATTCATTATCATATATTTGCACTCAAATGTCTTGTCACCACAAAAAAAAATCAATACCACAAAACAAATCTGCCAATATGCTGGCTGATGTGGTGAACTACATACTACACACCAGTATCATAGACATGGTGGACATTTAAATATCAGAAAAAGTTTTTACTTTATTATTATTATTATTTCAGTACACTGACCCAAGTCCTTAAAATCCAAAACAAGTATGGGTTGACATTGCCGATAACCAAAATGTTTGGTCTCCAAGTCCTAGCAGGCAATGTCAAAATATCAGGGGTCAAACAACCAGGGTTTGTCCCACCGTTCTGCATGGAAGCACCCGGTAACTCATGGATCACTGAGGATCACAGCAACTGATGCTCCACAGCGAACTTAAAAAATGTCATCAGTCAACATAATGGTAAGCCGCAAAGCTGTAACCAAGAAAAATACTCACTAAGGCCTCAAACTATCTCTTCATAATTCAGAATAGATTGTCTACAAGATATTTAATTTTTTACAAATATTTCAGATATAAAATAATATTACAGATATAGAAACAAATCAAACCTGCAAAACCGACAGCAGAAAACATGAATCCATCTGTTCAGGATGCTTGCTGAAGTGAATGACTTCACAGCAGCTTTTTTTTTTGAGAAAAACTGATATTTTTTTGTCCAAAGAAATTGCGTGCCAAGTAAAGCTCCTGAACGATTTTCAAACCCACGCAAAGTTTGAGACAACACTGGATGTTGTGCAAAAAAAAATTACCCTCACTTTTGTGTAGAATATTGGACTAATGTGATTGTTGAAATCAGCGGGAAACTACAATGATTGGTTCAATTTGGGAAAAAGTTGCAGTCTAGCTTTAGCTCTGTATCAAAACTTTCCATATTAACATTACTGAAATACTCATCATTCACATACACAATATGTGACCATTCACTTGCACATACATGTGCATGTCGATGTAAACAGGAAGCAACCTCTACAACTGGCTGTGTAGTTTCAGAAAATATTACAAGTGGACCAAATATAAGTGATTTCTATGTTTTTGTGATTTCTATGACCCATTTAGGAAGTCGATGTGAGCGACTGTTATCATTTCCAGAGTTTGCTCTCTGTCCTTCCAGACTAAACCCAAAGCCTGCAGTTTTCAAATTAATGCAGGGCCAGCAGAGTTCACAAAGTTCCAGGCAAGGATGAACTTGTTAACTGTTGATGGTCAAAGGTCATAGATCATTGTCACCGTGACCTAACAAAACACATTTTGGCCTCTTGGATAGGATATCTCAAGGGGAACTGGGAACTAGGAAAAGGGAACTGCTTCAAACCGGTTAAAACGTTCAGGAACGCCTGGAGGGAACTTCATTACAGCTGGCACAAACATTCATACTTAATAAAATTAACTGATTAAAATTTGGTAATCAAAAGTGCCTTTGATCTCACAACGACTTTTTTAACCTCATCAATGCAACATCTCAGTAACATATCAAAGAAGCATTAAATTAACGAACACAAAGATCAATATGTAATACTGGATCTTTGAGGACAAGAAATATAAACATTACACCTGGCAAAAGAAGATCAAATGTCAGTCTGATTGCTGTTCATGTCTTGACTTTGCGACTGTCTCGTCTCGACTAAGCCAGCTACAATGGACGGTCAGGCACATTTGACCCTGAACATTTAGCTTTTTTCCACTGTCACATCTGCATCTGCAAATGAATGTCAAACTACAAGACGTCTTTTTCCCTCTGAGAGGGTAAACCTTTGTGACACACAGCAGGCAGGATCCAACAAGTCTCTTTTCATTTAACTCAAAACTAATGATATGGGGCCAAAAGTCTTAATACAATAATCTTATTTCATGGAGGATGCTGCCCTTTCCCCCCCTTTTTGTGGCTGGGAAGTTGATTTGAAGTCACGGTTAGTCCTTTTGAGTCGAGGTTGGGTCAGACTAATTTGCCACCTGGTGAGGTGGGGGAAGCAGGGAGGTACATTTTTTAATTGTCAGGTCACTTGATGCGGGGACAGTAGATCCTCTGGGCACCTTGTCTGTCTTTGTGTGAAGGACCCGCCGTCTGAAATCCCCCACTTCATTATGGGCGAGGGAAGATTAATTGACCAGTTCACTAACTGGCAGCCGGAAGACTAGATCAACTTAGCAAGGGAACTCCTCACCAATTAAGACCAGACTACAGCACCTTTTCTTATATAAAGTGTAATCCTTTTTTTTTTATTATCATTAGTCTCTGCAGTCCTGTGGGGAAGATCAAGGCTAAGCTGCCCTTTGTCAGAGGCACAAAATAGACTATAGCGTGTGACAGCATGATTTAATGTTAGGGATAGTATTAGGTTACTCCAAGTGCTGCAGAGCTAGTGTCGCCTCACCGAGGTTGTAATAAACATGCACTTGCTCATACAAATCAATGAAATTAGCATCACTGTAATGGTCATGGTCAAAACCAGTTTTCAAATGTGTTTTTTTTTCACTGCAAGATTTCAGTTTGTTTTTCCTGTCACAGGTCCACAGCCCAGGATCATACTCCACACTAGTGCAGGTCACAGCAGATGTGAACCCATTACAAATAATAACAACAAGGATTTTCTAAAAACCCAAAATGGGAATTTCATTTATTTTAACTGAAGCCCAGGCCAATTTCCTCCATAAAGTGCTGCACGAATGTGACATTTTGGCTAAGATTAACCTTAATCTAGCACATTCTTTATTTCCTTTCCCTGAGAGCCTCTAAACTCGCTGATCAATCTTTTTTCTTGAGATTTCATTTTCAGTGTGGGATGCTGTAACAATCATTCACAGAACACACACACACACACACAAGCAGCTGAATTTACGGCTGTGATTTTTCAGAACGCACAACGATGAAAGCTTTTCAAACGGCTTAAAAGTTCAGAGAAGCACAACAAAGCATGTCTTGCTTTAACTACTATAATTACCACATATATAATGCATATCAGGACAAGATGATGTTCATATTTTTAAACGTAGGCAACGAGCCATCTTGTATTATGGTAAAAATTACTGGAAGGGATGAAGATGTCATGATCGCAGAGGTGCCAGTGATCTGGTGCCAACACCTGTCGTTTCCCAGGAAGCTTGCATCTCCACTAACAATACTAACTATGACATGAAGCATACAACACATCCGTACACGTACACATAGTTGACTGCACACACAAGCGCACACATGCGCATGCACACACACACACACATACACACTCGCTGTGTCTTTTGTGCACACACGATTGCTTTAAGGGGGAAGAGAGTGCTGAAAACATGTCATCATCACTCTCTTCAGGAGGCCATTATGAAAAGGAAGCTAATATACTCCACAGATATTCCAGCATTCCTTTTCACCAAGGGCTGAATATCCCTTGTGGGTGATTGGTAAAATTGGTTGACATTTTCCTGGCTGCAATTAACCTTCGGTTTGACTCTCAGTTTTTCCTGTCTCCTTTTATTGTCTTCTTGAAAAAGCGGGCAAGGGAGAGCACTGTCGGAAACAGAGGCATTGTTTCCCAATGTTGACCAGTTCCCTGTTTTTGGCCTAATTGTTCTCCTTCCCAGTGGATGACCACCAAATGAAGAGATGGTGTACTTCATTGGTAGGCCATGGCATTCTCTACAGAAGGTTAATACAGTGCTGCTCTTTATTGTTTTGTACCTTTAGAAATTAAAGATGAGTGCCACTATGTTTTGTTCCATGTACAAGTGGCACTTGTTACGTATCCTTTAAACATCCAAATCCAGTGTTACTGTTATTAATCACTAGTTTTATTTTAGCTTGAGCTATATTTGTTGTGTCTGCACACGTTATTCCTTGTTTTCGTCTGGATTAGAGCAATTATAATCAAGTATTTTGCTCAGTACAGCCCCTCCCCCATCTCTCTTTTTCTATGTTTTACAGTGGTTCACATAGAGGTCACTGGCTGTTTGTATATTGCAAACAAATCTTTTTATTCACATGCCATCAGGCATTTCATCAAGGCATTTATAAAAAAAAAATATTGGTTACATTTATTTTTGTTCTTTGGTTTCTTTAGTTTTGTTTGACCCTAACACATAACACACATTGTATAAAACATAAAGAGCACAGTCCTCTGTGCAATTATCAGTATTTAAATACATCTCATTCTCCCCTTCGTCAGTCATGATTTGATGGCAGGGAGGCAGCGGTTCATGTGTGGCGTAAGACCACAGTGCAGTGTCTGAATACAGCCGACATGCATTATTAAAACCCTACGGTCAAAGGGAAGCTCCCATCTATGAAACAACATGACAAAGGTAGCGATGCTTGTGACTGCAGTTTGAACTCGCAGTGAGGATACCGAGCATCATCTGACAGTCCCCTCTCAGAGGGAAGTACCAACATAGCCCATTACATTAAGCCTTTAAAGTCAGTGTCCCCTGAGACCATATGTGGAACTGCAGTAAAAGAATTATAAGTACTTCCTTAGCCTGAAACATAAATAGTTACTTTGTTTTAATCAAAGGATCTGGACTTTTCAAATGATATTGGAGTTTATTCTGTAGTTAAATATTTTCCTTCTCCACTGAGGAGTGTATCTCACACCAGAATGCGGATAACCACCCACAGCACAACTGCCATTTGTCAAAAGTTTTTAAAGATTACAAATGAAAGGTAACAGCCTAATTTAATTTTGTTGAAACCAAAACTGCATTAGGATAATTATTAGCAAAACCATGATTATTATTATTAATCTAAAAACTTGTTTTTCACACTTTATCACCAATAAGCCAAACACCCCATTGATTATCACCTGCTACACACACACACAAACACATACAAAAAGGTCACAAAGGCCTGGGCCCTTGTTTAACCGAGGAACAATAGGCTATAAATGCAGATGGCATCATAATCCAATGCAAAGCACCAAATGTCCTAGCCCTGGTGCACAGTTAGGGCGAGGTTATACAGAGCCTCCGATCTCACAGAGCCGGAGCACTGGTTCAGCGTCAATCACAGTAATATTAGCTGACACACTGGTGAGGGTGGTGACAGGGCAAGGTTATGTGTCACTGTACACTCATGGCCCGCATGAAGACGGGGACTGCCAGTGCTGTGTCTCGTGTGAGGGGTCACCCTTAGGGTTCTGGATCCAAATTAATATATACCACAATACGCCTGTTGTACCTATCAGCAAAATGCCCCCCGTTCTCTGGCTGAAGAGTTTCCTTGCCTTCCGTTACATCCACAGGGACCTCAAATACTCCCTCATTAATATGCAGTATATAGAGGCTTTAACATTTTGGTTTCTTTCATTATGATTAGATTAAATATTGACAACGTGGTTTCTATTTTCAGTGTCACAGAACTCAAGAACTCAAACTTCATTTTTAACAAATCCACCAATATCTTTCGTTTGATTAATTGTATGGTCTGTAAAACGTCAGCAAATATTACACAATGTCCTCTGAGGATTACCAGCGCCCAGGAGAGATTTCATTTTGTGAGAGGTACTGTTAGAAATGAGGCAGTAAAATAAGGTCCTAGTGTACACGTGGTTGAGCATTAAAAATGTCATATATGAATCTGAAAAGAAGCCCAAATACTGGCATGTAGATACTGTGACGTTCAAACAAAAAATTAATAAATTAAAATGATTTTGTTGACAAACCATATCTAAGCAATCAGCTATTCATTACAGCTTTAATTAATGGCTGCTGAGCTCTAAAGTTCTAAAAAATTTTATTACACCCCCTTATACAACATTATTGTATTATATTACAACATATATGATCTGAACACACAGAGATGATGTGTTGGTTTCAGGCTTCCTCTACCGGTGATAGATTGTTGAATTCAGCCCCTCTGAGTTGTGAATCACGTTCACCTAGGCTGCTGACATTTAATCAATAAAGATCTGAACTGTTGCCATGACCCTAAGACATAAGGATTCAATTTGGTTTCCTCATGCCAACTGCTGCAGGACCCCCGCGAATTCCCGGACAAACCCACAGTCACCTGTAGTTTATCTCAACATCCACCCGGCAGATGAAAACAAGAATCTATTTTCTGTAAGACAAATAATCAAACGTCTTTTACAGTGTGTGGCAATATGGTGTGATCAGGCCTATGTCACGTTTGTAGATTGGACGAATCTGTGACAACATATATAAGAATATCATATGGCATTTAAAGCATTTAAGCATCAGAATATGCGTTTATAGGATGTTTTTAAAGACTTTATTCATAAAAGGTAAATCATGTCCTATACTGATTAAATGAAGTAAGCAAAAAAAAAAGAAAAGGACAAATTGTACTTAACCCGAGCTACAAGGACATGATGGTGTCATGTGGCCACACAGCAATGAGTTCATAGATGTGGCATACATGAATCTTTCACCTCAATAAATATTTAATCTTTGCTCTGAATCATTTAAAGCAAAGCCCTTTCAGTTGTTCTTCGGGCAACATGTGCATGCAGTATACAGTTTTATTCCCACCTCTCTGCCCCCCCCCCTCTCTGTCTCTGTCAGTTGCACAAGTTGCTCAGTGGCCCTGAAATACAGCACATTATGACGCTCTGTTGCTCATCATTCAGCGTTACACCCTGAAACTGAATGCAATGTAAATGATATGATTCCCTCGAAGGCAACACTAATTTTGACCATCGTCCGGCTTTCCCAAGTGCAAAGGTTGACTAAATGAGACAACGAAGTCAACAGCGAGATTCGTTTTAACTTTGTGCACTGGCTGAGTTGTCAGATGAACGTGGACTAATGAAATGTACGTCTTAGCAAATTTTGCTGTAAAGGGAAAATGTACGGGCACGTGTGATTAATGACTATGATGCTTTTAATTAAGGGACTGAAGATTGGTTTACAGTCTTAAACCTTTAGTGTGAGTTGACGACACTGCCTAGTTAAAGGAGTCAACTGGAGGTCATTTATGGTTTCTGGCTGAGTGGGTATGCATATGTAGAGAGAGAAATACTAGAATATGCATGACTGCTGTTAACTCTATGTTTAACCAGGCTGGCTCACAGTTTAGACCTGCAGCCAATGTGCATTAAAATATGTCCATACTGCAGAAGGCAAAAACATAATTCATAATATATAGTATAAACATAACAAAACTATGTAAATCCACTAATTTAAACACTGCACATAGTGTCCAGACTCTGTCTTCCGGGTTGTGTCACAGTTCACATCCCTGTCTCTAGCACGAACAACAACAATAGCAGCAGCAGCAGCAGCAGCAGTCGTGTATAGTGCTTTCATAATATTTGTATACCAGATACGGCACAATTCAATTAGCCGTGTGAAAGTAAGTACTACAGTAACACTTACCACAAAACCATGGTGTGCACAATTTACAGCATCACAAGTCTTTCTACTCCAAATGCTCAAACTTTGATGCATGTTTGAACACAACATTCATCTTGACATAATCAACATTTTGATCTTGTACATGAAAGTCGAATCGTGAGTAATTGTCACATACAATAACATTACAGTTTCGTCACAGTGGTTCTCACCTGTTCATTCCGCTCTCCTCATTATGCCTGGAGTCCTCTTACATCTTCTTCCTCCTGACACAGCACCTGTACAGAACATAGGGTTGTATCACTATTCATGTCACAGATATCCATCGCCATAATCTCAGTAGTCCACAGGATAGTACAGGCTGGAATAAAGCTCGCTAATGCCATAAAACCCAAATATGACAAGAAATTAAACAGACCACAAAAAGGGTGTAGCATTCAGATACAACTGAACGTTTCAGTGTGTACACACAACCAAATTAGCAACAAAACGTATTGTGCTTTATGTTTCCACAACATATTTTTCACCAAAACAAAGTGAAGTGTCTGGAAATGAAAAGTGCAGCAAACAGGTGGTTGCTGAAGTTAATATGTTGCTTTGTGTTTTACGATGGGGCTAACTTACATTGACTTAGCATGGAACAATGGTAGCTCACAATCATCGTCTTACCATTTATCATCCTGCGAACCAACAGCTTCTCTATGCCAACAGGGCGTTAGCATAGAAGCTGGCTGGCAAGAAGGAAAATGCTAACTCACGTCAAACACTGTCTCAAACACCTTGATGGACTTTCAACAAGCCGAAAATGTACATGTAAGTTTCATGTCAATGATAAATCCACAGTGATTTTTCTATACAGTGAAGTTGTACACATAATGTAGGCATTGACAGGCGCTACACCGAAAATGCGGATGCGGCCTTTGCAGGATTGACCAATCAGGTGGCACGTTCGTCATGTTACAATCCAACCCTACAGACGTACGAATTCTAAAAACTGCGAACTTACAAAAACACGAGCAGTAATAACAGAATAGATGCGTGATTTAAAAAAGAGATTTAAACTAAAAAAAGAACTTTACTGTAATTTATTTATCCATTTGTTTATTTTATCAATCTGACTAGTATGTATCTTTGAACAATAGCAATAAACAACAAAGAAGATTGATGCTCTGGGCAATGGCAAAAAAAAATGTTTGCATAAGTTTATTATTTTTTAGCACCAATGGTGAAGAGAGAAATTAAAGAGCAATAGCCCCATCTACTGGTCGAAGAGAGCACCGCCACTAACCTGACTGACTAAACTTCTGTTTTTATTTTTATCAGGGAACCAAAACTCACCTTTTAGCACCCAGTCGACCTGTTAATGTCCTGTTGTCTGATACCGGGAAACTAATAGGGTAAAAGAGGAAAATGTACAGCTCCTATTCTTTATCGCTTGGATAAGATGTAACAAACATTTTACATTTACAGCAGTTGTCAGAATGCAAGCAGCTCCAGGGACTAAATAATTAATTTCATAGAACATTTAAATGAACTTTCGTTTTTATACCATTTTTTTAATAAAATAAAATAACATTTTTAAATGGCGTGCAACATTCGAGGACACTGGGTGCCAGTAGTGCACTTACGAGTCATGGAAACTACATGGCTAGAGGCTAAAAGAAGAATTGGGCTAGCCGCTGCTGCTACAGCTAACTGTTGCACTGAAAGCAAAGATAGGACGGATTCAACGTGGCGTTGTGTCACTGTTGTGGACGCGCCCGAATAAGGTAACAAGCTGCAAACTCCGCAGTCTGTGTTTAAAAGATTGAAACTAGGTGTCCTGTTAATGTCCTCTAGTGACGTGGTCTTAGAAAGAGGAGGTTGTTGTAGATGGAGTCAAACGCTTCGCTGAGTCGGCCGCTTGAGGCGAAAAGTTGGGGGAACACATGTTAGCTAAAGCTAAGCAGTTAGCTCCCAGGTTTATGTCTAGCGTCAGTGCTGCGTTCAAGTGGACCCCGTGAGATCCGTCCTCTGACAACTGTGGATTTTAACTTTTCCTGAAGTTGGTTAAATATCGTGTTGATTTTGTTGTACTTATTAGGATGCTAGAGGCAGAGATTTAAAAAAAAAAAGTTATAAAGCGGTAGAAAATGAATGAATGAATGAAGTTAATACATATTATATGGTTTGTGAGGTTCTGTGTTTGTTGACTGACATAAAAACAATCAGCAACAGTTTAATGTTGATTAACAATTAAGGGCATTTCACGGTAAAACACACTATTAAAGTGATCCTTTGCATCTGTATGGCAAAACTCTATTTTAAATGTCATCTGAGATGTAACAGCAACTTTCAGTCTCAACTGCTTATTTGAAAATGCATTACAAAACATAAACAGTGGCGTCTGAACTGTTGGAAAATGTAAACATGTTTAAGCTGTATTTGCTGTGTGAGGAAGTAAAAGTACAGTTTGTATGTGCATGTTTGTATTTATAGTAAATAGAGGTTTCTGTGTTTGTACTTTTTTGAAACAGGCTTTTGTTTGGCTATGCGGCGAGTGGAACACTCTCCACGGGCTTTCCAGGCCCCAGTTGATGTCCATGCCAGTGCAGATGGTCAGGTGTATATGTTCAAGAGGAGGACGGATGAGTCAGCTGTGTCCTCCGACGACGAGGAGCTCAGTGTCATGGTGATGACGCCGCAGAGAAACGTCCAACTTTTGGAGCGGAAGGTGTTAGATGGTGACAGTCTTAACAAGCTTGCACTACAATATGGCTGTAAGGTACAGAAGTCTTCATATATACATATATATGTGTGTGTGTGTGTGTGTGTGTGTGTGTATATGTATATGTATATATAAAAAATTCTGGGGTTTATCATATTAATGCCAGGGCTACACCGACATTAATGTATCTTCATTCCTCTTTCTGCCAACAGGTGGCAGATATAAAGCGGGTGAACAACCTTCTGCAGGAGCAAGATTTGTTTGCACTTAAATCTATCAAAATACCAGTTCCGAAACACAGTTTATTAACAGAGACTTACACAGACGCAAATGAAGAATTGACGCATTCATCTGCCTTATTAGTAAGCCCCCAGGACAGAGCCAGGACCCAACCACATCAACAGGAGGCCACAGACTTTCTGATGGAGGTGGATAATGACATTGAGAAACTGATTCCAACTACGAGTGATTTCGATGAGGACGTACTGGATCACTTGGAGGAAAAGAAAAGATTTGGCTTCAGAAGACCGGGCCGGCCCAGTCACGGTGCCGACTGGGGAATCCAGTGGTGGAACGCTGTAGTTGCCATGCTCCTAATAGGCATCATCCTGCCACTGTTTTATGTAATTTATATAAAAACAAGAGATAATAAAGTAGTTTCGCCAACTGATGGTGTTGGTGCTTTACAGTCATCCATCATTTCTTCAAACCACTCAGGGACAGGCCTCAGGATGAAAGGAGTTGAGCATTTTCAAGAACCAGGATAAAGGCTATAAATTAATAAAGGTTCATTCGAGTAGATGGTCTCAGAAGTTTGTGACAATCAGGAACATAGCTTATTGCAATACCACCTTGTGTCTAATTTAAAACAAAGTTGACCTCTTATCACACATTTACTGTGAAGATGGATGCAGATTATGCAACAGTTGCATTGAGGTGAAGGCTCTGCACACTTTTTTGGTCATTTTTGTGACATCAACTTTTACAAAGTAGATTTCTGAAATACTACGAATGGTATTGTGAAATCCTGACCCTTTTGCTTTGTCGGGGTGGCTGGTTCTCAGGTGTTTGACTTATTCGTGCTTCAAACCTCCTTACACACAGTGCGTCTGTCAGTGCATTTCTTTTTGTGTGTATGTTTTATCCCAACCTGCTGGTTGTCAGCATCAGCACATTATCATCACATCAGTGTCAGGTATCAGGTTTGATTTTGGTGTCTGCAGCACAGTAATATATTTTAAAGCCTTCCACAAAAGTGATACAAAAGACATTCATTGTGTTGCCCTGTGGACGAAACTGTGTGAGGCCATACTGTATATGATTTAAGAACTGTTTGTGTGCCTTTTATGATTTTGCTAATTTTTGTGTCTCTGTGTTTATTGTTTTGTTATTGCCAGGCTCCCCATGCCTTCCCTCTGTGTCTGATAATGCCAAAAGTGTGAATTGTGTTTACAGTAACAATGCGGTGCAATATATTTTGGTTTTTTTTTTATTTATTGTATGTGTTCACTGAACACACTGAAATCTTTAAAAGAAACGTGGTGTTTTGTTTTGAAAATATTTGTTCATATACAGGTTACCTAAAGTGTGACAGTAAAGTGCCTTTAACACTTGTTGTGTGTAGATGTATGCATTCTCCTCACATTGTTCAAAGGGCAGTCGAGTCCAACGAGAGCAGGTAGTGAATTTGGCACTTTTTAAGGTCTGGATTATTTCAAGTCACTTCATTTTGTAAACTATGTTTTTGACAAACGTCTAAAACATTTTAGTATTAGATCGAACAGCTGATTTGACGAATGTGTAAGACTGTCTGAATCTTTAAATTCAGCATGGTCCTGTTTAATAGAAACACAAGCCTTTACACTGAGCATCTAAAACAACACGTCTTTGAACACAACATCTTGCATGGAAGCAGGATTCATTACAGCACTGTTGTATGAGGTTGCATCGACTACATGTCCCGAATAAATTGACAAGTGCATGTAGTACTCCTGTTTGTTCTTCTTTGGTGCTATTAGATTAATTTCTGCTGCTTACATACAGTTAGATTATAGATGCACAATAAACTGGAATAAAAAAACGACAACAAGTATTCATACAAGTATACAAAAAGCAACTCATAGTTTAAAGGAGATTCTTAAAGATGTTCTTCATTGTATATCGACTAAGCATGTGAATAGACAAAGAAAACACCCAAGCAGAAAAACGCACGAGAGATGAAACATGATTTCTCTCAATAACATGAGCAGCAGGAGTTTAAAGGCCTACAGGCGAAATGAACTGTTTTGCTTTCCCCCTGCAGAAGGTCAGCAACCGAGCAGCGCTGCTAAAACTAATAGGAAATCCTGTGTCTAGCCCAGGAAAGCTTGCTGTAACGGAGTCTGTACCTGGATACTGTGCTTGGATGGATCGCACATTCACACTGCACATACACACTCTGCAGGGTTGAAGAGAATACAATTCTTGTGAATAAATAAGGGATTTCTTAGCTCGTGAATGTGTGTGTGCAAGTCCTCGACCTGGGGAAATTGCTGCTGCTGGAGCTTTAAAGAAATCAAACTGTACAGTCACGCAAACATCTATTTTCATTTAGGAAGTTCATTTCCAGACAGGGACGTTGTTCAAGCAGGTAAATCCATTCTACAGTTGTAATCTTACCATAAATACAAATCCTGTCCAAAATGATCCAACGTTTTCTCAGACAGAGGAACAAAGGTTGTAGTTAAGCTGTGCTGCTGCAGAGGCTCTGTGCCTTTTATTATTCCATGACCCGGGACCCTTGTCCCATAAGCACAGCTCGTGAACCCTGCTCTGATCTCGCTCCAGGCCGCAGAGCTCTGGCACGCCGCCATCACCCTGGCTCAGTCTGATCCTACCATTGATACATGAACCCTCCCACCCACGCAGACCCACACCCACACCTCATTTTACTTTACCTCCAACCTGGACACCTCTCTACTCTGAAATCCACAAATCCACATCATCATCAGATGCAACCTGATTTTATTTCTTTTTTTTTAACCCTCACCAATCCAAATACAATATGGTGTGTCTGACTGCACAGACGCAGATCACGGACTCGTAACTGTCGCATTACAAGCGAACAAGAACAACAATTTGCTTGAGGATTTACAGTGAACATAAATCTCTCTGTCCATCTACGTGCAGAGGAACAAAGGTTGTAGTTAAGCTGTGCTGCAGCAGAGGCTCTGTGCCTTTTATTATTCCATGACCCGGGACCCTTGTCCCATAAGCACAGCTCGTGAACCCTGCTCTGATCTCGCTCCAGGCCGCAGAGCTCTGGCACGCCGCCATCACCCTGGCTCAGTCTGATCCTACCATTGATACATGAACCCTCCCACCCACGCAGACCCACACCCACACCGCATTTTACTTTACCTCCAACCTGGACACCTCTCTACTCTGAAATCCACAAATCCACATCATCATCAGATGCAACCTGATTTTATTTCTTTCTTTTTAACCCTCACCAATCCAAATACAATATGGTTTGTCTGACTGGTACGAAACAGCACAGACACAGATCACGGACTCGTAACTGTCGCATTACAAGCGAACAAGAACAACAATTTGCTTGAGGATTTACAGTGAACATAAATCTCTGTGTCCATCTACGTGCAGCGTGTATGGGTGTGTGTTCCCAGAAAAGCTCACTCCTGAATCCAGAATAGTTTCGGGAGAGGGTGTGCGTTTCTGCACAGGGTGTGTTTTGGGGGCGAGGGGTTAAAACTTGAAGGGGCTTCCCCCCCCCCTGAACAAAGCACAACCATCCATCCAGTCTGGGTGGAGGGCAAACGGAGTGAAGAGATCCGCCATGAGCGAAGTGGAGCTGTGCGGCTTTAAGACGTTAGCACACTTGAGCAGCTGGCAGTGGGCCACTTGGCCAACATAAACAGCCCTAATCCTTTTTCCAAGGAGCTTTCAACACTCATCTCTCTGGCACAACGGCCACTGACTCACTCTGACATTCCTGTCCGGATGGAGTTCAGCCCAGGCGCCGCCAGGGGGCACTGCGGTCCTTACGCTAGCCCCAGTGCCACTGGGCCTGTTGCTGTTGATCATTATTCACTGCTAAGGTATGTGTGCCTTCCTTTGATTTCCCCCCTGGAGCAAGGCACGTCTCAGTTTTCACTCGTTCTCAGTGGGAACGGAGGCGTCGTTTCACCGTGTCGCGTTGACCCCGAAACGCCGCAGAGGTACGAGCTGCTTCTTTCGAACCCGCCAACCAACATCAACCGTCAACAAACTGTCACGTTGGCTTCAGCACCTTCACCTCCATTTCACCTTCTAACTTATTATTATAATAAAAATAAAGTGTTTTTTTAAAAAAAATCTAGTCCTCGACTTTAAAGCCAAATCAACCCTGTTAACAATCACAGGTAGAAACTGAGACCTTCAAACTGTAGATTTACAGAACCAATGTGTCAAAAGATATTTTGCGTGTGAATTAGGCTGATGTCTGTTTGTGGTATGGGGGGGTGGGGGTTGGTGTGGGGGTGGGGGTGCAGGGAGATCCAGGGTTTTGATTTCCTCCACTCCCGCGGGGATTTGGCAGACACAGGGTAATTTGTAGTGAAATTTCCAGCACAGTGTGTTTTGCAGGTGGCTGAGAACAGGCAGGGCGTGGTGGGGAATGAGAGAAGCAATTTGCTGTCTGTGGGCTGTGAATGTGTGTATTGTTGCACAGCAGTGGGTTCAGTGTTGAGCCGGTATGAGCTACGGTCAGGGCTGCAGTCGTGGAAGGGAGGCAAATCTGTGGACAAACCCAAACCACAACTGGTGTTCATGTTAGAAAAGTCATAAAATATACTCTTCATTCACTGTAAAAAAAAAAAAAAAAAGAAAAAAAAGTTTTTGACAGAAAAACTTTCATCGAGCTCACAAGATGTGTCCCCCCCCCCCCCCCCCGCCCCCCACTTCATTCATCAACACAAAAAGATTAGTATCAGTTTAACACAAGAAAAAAACGACAAAGCAACACGAGGCCATATCTGAAGCTTGTTGCCAGGAGACACATTCGACTCACAAGCCTCCGAGTGGCTTCAATTTGGTTTTCTTTAAGTCTTCCCTTTGAATCCCCTGCCAGAATTTTCAATGTATAAATCCACTCCAGATGTTCCGGTGCCGCTTCAAGAACACACAAGGTGTCAAGGAAATAGCTCCGATTGTTTGTTTTTATCAGCATCTGTCTGCTCTTATGACGGACGTCTGAAGCAGCAGTGCCATTAAAGAGAAGAATCCAAAGTTATGCCATCCAGGCATATTTAACCGCCAGAGTGCAGTTTCTTTTTATTGCAGCTGAGTCAGAATATGGAATATACAGTATATATACTATGCATGCTGTATGTTATTGCTGCAGTCTGCCTGTGGAAGTCAGGGATCAACTGGAGACACAGCTGGCTGGAGAATGTGATGTTCTGTCAGTCATACTCCTGCAGAGGCGGCTGTTTTTCTTTCGCCCCCGCTGTGGGGGAACCAATTGTGCAGCACCTGTTTTACATTCCACCTTGGAGGGGTCTGCACCCGAGGGACGGCGCTCGTCAAACTGCACATATATGATGAGGAGCACATATGAAGTTGTGCTCGTCTTCATTTGCCACAGTTGAATCTTTGTGACATGTGACTGCTGATTGATCTGACAGCAGATATTATCTTTACCAGTGGCTCAGTCAGCTGTATGGATGTAAGAGAGTATTAAATAAGAACATTATTCATCTGGGTCGATCATGTAACTTTACTGTACAACTAATTGTGCCTTGATCGGTTGTTGTACCTTATTTTTTTTACATTTCCATGTACATGGAGCCAGACTTACAGGTGCAGTTTCAGATTTTAATACGCTGCTTGTACAAACAAAAGAATAAATAGAAGTCTCATAATTTTAAAAAAAAGTTTCAAACTCCATCCTTATCTGAAGCAGGAAGTGCTGCAGTCCTGTCTGAAGTGATGTTTCTCAGATCATGTATTCTTCCATGTGGCGGCGCACTTTTTTTTTTTGTTTGTCCCGTTAGAACAATGTAAAAAGCTGCCGGTGAGAAAGAATTCCAGGAGACAGGCATGGATGAAGAGAGGATAATGGGTCCTCGCATGCTTCTCCGAACCACTGGCTGAAACTAACGCGAGCACCTGCTTGGCTCCAAGGAGGCGTAAATAAAGTGATCTGATTTTAAATCCATTCTGAGTGAAACAATATCAGGACTACCTCTGTGAGGTTTGTTGACTATCATCAAAGCCTGCTAATTGCCTTTACACTCATCACACTACCTCTACAGACGCTTGGAAACCATGGCAACCAACTTTGAGTCTAACCAAAGCTTCTGATGACGGTTGATCAGCTATTGTAAAAAAAAGAATTAAAAGGGAGTTAAGACGCAAAAATTCATTTGGATTCATTTGGAAAGAGGAAAGAGAGAGAGAGAGAGAGAGATGTAGTTTTCGGTTTTCCGCCTCTCAGACATTTTCAGGGTCTTAACTCTGAATCAGGCCTGTTGATCTAAGCAGTGTGAAACAGCTGTTTCAGACCAGGTGCGGTTACTTCACTTCTCCAGTCACAGGCGCAATAATGCCGGATAACTCCTCGCTCACCACTGCCGGATGAAGACCATTAAAACTGGAACTCTCCCCTCACGCTGGCAGGGAATTCCTCTTCCAAATAGATATTTCTCAATGGTTTATTCCACACAAAAGGCCCTTGGGGATATATTTTTTCAAAATAAAAGCGAGGATAACGCCATTATGTACACTGTATTGAGTGTTAATGACTTGAAAATCCTCCCCTGTCGCCGACACTCATGCCCGATCCCATGAGTCAATTGTTGACAACGACTGGAACAATGCTGTGGACATATTGTGAAAACACAAAACAACAGTCATGGTGCCAGGACGCAACAATCACCACAGCTATGAGCCCAGTACAGCAGTGTGACAGATGACAAAAACCACTTACTGCTGGACTCCATAAATTCTGAGTTTGGAGGTCGTTGGGCCAAACACTCTGCTCATCCCTGTGAAGTAGTGCTTGAAAACATTCGCAGCGCGTCACGCTGGGAGATGCCGTATTTCCTGCCATTCCCAGATGTTCCCATGCAGATGTTCTCTGAGGGGTCTTTCAAAGGAAAATTTATTTGCTTGAGAAAGCGCTGTTTATGTTTGCTGTAGCCCACATGTCTGCGCAAATGTTGCTTTTTTTTTCTTTTGCAAATGTAAAAGTACTCAACACACCAAAGATTTGACGTGGACAAAAAAAGCCGTGTCTTGAATGGATTTCACATTCCCACTATCACTGACACAAGCACGGGGCAGATAGTGCCTGTCCGGTGAAGCACCTGGACACGGTCAACAATGAGGATGGACACAAGGTACAAGGATCAATCTCCCATCACAGGGCTGACAAAGCTGCCACACATGGGGGAGCACCGATCAGCATGTTCCCTTTGGCGAGCAGCTCCTGATCCAGGACCAGATAAAGACACGGTGACAGAACTTTTATTCCGAAGCGCAACCTTGAAGGTTAGCCGACGCTGGGGGAATCAGACAAAAGCAGGTCACGGGGGAAGTGAGGTTTGACCTTTTCAATGGAGAACTGAACTGAGAAGTTTATTTAGAAGTGTTGTACGGTGGAGCCAGAGTGTGCCGACTTCCCAGATGTAAACTGATCTGTGTCTGCGTGTCCACATTTCTGTTGATTGGCCATTAATTCATCTCAGTATAATCTCCAGATGTAAGCAGATGTGTCAGCAGAGCTCAAGCTCAGGGCAGTGGGTTCTTATTTGCATGTGAAATAGAAAATCCACAGTGATGGACATCTGGTAAATGACACTAAACTCCAATGTCAGAACTCCGAAATGAGAATCTTTAATGTATGATTGTAAATTTCAATATTTTTCTATCTCATGAAATGTGATCCACAGAGAAACGTCTGATTGGCCCACCCCTGCCTTTTTTAAATTTGATTATGTAATGATGACTCACTTTATGAAACCACTCTTACTCAATTTTTTGAAATGATATTAAATCATTTTCTCTGTGTTGACGTGTTTTCCTGACCTGATTTTTGCTTCTATGGCTACAGCTGCAGTAATGGAATAGTGGAGATGGAGTGGAAAACGTGATTTTTTTTTATGCTTTGTTGTATAAAGTACACACTGTATTGTGTGTGTGTGTCAGAGGGATCACAATGGAGACTCCCAACACACTGTAACATGATGCCAAAGGTCAGACTTTCTTCTACACTTGAAAATTCAGGAACCCACTCAGATGTGCCGGAGGGTGTGTGCATGTGTGTGCGCATGTGTGTGTGTTTGTGTGTGTTTCAGCTTTCAGCTCCATATCCTCTATCCAACACTTTTTTTTGAATCTGTATCACTCAAGGCGCCATTAAACGTGTCCGTCAGCGAAACACTGACTGACTCGACACATTCTCAACGATCAGATTACATTGTTTCATACCATGTTTTTCTCTCTGCGTGACCGAATCACCTGGTCTTATTCTGTTCTGGGTCTTCAACTTGATGGTGTCACATAATGGCGAATTGCCATGAAATTTGGTTCCGACGTTCACGTTCCTCTCAGAATCAATCTCAGTACTTCATTGAATATTACGTTTTTTTTTACAAATGTATACAGTATTTCAAGGATTCTATGCTTTAAGAGAACTCTAACAGAGCTGTGTGTTTGGCGACTTTGTTTAAGGGTTTGGACAAAGGAGGTGTCTCTTCATTGTCACCATCTGGTTCTCCTTGACACCCGAGAGGTTTCTGAGGCGTTCTGTAAGCCTCATCAGGTCAGACCATCGAAGCCCCTCTCAGCACAGCAGTGAGTGAGTGACAACAGCCTCCACAGAGATAAGAGCCCAGACAGAGAGACAGACCTCTGGACAGCAGTGGTCCCCACAGTGTACCTTTGTGTGTGTGTGTGTGTGCGTGTGTGTGTGTGTGTGTGTGTGTAGGCTCCCTGTATCTTTCTGTGAAGGTGATGAGTGAGAACCGGGCCCAAGGGGGATCACGTCACCACGCAGATAGCCACCATCGCCTAGCAACCTCAGCCCTCAGGCCCGGTGAAGGAAGTGCAGAGCGAAAGCCGATCCTCTTTGAAAATGTGCTAATAATGGATCTTTTTTAAGCAGACACCCCCACCCCCCTCCCCCCTGAAATGTAGTAAACATCATGCCTTTGTTTTGAAGCCTTTAAAGGACGCTTCCGCTGACATTCTATATCTTTTTCATTGTAAACAAATCCCATAAAACCACCAACACAAAGTGAATTTATACTACAAACTAATACAGGCTTAAGTCACCTCACTAAAAACAACAATGTCCAGCCAAACAACCGTATGTACTGCATATGTATATGTTCTGTATATGTATATGTATTTTTATATGTATATGTATATGTACTGTATATGTATATGTATGTATATGTACTGTCTATGTATATGTACTGTAAATGTACTGTATATGTATTTTTATATGTATCTGTACTGTATATGTATATGTATATGTAAATGTATATGTATATGTACGGTATATGTATATGTATATGTATATGTACTGTATATGTACTGTATATGTATATGTATTTTTATATGTATTTTTATATGTATCTGCAATGTATCTGTACTGTATATGTATATGTATATGTATATGTATATGTATATGTATATGTATATGTATATGTATATGTATAGAACAAAAATTCATCCTAATGATTCACATCCAAATTAATAGTGAATTCCTAAAAAGGTACATCTGTGTTCTATTTAAAAGTTGTCACTTAAAAAGTATAAAAACAATGTAAAAACTGTTGATATTGTCAACAGGGGTTAATGGACATGAAGAGAGGTATGTGGGAGTGTTAACTTTAAATGACGCCTCCTAATGTGAGATGTCCTTTTTTTTTCTTTTTTTTTTTTTAAAGCGAGGCTTTTACTGCCTGTCACTTTGCCCTCAGCCAACAGCGTCCAGACTCTGAGCTCATTTCAGTCGTGTTACCAGACAAATTATTGTCTTCCTGTGAGACGCGCCGGGCAAAGCATGTCAATACTGCAGGTGCAGTTGGGCCTGAAATTGCTTTGTTTAAACTTGTCAGGCTGGAATGGAGTTTTTTTTTTTTTTTTTTAAAGAAGGATCTGTCCTCATTTGCTCAGCTAACGCAAACCCACCAAGATTTACATCTCAAACTGCTGTGTTTTTATTGCACTTTTATTACCTGGAGAATCTGTAATTTAGGAAACATAATTTATCCCTGTTTTTTTTTTTTTGTAGAGCTGTCATGAATTTCCACTTTGATCACTTTCCTTTCATCGCTCTTTGGTTTTCCAAAGGGAAGGGAGCCGTTAAACGCTGAATGTGCGTTTGTTGTTGGGGATATTTAAAATGATGTAAAGAGCATGTTAAATAAGCTTCAGTATTGAGTTTATTCACATTATGGTTCTTTATTGTCACAACATACAGTTGCTGTGTGTGGTATATACAGTTTGTGTAGTTCACACTGACACACTTCACCTACGTCCGTCTCTTCAGCTGCCTTTTCACCTGGACCCAGAGGTGGACAACTCAAACGCTTCACAAAGACGAGCTTCTTCACCTCCGCTCACGTTCACAGTTTCCACCGCTGATGCACATTTTCATTCCAGCTCCATTCACTTCCTACAGTTCAGCCGACACCTTCACTGACATCACGTCCCACTTAACGCACTTACACAGGTGTCGACTCCCACCGTGACCTCCACTTGTATCAGCCAACATCTCCTGCTCCGTTTGAGACCTCATCTTCAACTGGAACCTCAACTCCTTTAGCTTCAGTATTTAGATTTGGACTGCCGCTTCAACATTTTCAGCATTTTCTTTTTAAAAAATGTATATTCAAATCGTAAATTATCATCCATAAACTAAAAAAAAAGTCCTTTTCTAGTCTCAAAATAACATAAAACCTGAATAATGTAAAAACGTACGGATTGCACCGACTTGAATGGACTTTCCTCCCAATTTGTTGCGAGGACAAAGAGCAATGATGCACATTCCTGAGAGCAGCGGCGGAGAAACATTCCTCACAGCGTTTGTAATTGTTCACAGCTGCGGGGACCGTCTGTTTCCTATTTGTCACATTCACAGGTCAAGCGCTACAGTATTCCTCATAATCACTGGCCGAAGAGAAGCAAAGCTCTGGAAGGAAGCAACTGTTTATGTTTGTGTCATCTCGCCGCAGAAGGTGAAGAAGGTGAGTGCGGCTGTCAGACGCCCTCTGACGACTTGTTCATCATCATCTAGTTATTTGACTGTACAAAAAAGTGTTTGTCGTCGTGTGAGAGGTGCAACTGATGTCTCTGATGGGGAGGCCGGAATAAAATGTCTGAAAGCTACTGCAGGTTTGACTCTTTGCATGTGTGCACAACAACAACGAGACAAAACAACAACAACAACAACAACAGTGGATCAGAAATAGTCTTTTTAAGGTACAGTGCTCTACACGTTCCACCAGAGTCACAATATTAAAAATAGGTTTTATGATTGTCTACATATGTGTGTGTGTGTGTGTGTGTGTGTGAGTGTATGTTTGCACAGGTGCCAGAAATATTCGGCCCCATGTACAAGATGTGCCTGTGCTGTGAGTGAGAGCAGAGAGGCATCACAGTCAGCCCCATTGTTTCTAATCACTGTCTGTAACGAAGGCAGCGCAGAGACGGCTCCTCTCCCTCAGGGTAGATGTTTTTAATCAGCTCGGGGTCGACCCACACGTTCCACCAGAGTCACAATATTAAAAATAGGTTTTATGATTGTCTACACGTGTGTGTGTGTGTGTGTGTGTGTGTGTGTGTGTGTGTGTGTGTGTGCGTGTGTGTGTGTGTGTGTGTGTGTGTGCGTGTGTGTGTGTGAGTGTATGTTTGCACAGGTGCCAGAAATATTCGGCCCCGTGTACAAGATGTGCCTGTGCTGTGAGTGAGAGCAGAGAGGCATCACAGTCAGCCCCATTGTTTCTAATCACTGTCTGTAACGAAGGCAGCGCAGAGACGGCTCCTCTCCCTCAGGGTAGATGTTTTTAATCAGCTCGGGGTCGACCCTTCCGACGCGGGTCAGAAAACATTAACATACATCTGCTTGGTTGCACACACACACACACACACACACACACACACACACACTAAAGACTAAATGATGTCTTTTAATGCGTGTTGCTTCAAAGGAGAACAACAACAACAACACACACGACAGATTCACGCCGAGCAGCCTCGATCAGCTGGAGCCTCAGTCATCATGTCCAAGTAAACTGCTGTGCTGAAGCCACGAAATTATAGTTTCTCAGCTTGTGGCCGGGGGAATGCGACTGACGGTTTTGCTTGTGGACCTTGGGTATGTTTGCAGCAACCACAAAACCTAAAGGAGGATATCTGCTGCCAGTAGAGGGTGCTGCAGCTCCGAACGAGGCAGGGAGGCGGGAAAAAAAATCAGTGTTTTTCCTTTTACATGCTGTTTTTATCACCAGAGTGAACATTAGAAAGTGCTTTTAATAAACGTAACGTGAAATGTGGGTGTGATATGTGTGGAGATGCCTCCTCCACCTGCGTCTTTATGTCACTGACCCGTGACAATGGTGTCAGTGCACAAAGGTTTCAGCTCCAAACAATGTGATTTTCCTGTTGCAGAACTTAACGCTGACGTCTTGTTTTGATTTCCTTATTCACGCCCTCATTTCATGATTGAAACCAACCTCATTGTTTGCATGCACACACGCTAGTGTGTGCACCACCATGCGTCGTCCCCTCCCCTGCTGGTTTGAGGAGAAACAGCTGCCTCGGCTGCTTTGCCTCCAGCTGCTCCCAAATTGTCCTGCCATTAAGCTATTATATGTTTACAACCACAGCACTGAGTAAGCCCACTAGGTGCTAGAAGTCCTGATGATCTTCCTCTGCTGTAATGGGTCATTATCCTGGTTTCTTATTACACAGCTTTCGCCACGCTCCAAGTAGCTGTGATACAATTTGGCACGGCACCTTAACCGAGCTGTAAAAGTACCTGGATTTGCCATAAAAAGGATTTTTTAAAGACTTTTATAGACTCGCTCATGCATTTCCCTGCGACATGCACTGTTAAATACAGCAGCAGTCTAATCTGAAATGGTGATTGTATGTGCACACGTGATGCACAGATGCATCTGTGTGATCTCACGGAGACAAGGATTGTTGCTGTCTAACTTAAGCCCTGTAAGAGCTCATTTGTTGCTGCTGTCAGTCCGCTGGGCTCTGCAGCTACAGGAGAGTGTCAGCTCGTGGGGGGAGAGAAGCACGAACACGCTGATCTTATTTGGGCAGGCTTTTGTCTGGGACACGTCCAAACCCAAACAGCCAGGGGAAGCACCACAACAGAGTGCAGAGTAATTCTCTTGCAGGCCAGACACAGCTCTGCATCATAGGCTGCAGCCTGAGCCGGAGCCACTTGTATCATTCAAAACAGTGTTATTTCTTTATTCAGCGTGTAATGACTTATTTCACCGATACAGTCTCCCATGGTTCCGCTTTGAGAAAGTGGTTGTACCCGGAGTATTTTTAGCATTCATCCATCCATGCTGCTTCAAACTTTACGCCAAGGACATGTTTCTCTGCAGAAAAATGCACCCCCCCCCCCAAAAAAAAGCAAAAAAAATGACATCTGCTTTATGTTATGACGACACTGCTCTAAGATGCAGCTTGTATACAAGTTTTTAGCAGCTTTCATAAACTGGAAGCATCAACTGGCTGCATGTTATTCATCAACTACAAATACAGAATACTACAGTATATATTCTACAGATATGGAAAATACCCACTTCACAATGTCTGTTTACTGAAATGAATATATAGAGGGGGGAGTTGTCGTAGTTTAGTCATAATTGTTAGTCTCTGATGTTAAATATGACATTTTGGTCACTTGTTTTCATTTCCTTTGCCAAATGTAAACAGTCATGTTAATTCAGATGCAGATGGATGTCATGTATAATTCTGTATGTAGGCTGTAGGGTGACTGAGTAAACAGGGTATATAATGAAAACAATACTGCGGGATACAGCTGCTGCGACACTTTGAGGTACTGTGACGCAAATAGAAGATGATACCTGACCATTATATATTATCAACTATATATACATCAACATATTGTTTAGGTAACAAAAGGTCATCTGGTCCATAAAGTGTTATGAAGTTTCTTTAAATGTCCCAGGCAATGAACTCATACGTTTGGTTTAACGGTGTGAGTCACTGTTTACTGAAATCCTCTCTTTATTGCTGCCTTCTCCTTTTCCCAGGTGTCTTTTTGAAAGGGGATCAACATGCCCGGGGAAATGGCGTTTAGTGCCTGGCTGTAGGATGTGATTGGTGATAGATCAGACTGTATTAGGTAACAAAAGACTTGAATTAGCCGACTGTCGAATCAATAACACACACTCCTCTCAGCCTTTCTCTCACTTACTTATTCAGTCTGTGTGTGTGAATGTGTGTTGTTGTTATATGGTACTGCATATTTTAGAAAGTGTTCTTATCATTGGTTTAAAGAAGCGTGTTAGGAGTGTATAAAACTATTTTTCTGGACAGATATTCCCAACCATATGTTCTCAGAATTTCCCACCCTTTGGAATTCATTCCTCAAATCAGAGACTGCACAGACCGTCACACTTTCAAAACACTCCTCAAAACTCACCTTTTTAAAGTGGCTATTAATGTGTAACTAAAAACGTTTAAATTGGCTTTTAATGCGTACTACTAATGTGTACTAAAACTGTGTTATTTTATATGTTTTTATGTAAGGCATCTTTTAGCATTGGTAAAAGCGCGTTATAAATAAATTGTATTATTATTATTATTATTCTTATATGATATGTCTGAGGCATCATAAAAGAAGTACTTGGATATATACCAATACATTTTTATTTTTTTCGACAACAAAAGATGGAGCATCCTTTTCTTGACATGGGAGCTGCTATTTTAGGAGATCTATTCTTATGAGTCATCCATGTTCTCTCTTCAGCATCTTTAAAAAGTAAATATTCTTACGTTTATGTATAGCTGAAAATGTATGTGGGACATTGCAGGTAAACCTTGTAGCTTGTTTATCAGTGTGCCAGACGTAGCCTGTTTTTTAAGTCAACACTAATCTGGAGTTGTCAACTGCTTTCAGAAATGTATATGACCTCATTACCGAGGAGGGGTTTTTTTTTGACATAAGGGTCCCTCTGGCTTATTTCTGAGCATATGTGATATTTCGGGGTTAAAAAAGTTAATCTTCTATTTGGGGAACTAATTGGATTCAGTGCTTATATATAATTAAATGTCTTAACTTTGCTTATGAGATTAAATTAAATACTCAAGGACATTCAGTTAGGATTTACAGCAGATATGTGACTCTACTTCATTAAGACAGACTCTCTGAGCTGTGACGATATGCTGCTAACACTGTTGATAGACATATTAATCTGACCACAGACAGACTACTGAGGTCCAAGTCATTTAAAGAAGTGTGAGATTGAGAGATTTGGGATTTTCTATTACTGCAAAATTGGCAAAAAATCTCTAGACATCTGTCATATTCTGTCATATTAGATAATTGACACCAACTAAACACAAAATTAAAGCTCATGATATTTTATCATCTGTCAACTGTCACATTAAACCACAATCTACATGTGGGGTCTGAATTACATGGACAACAGATACTGAGATTAATAAACGCATGAATTTTTTTTTGAAGAAGAAGTAGAAGAAATAAAAAAATTTTGTGTGTGCCGAATGTACAACAAACCACCGTAATTTACTTGGGATGATTTTAACTCTTATAATAACAAAAAAACGTAACTAACTTTTGCAAAATTTGGTCACATGACAAAGCAAAAAATGTTTTTGTGTTTTTGTTTTAACGCTAACATCATGTTAGCATTTACCTCACATTATTCAGATATTTGTTGCAGATATAAGCAGGTAAACTGCTGTTAGCCTGGCGCCTATTATTATTCTATCAATTCAAATAATCACAATACTCTTGATTAATTAAAAAAAAAAAACAGGCTTACGTCCAGTAAGCTATTTCCATAGCTCGCTAACACGATGCTGTCACATGGAAACATTTGGGTGTTGTTGTGGGATTTGTTCGTGTTGTGAGTATCTGGTTGTGTTGTGGCTTCGGGTTATAATTTATAGCGTGTTTTCTATATGCCGCCAGTGTGAACTGATGATGTTTTTTTCCATTTGCATGTTACTTGATTTATTTGTCACATGAGTAACATTTTTATGTACAACGAGAAGTGCAGCCTCACACTTTGACATTTGTGCCAAATCTGGATTAATTCCCTCCAGACGTTTCTGAAACGTCGCATTTATTACAATGCGACAACGGAATGCTGCAAAAACTGATGATGATTCCGCACTGAATCAGGAAGTTCGTCCTTTTATCCAGTCCCTTGATTTTTTTTTTAACCACAGCTGTTTTCCACCTGACGCCTTATTTTTCCTATCGTTTTGTATGAACTTCCACTTCGCCATAAAGTGGCAGGAAGAGGGGGTGATGTTAAACAGGCATAAATATCATGTTTGTCCTTTTTAAACTAAGATAAGACCACAATTCTCCTATCCTTCTTCATTTCGATACATCCAAAACTAGAAATTCCTCAACTCACAGTAATAAATGGGAGTAACTGGCAGTAATTTAAGTTTGATGGATGGCGGGATGACGTTTTATTGTCATTTGTGCCTGACAGTCCTCCAATACACAGATCCGGTCTAACATATGACAGGAATGACAAAAAGATTTTAGTTCTCGGAAAAGCAAGTTTTGAGCAACAACCCCCCCCCCCCCCATCACCCCCACCCCCCACCCAGCAAACCAAGAGAACAGAGATACGTTAAAACAAAAACAACAAAAAAAAGAGAGGGAGAAAAGAAATACATCAATTTATCACTTCAGACTATTGTGCACCACAGCATCAGCAGCTTCACACAGGAGCGAGACGAAAGGAGATTAAGGCAGGGGCCACGAGACAGAGAGGGAGCAGGGCATGTTTCCAAGGAAACAAGCTGTGCCGGGGACAAGGACTTTTTGATGGGAGCAATGTCAGTATTCAGATGAGTCTTGCTCCAGCAGATGTCCACTTGATTACACACAGAGAAATCCTCTCACGTCCTGGGGAACTTGCTGACAATTTGACGAGAACGTCTGTCACAGCAGCCATTTCGTTTTTCTCCGTATAATTATTTAAATACCTTTGTCTTTTGCGTGAATTTTTTTTTTTTAAATGATACCGCTAAGCTAAGCTAAGCTAAGCTAACCAAACCAGCTGCATATGGAGATTGATGATCAAAAGGAACATGATGACTTGAAAGTGCAGGGGGGAGGATGCAATGTGTCTTTGTGCGGGCAGTGTGTGTGTGTGTGTGTGTGTGTGTGGGTTGTAACAGTGTCAAAAACAGATCCAGTGCTGCTGTCTGCAGCTCAGATGTGGCAGACACTACGAAAGTTTGACTTGCACTATGCATTATTTAAAGCTCTGACACAGGCTGTTTTCAAGTATGTCCAAGTTTTTTTCCCCCCTCCCTCCCTCCCTCTCTTTTTCCACCTCCAGCTCTCCCACTTGTATTCAGCCGGGTGCCAAAATGTGGCTGTGCGCAGCGGCGCTGGAATACATATTGTACGTGGAATCAGAGGGCCTCGCTATGTGTGGTCGAGGCCTTCACTTGGATTAATTTGCGCGATGTGAATTAATGGCTCACTGGAGTGTGGTTGACGCCCTTTAGCATCTCCCCGCAAACGGGATGCCTGCCGCATTAGATCACCCACCGAGCGACGGTGCAGGCAGAAGCGAGGCGAAACGATCTCGTCACCTAAATCTGTTTTCGTCTGCTCCGCGCAATCTTCTCCGGGCCAAGACTTGACTTACGGCTCCTGCTCGGCTTGATTGGACCGGAGACGGCCTCGTCCCGTCGCGTCGAACCCGAGTTCAAAATGTGAAAACGATCAGCACAAGACACTCGTCGTCACTATCCCTCTCATCCGGCTGGTAATGTGCTATTCTGGGAGCTTGCCATCCATCTTTGACACAGACAGTCCTCCAGTCCCTTTTTCTTCCAGAGGGGGGAAAAAAAAAGTCTTTTATGTGAAGCCTGTCATCGTACGATGAGAATGAAATGTCCTATATATATGTGGGCTTTTTTTTGGTGCGTTTTTAAACTGAAGGTGTCCTTTGCTTCTCTCGTGTGTGATGAATATGTTCTTTAGGTCCCAGGTTTGCAGTGAGATTACGGCCACTCTTTGCCTATAGGCTCCATTCAGAAGCCCCTTTGCTCAGATAGCACATGTTATATTGCCTGCATCCCTCTGTGCTGAGAGAAGAATCAATCATGCCTTTATTTCTATAACTCCAGGTTTGGCCCACTTAGGGAACAAACTCGGTGTGAGCACCAGATAGAAATTGGCGGCATGACCATGCTATGCTTAGTTATTGATTTTCTGCTTTGTGTTGTTGGCGGGGGTATTTTCAAACCCACTTAGTCTGAAGCCAAAACATTGTTCTCTGAGCTTCTGCTCCTGATAGGGACAAACAATGCAATATAAGCGACAGGGTTTTTAAACAGTGTGTCCTCACAGGGACTTTTTTTTGTAAGAAAATGTCTTTACTTGTTCACACTTTTATCTTTTGTTGTACTGATTTAAAATGTCAAGTACCAATGTTTTTGTCTAAAACATGCTGCAAACGCAGAGAAGTCTGGCTGGCTGGTTGGCGTTTTACTTCGTTCGCCACCTGGTTGACTACAGTCGGAAATCTGCTCGATGCCTAACAGAAGGACGATGTTGTTCTTCCAGCTCTAATGAAGCATTCATATTCTCCCACAATGGCAGATGGAGCCAATAGAATGAATCCTGTTCATCTTCTTGACTCAAGCCAAATAATAAGAAAGAAAAAAAGGATCATTTATAATAATTTGGATGAACATGGTAATGCTGACACCAATGCCAACAATAACGCAGCAAATGCAAGTGGTCGTCTTCACAGACCCTGTATATTTTGTCCAGTTATAACATTTTCATAGGTGGGAAAGTTAGAAAGATCCCACAGAGCACAGGCACGACAGAGGTTTCAAAACACATTAACAAGCCATTTACAAGTATGAAAATAAAAACTATATCACAAAATAACATTCAATCATATCTCATGCTGATTTCTACTTCGATCTGACACCTTCCACTTCAAATTGACTTAAATAAATTTAGCAGCAATGTACCTCTCATGCACAAAGCATTAGCACGGTGACACGTACATTCGTTCTCTCGTTACAGTGAAAGGTCGACGTGTCGTCGAGTGAGATCGCGCCCGACAGCAGTCGTGTCCCATTTAGCTGCAAAGCGGCGACCTTGAAACAAGGTGGAGCCGTGTATTCCGAGCCACGAACAGTTTGTCTCTCCAATTTCTCTGCGATTCCTGCCGTCCATCACTGTCATAAGCTCATTATTGATCGGACTGATGCGTCTCATGTTCACAGTGAGTTGTCTCCCACTGTATCCTCATCACTCATACATGAGGCTGTGCACATGTGTGAGCGGCATCAGAACTATAAAGTAAATCAGGTCATTTTGTCAATATCTATGGGCGTCTGGGAGCAGAAACTAATGTGGAACATTCACTCCAGATACTGTAACAAAGCCAGTAATGGTAACTGGTAATTTTAGAGCATTTTAGCACATTTTTGCTGACTTTTTGTTTGGGTAATAATAGAGAAGGTGGTTTAATAGTTCTCCAGCAAAATACAAAAGTAGAAATAACCGGCAGGCAAACAGTCAAAAACACAAAAGACAAAGTCGAGTTCAGAGTATAAGCTTCCAAAACACAGATGAAGAGCACATGTAACAAGGTGGCACGGTTTGGCACAGACAGAAAGACATGATGGGCTTAAATACCCACTAACTAATCACAGCAAACGAGGATCAGGTGTGATCCCAAAATGGAGGGAAACAAAGACAGGAAGTAGGAGGGTGGAGTCAGAAGCACATGTCAAGCCAAAACAAAAACGGAAAACACATGACACCACCACATGGATGAAATGTAAAGAAAAGCACATGTTACCAGAACCTAAACAGCAGAGTCACTGACATTTGTATCGAAACACATTAAACTTCCTGTCCTGTCTTGTTTGTGAGGAGGTACAGAAACACTATTAGCATTATAACAAATATGGCCTTGAAATATTTCACTTTGTGTGTATTGAATCTATGTGATATGACAGTTTCACTTTTTGAACTGAATGACTGAAATAAATGAGCATTACCTTGTGATCCTAATTTATTGAGATGCACCTGTAGCAGCCATCTTCTCCTTTAGCAGAATGGATACACAGCATGCTCTCCAACAAATTCTCCTGAACACAGCCTGAAGTACTAGACAAAAAAAAAAAACGACCAAACGCCCCATGCGGTCGTCTCAAATCGTCCGGGATATGTTCGAGGACTTCTCCGTAGCGTGAAAGCAAGCATCCATCTCATTTAAATAAGTCATCAGCTCGGCAGTATTTAAATTTCAGCCTCAGCAGACACGGGTCGACTCCACGGGAGGTGCACCCGCCCACCCCACCACCGCAACCTTCCTCCCCGCACGACGTGTGTGTTTTCTGCTGATTGACTCAGCGGGCGCTCATTATCTCGAGGAGAATGAGCTTTAAATGTGTCTGTTTTCCTGTAGCACTGTGGTCGGGGGAACGTCACTATACAGAATATACAACACCAGCTCTGGCTCTCTCTTGAACTGAGAGAAACGGTTACCACATTATTTTTAGAATGACATGCTGTATTTAGTATCCCCACAGGAGTAATCCCCAAACCTCTTTATTGGTGCAGTTATTGAAACACATGCAAACGCTTCCAAATAAACCCAGTGCCTCCCTCTCGGTTTCACAGGACGTACGCATATGCAGTGGTTTATTATGTTTGTCTTCAGATGCCATAACTCTCTATAACGTCAGCAGCAGTGAACGTCCGAGGAGCTCAAGAGGCTTTTGAAGTTAAACGGTTTTCGCACATCAAAGTGCTCAGAGACGAAAAACAAATTCTCATCTGGTCGTATAGGAGCTGTCCCCTTCGCTCACAAGTGGAGCGCGGCGGTATTTTAAGAAGCCGACCGCTTCCCCTGCAGAAGGATTATCCGCTCATCCAGTTTCACATATTTATGTGACACTGCTCGTCGACGGTGACGAAGAAATGAGCAGCTCTCCGTTTCACACTTTTGTCTCCGGCGATCTTAAGAAGGTAATCGGTCAGCCGTAAAAGCCAAGAGGCAATTTGTTCCCATAATACATGAATCAGTACAAATTATAAGCTTGTGATTCCTGAGGCTTTTCTTGGACTGCAGACAAGACGCAGTGTGATTTAGGTTCATACTGAATCAGCACAAAACACGGACGAACCAATGAGCCAATGCAGCGAGAGGAGGAGTAAATCTTGGAGGACGGCTATACATTCACACTCATATTCATACCCACAGTCAATTTAAAGTCAATTAACCTAACGCCAGTCTGTATGCATGCAAAACCCACATGGCCCAGGTGTTCTTATGGCGTTGTAGCAAAGATAAACCACTCCGGTGCTGCCTGCAAAAGATAGCGACCCAGCAGAAAAGTGCTCGACCTCAGAGGAAGGGTCCAGGCCAACCTTGACATTTCCCTTTATGGAAACGTTAAATAAGCAAAGCAACAAAACACCAGGTGTAAGGCCTCTTCTCTCAGGAATGTGCTGAGAATATCCTCGCAGCTAGCCCGTGGTATTTTTGGAGTAGCAGAGTAACAGAGGCGGCACGATCAGCTGTTTTATGCTGTTTTACCTTCATGCAGCACATGGAGGGCAACGGCGAGGAATATGAAGGTTGGAAATTATGTTCGGATTCCTTTTTCATTTCGGATCAATTTGGAACCTTTATTACAGCTGATCAAGTGTTTTCAACGGCTTGGAAATTGTTGCCCATAGGAAAGAAAGAATAAAAACTGGGCTGAGAATTTCAACCCCTTGCAGCGCACACTTGGTCGTCCGCAGTTTGCATTCATTAAAATGCCATATGGCCGAGCTCCCATCTTAGATGACGACGTTTTCCTGATTTCCTTCAGAGGCTCTTATCAAAAGTGATCGACCTGGGCGAGATCAAAGTGCAGCCTGGCGGTTTTCCCTCCGGCGCCCTCTGACTGGTGAAAACGAGCTTTAAAAGGACTTGTGACAAGCGCGCTGCCTTTGAAGCAGATTAGTATTGTTAGCATCTCAAGTTGCACAATGCGCTTCATTGCGTACTGTCCCAAGAACTCAGTGGTTCAAGCTATCTGGCTGAGTGAGCGCCACACATTTTCCCCAGTTGTGAAATATTTGTTCTCACAATTTCAAAGTGGCCCCTTGAGCCCTATAGTGCTGCACTATGATCATAATGAGCAGGATTTCAGCCATGCCCCCCCCCCCCCCCGAAAAAAACCCCCCCCCCCCGAAAAAAGAAGCTGCTCCTGATAAAAACTTATTAAAGCTTCTTTTTCATGTCCCAGAGGAGAGATGGATTGCGCTGAGAGCCTTTTAATATAAATATATTATCTCCTGAAAGTGATATGAAATCTCACCCTGACGCTTTAACATGCTATCGCCGGAAACGTGATCAGAGGAAAAACCCCGGCACATTTTTTTATAACTCTGCAGCTATGGCTGAATACATGTCTCAGTTTGTTTTTATTTCAAACATTTATTCTTTCTTTCATGTTGAATATTAATATCTGTTGCTGGTCATTCGATACCATTCATTTTGAAAACAAAGCTGAGTTATATAATATTGGGATGGATACACTATGGGATGTATGAACAATACAGACACTGTGGGTGATCCAGATGGTACAGGAGCCGTCATCCATCTTTATTGACAGACTCTCCCTCGAACCAGAACTTATAAAATTCATAAATTAACACTCCACAGTCTGTTTGATCCATATGAATCCAAACTGTAACCAATGTCACTGAAGGTTTTTGTCAGGTTTATGTGCAAGAGGTTGTGTTGCTGGTCTGAAACTAGACCAGCACACAACAACTGATAAAACTACCCTTTGTTGCTTTTATAATGGTCTAATCACAGAGTTGTGCAAATTGAACAACAATAAAATGTTGCTGATGTTGAGCTTTAAGAGGAACTGATGGGTTGTTTGGACAAAGACAAAATTAAATACGACCACAGGGTCCATGTATTGGATGTTCCGGAGCTTGGACTCCTTCAGTTTCTACCTGCGTAGAAACATTTATCTCTGATCGGTGTAATTTATTTCAAACTCCCCTCTCAAGTCCAACATGTTTAGCGGACGACACCTGAGAGCCAGCGATACTAAGCTGTAACGCAAATTTGATCTTAGCAGAGCTGAAAGTGATGAATAAACAGTTGCCACGCGTCTCGAGTCCTGTTTTCTTTAAAGTTGTGTGTGAAGCAGGGTCTAGGATTAACAAGGACAGGTTGAATTACACCTTGAGTTTGGGGGGCAATTCAATAGGAAGTGAATCAATCTGAGGATTAATTGTTGCACCACATCCTGAGTAGCGGACACTTGATACAGCCAGAGGGAGGCGGCTGTAGTGGAGGTGAAACACAGACAGCACACAGCTTCAGCAGCTTCAATGCTTCACAGCTCCAACAACATGTCGCATCTCGGACTTAAACACAATTACTTCCAAATACACAGAATATGTCATTGTTGCCGCTACATACTAACAAAGAAACGCACACATAGATGTCCATTTTTTTAGAAAGTCATATCATTCCAGGGTTTGTTTATCTCTAAACACTGTCTTGGTGGAGCAGATACGATATAGTGACTTGGTGCATGTTTTTTAATGAACACCGGACAAAACTAAAAAAGTTTTTCTCTGATTTGCAATGAAGCAACAAAACATGACAACCAGCAATTTTTGTGCATTGGGATCATTCCAAGCTTCAAATAAGGGAGGAATTACTGTCTTTAGTACAAAACACATTGTAAAACATAATGAAATGAACTGTGATTGAAATCAAATTTTCCCCTGAGACTAAGCATGAGACTAAAAAATCTAACTGAGCTACCACTGTTTTGTTATTGTAATGAAAATCCTTCAGTGATGTTTGCCCTGATCCTTCTTATTGAATGACATAATCCGACCCACATCTGGTGTTGCAAATATTAGATTCTCCCTCCACATAAGGCCGACTTCTTGTCAGAACATGTGCGTACACGTATCCCCATAAGCATGTTGCCGAATTTCTGCCTGAGCCGAGATTTCACGGCAGGAAATTGATTCCTCCTGGATATTATTCTTCCGCAGTGATGCTGCCGAGATGTGAAGCAGGTATACGCCATAATTCGTCCTGAGTCTCTGCACGCTGTGACTTATCGCATCTGGAATGGCTGCAGAGAAGATGGGCTTTTAAACAAATGGCCGCTGTCAGGCAGGGGGAGACGGACCTTAATGAGCCGGTCTTCACAACTGTCTCTGTCCGGCTATCTATCTGTCTATCTATCTGTCTATCTATCTATCTATCTATCTATCTATCTATCTATCTATCTATCTATCTATCTATCTATCTATCTATCTATCTATCTATCTATCTATCTATCTGATGACTTAAATGACGAATTTAGTTCAAGTGAGTCAAAAAGGCCTATTCATGTTAATTGTTTGTTATAATTAACAATTCTTAGATGCAAAGTAACAAATATTTAACAAATATTTACATTAAAATCTGTATTTGATACACAAATATTGAAAGTGGTGCCGAGGCTCAGGTGTTGGACCTGTCACAGTGTCCTTGGGCGAGACACTGAACCCCAAATTGTCCTTGACGGCAGTGTATGAATGGGGGTGAGGGAGAGCACAAGTCTATCGAACAATAGAAGTAATAGCAATTGCAGAGCTCGTGAATGTGTGTGTGATTGTTGACAATCATGAAAGGTGTGTTGAGTGGTATCTGGGACTCCATTTAAAATAAGATAAATAACAAAAGAACCGATAAATAAAATAACGTCTCCGAACCATACAAAAAGAAAAAAAAAATACTTTCACCATAGGTGAGTTTTGTTTGTTTTTATATAGAGAGAATTCTAAAATCTAATTCTCTTTATACTTTAATCTCATACAGTGTGAGTGTAGGGGAGGATCCATTTATTATCTCGCCCATAACAAAGGATCTTCAGCACAGTTGTCTTATCTCAAAGCCTTGCAGATTAAGATAAATGGGTCGATTTAAAAAGTAATTAGCTAAGCTAATGCCAAAGCATGTTTCTGAAATACCTGCCCTTTATCACAGCGTGAATGGTTCTCCTCTCCTTTGTTCTGCAGATGGAGAATCTGTTTCCAGAGGACTGATACGTTTGGATTCCCCGAACATGACAGCACGGTTGTGCGATCGTAAAAAAAAACAAAAACCAACAAAACCCTATAAGATACTCAGCCATAAGAATCATCTCAATCATAGTGTCAAACAAAAGGCTGGAGACACAATGACAGACGCTGTTCGTCAGTGAGTCAGAGAAAGTCGGTTTTTAAGGCGTGTGCAGAGGACGCTCCACAGAGACGGCGTTGTCTCTTTGAAGTGTGAGGACAGATTTATTGCACGTATCAGAGATAAATACTTCCATCTCATTGTGTTTTTATCACAGGGAGATAAGAAACCAAGCCGACAGCACTTTTTTCTATTTTCTATTTTCCAATGATTCTCTGAGTCTATACCCCCCACCTACACCCCCACCCCCCCACTCCCCAGCCTCCACTTCCTTCTTTTGGACAAGTAAAGTAAAGTTCACCCGAGTGGACAAATTTCAGTTGTGGGTCACATGTACAGTTCATGTTCAAGATTCTGGCTCTGTCCAGATTTTGCATTTGCAACTCACGCCTGCGTGAAGATGTCGTACGGGAAATAGAGTAGTCAAGGTTCACGGCATTATACAGTATCTCCCAGTAGAAGAGTAGAGTGTGTTAAACAGTCATTTACATTTGAAAATGCCTTATAAAGAGCAAAGTAAGACATGGCAGCTTGTTAGCAGTGTCGGAGGAATAATAAATGGCTTTCATTAAGCTCTCCTGGGGAAAAGGCTTTCTAGTCTTCGTAAGATTTACCATCACAGGCTTTTATAGTTTATTCAAGGCAATCTATTTTTCCACTGCATAATCAGTGCAACTCATTTTTCAGTATTAAATAGAGTCGCTTTGGAAAATATGGAGTTTTGTGAATCTGAACACTTAACAAATTTACCAAATAACCCTTGAAGCAGGCAATTTCCCCGAGCAGCTCTGTACAACTCATCACAGCAGAAGCCCAGACTACTTCTTTATGGAATCTGCTGCCATGTGGGATTGCAGCAATGGTTGAGATGATGGAATGCGATTAGGATTAATTAACAATAATATGTCAATGAATCAATGAATGCGCACAAATATTATTTTGCTTGACACAAATTAGACTTGGTAACACGCTCAGATGTGGGGTTTTACATTTAAAAGCCTGTCGTTTGTAAAAAATTAATTCAGACCAACATGGTTGAAATACACATAATGTTTTTTGGGTTTGTGCAGTCATCAGTATATACCTTGAAATTACGTAATCTGTTCTCATCACCGGTCATATCGGCTAATCCTCCCACTTATTCCCAGTCACAGTGCACCATAAAGCTGCAGGGTTGATTACCCATCATTTTCCATATGTGTCCTCACCCGCCGCTCAGCGGGGACACAAGTCATTTTCTCATATATGCTCCAAATTTCCAACATCGGGATTCGTATAGACTCCGACGTATATCTGTGTGTGTGTGTGTGTGTGCTTTCCCTCTCGAGTGGCCACATCTCTTTCTGCCTGCCGGAGCGGAGCTGCTCCTAATAGTTGGCCCTGTGTGCCTGACTGCTGGATGGGCTCTTGAAAGTCAAGCACGGTTTGGAGGGCACTTCAAATAGATTAACAGAGCTGCCTGGCTGTTTACGCCGGCACGCAAAACTGTGTTGATGAAAAACACTGCTGATTTTAAACTTCATTTACATTCACGCCCACAGAGAGGCCATTTCATCACACACCCAGATCCATTTGATGCTTGGCTGAGTGTAATAGGAGGAAGGTCTCTGAGGGCACCTGTGCAGCATCCAGCATATCTTCATCATACACGATAAGCTACTCTCACACACACATTCATTGTTACTATTATTATTATTATTATTATTATTATTATTATTATTATTATTATTATTATTATTATTATTACTGTTATTGATATTGTTATTGATATTGTTATTGATATTGTTATTGTTATTAGCAGTAGTAGTAGTGGTGGTAGTAGTAGTAACAGTACTAATATAAAATAACTAAGGCTCTGATAACATGGCTGCCATTACAGATGTAATAACACCTTTACATCTGGCTGCACCTTCCATATAAAGAGCAGCTCATCAGTGTGCCCTCACTACCATCCTCTTCAACCAGGTCGCCATCGACAGCCAGCGGTTGCTATGGCAATGGCTGGAGACTTGTCAGCGTCACTGCAGGGATGGGAGCAGCAAGACACCGGCTTGTTCTCTTTCTGTCAACACGTCAGAAGTGTTTTGTTTTGGGGGTTTTTTTCCCTCTTATTTTAAAAACAATAAAACGCAGAACCAGGAAGTGAGTCAAACTGAACGTCTGATTTTGACATATTTTAACTATCACGTTTCTGTCAGTTGCAGCGCTCCTGCGAAACAGAGCACAGCGTTCTCCAGCAGGACAAACAGGTTGTGGACGTGTGGTAATAATATGCACCCGAAGCCCATGAAGTATTCATGTCACCCGTTTCCCTCTGTCAAATGTCTCACCAGAGACACGGTATCAGCCTCACCGCCTCCTCTGGCCTCCATCAATAGAGTGAAATTAATACCACTTTAAGTATCTTTAGGGCAATCTTTCTTTTTCAGGGGCAATGAGATTACATGTATCTCTATTGACTTGGTGTTATACAGTATGTAAGCGATCTATTTGAATAGGATTAAGGCACGCTGCATGAGTCCTGGGCCTGGAAACGTGTGAGGAACACTGTGTCCACTGAGTTTTAATGCTCGAACCTTTGGCCCACGCACTAATGTCTCCTGGAAAAGTGCACGAGCGGCACCACAGAGCAATCAAATCATACGCCACTAATTAACTTTCAAGACTGCGCCGCTGCGCGTCATTTCATTACAAGTGCTGTTTCCTTTCATCATATCTCTGCAGCTGTGTTTCCAGCAATCAGTCTCTGGGAGATTGAAAACTAAATTGAGTTTGTGTGTGATGCACCTCAGCTGTCGGCAAATGCTAATTTCACTTTCAGAGTGATGAAATGAAAGGGGGGGGGGGAGCTACCTGTGCGGCAGCACTGCTACTAATTATATAGATATAATATATATTTACTACTAGTACTTATATGTACCACTATATGTATCATATTGTATCATGATATCCATCTCAATATCTTAAGATTTTCATCCATTACCACTAACATTCAGAGTCCATTAGCATGTAGCCATGTAGCGAGGTCAACTTCATGCAGGGGACCAGATACGACTTCTGAGTCAAAGACCTGAGGTGTTATGTTTCCTCTTTATTTAATAGGATCATAATATTTTCCTAACCTTGGTCTCACAAAACCAGAGCCAGTCCCAGACCTCTGCATCAATATATTAATTAAAAACCATAACAACTAGGTTTTTTTTGTTTGTTTTGTTTGTTTTGCTGCCAGCACAACATTGACATTTCACTTCTTTTTATTCACACACCCTGCAGACAAGAAGCAGCGCCGGCGTTCATCCGAAGTTGTGCTCGTGTTCACCTCGTGATTGCAAATCCAATATCCACTCTCCTTTCAGCGCCGTCAATAACTCCCTGACTGCGAGGTTCATCTCAGCAAGCAACCGCTCTCACAACCAAGTCGTTATTACACATGATATTAAATATTGATCAAAATGCTCAAACTGCACCGTACTCCTCATGTGCGAGTCACAACATAGTCAAAGATAAATTGTATTCATTGATCAGGAAGTGAATTTTTATATTCTTATAGTCTAGATACTGGGATAATGATATTTGTATAATTTCACAGCGCTATTATATATTACAGTGTAAAATGCTGTGCTCCTCTGGTTTTGTTTCCTGTAGGAGCTGTGTGACTGAGCATCCTGACCGCCGGTCAACGAGCTCCGTCTGACGACTTAATTAAGGTCATCTGCTCGGAGCAGCGCGCCCGTCCCCCGCCTCATCTGCATATCTCTTTGTTCAACATGTCGATGGGACGCAACGATTTACAGTTAATCAGTGATTCACGGCGATGATGGTGAAGTGAAATGAAAAAAGGCTCCTGTTTTGTTTTGTTTTGTTTTTTTTTTCTTTCACTGACAAAAACTGGTACATACGATGTGACTTATTTGCCCGAAACGCCGTCCATAACATTTCAGACAGTGCTCTCCATCACGGCCACGCTCAGCTCATTTACACAGCGCTGAGAGAAAGGTGATAGCTGACAGTGTGAAGTAATCTGCTCTATTGATCACGCTGTCGAGAGAGTGACTTCAGCAAACTGCAAACACAGCCAACGTTAACCCTTGATGTGCAGGAGCGAGGGGGTTCTGGAGATGATGGTGAAATACTGTTGTGGTGCTGTTGTCGTGTTTGTAGCTATTGAACAGTTTGCTCTCGCTTCCCGCTCCTGTGTGAACGTGGGCCCGGGTCCTGTTGGGAACCTGGGGCGTGCTTTTACCTGTAAGGAGAGGAGTGTGCTGCAGGGATCGTTTACTGACACTGGCGTCTACGGTTTTGGAGATCAGAGGGTGGATCCCGAGGGGGTGCTGATGCAGACTTGTGCTTTGGTTTGAGGATCTGTATTACGTTGCCCCCCCCACACACACACACACCCACACACACCCCTCCCCCACCCTTTCCATCAAGTTCAGGGAAACAGAGCCCGTTGTTACCCATAAGCCCATGTGTCATTGAATATTTATCACGTATCTGATTTAAGCTGGAGAGATTCCTGGGATGTGGCAGCCCCCGCCCTCACCCCCACCCATTACCCCCCCCGAGGCTTGCAACTGAACACCCTGTAATTGAAGCCCTAAAATGTGGCTGTCATTTTCTGCCCCTGGGACATGGTTAATTAATTACACGTTGGCCTCTTACACTTTAACTCTGTGAGCAAACCCCACTTTACTTCACGTCGAGCCGACACTGGCACCAGCGTAAAGGATTCATCTGGTGTGGATGTGAAATGCTGATTGAACCCGAGTCACCGGGCGGCCCGGGCGATTTTCCTCTGACCACCAGACGAGCACAGACGCCGTCTCCCGCAGCAAGTTCACAGTGCAACGCTGACACGAGTAAAAAAACAATTAGCTTCGTGAGTGCAGCCGTCAATCACAGCAAATAACACGAATCAACTTCAGGGCTCTGACTACAACACTGTGTGAAGGATAACAGGAAGTGTGCGTCCTGAGACTGGTGAGTAGCGTTTTGTCCACAGAACGCAACCTTAACGATGTCACTTATTAGTGATGTCATTTTTACCATGTGATCGTTGACGTCACATATCACATGGCACCATGTGGTAAGAGCTAGGTTTCCTGATCAGAACCTAGCTCTGACTAACAGCTCATCCTGAGGGGCTTGTAAATGTCAACACAACTGTTCGATACTGTTCGGCAGGATCCACCCTCTGCTGACATTAAATGTCTGTACGATTGATTCAGACGCTTGTTGTCGAAACAAATCTAATTTCAGTTCATGCTCAGAACAAAACCATGAGCCGAGCATTTCAAAAGTGTTCAATCAAATTGTTAGTGGTTTGTTTACAGCTGTAATTTAATGATATGAAATTTGATTTCCACTACGTCTTTGTCTGATTCTTTTCATTGTAGCTTGACGACCAAAAAGATAATCAGTGTGTGTGTGTGTAGTGGCTGTGTGGAGACTTGTGTGCACGCTGCAACAACTCATGTGTTTGATGTACCTTCACTCCATGTCGCTTTGTGCGTTTCAGTCCGAGGAGATCGATTTTTCGCAGCAGGAACATTAGTGATTCTCCAGCCGAGGGTATTAAACTCAAATCATTGTGTTCTATTGTTTGGCATGTCATATTGATTATCTCCTGGGTTTCACTAACAGGAGTGAAATATTGTAGCCTCGACCATCTTGCACACAAAGACCCAGATCCATCTGGAAACAAATAGCTTGCGAAAAGTGATACAAAATACCTGTTTAGCCTTAATCTTTTGTTGTGAGTCGAGCTGCTGGATAAATGGCATCTGTAAGTGGCAGAACGTGAGCCAGCATGTGATACCAGGTTTAAGCTGAGGCGGGCGCACACTGCACTGAGCGGCAACGTGGTGCTCCCGTGTGCCGCTTGTGTGTGTCATATTTACAGCTGGAGCTATCAAACGGCAACGTGTGCACACAGCAGTGTTTTGCAGTTAGATGATGACAGGGTAAAACACACACACACACACACACACACGCACACACACACACACACACACACACACACACACAAATCGATCCTCTGTCTTAAAGGCCTCATTATTTCATGGTACCTGTTTAGAGGGGAAGTCCCCGAGGATGCGACAGCGGTCTTCGCAGCAGACTGGCTTTACATTCACAGAGACGCGTCGTGCATGATAACGATAATGAAATACGCCGTTCAGCCAAAATCAATATTCTGATGCATGACTCACGTTTGCTATTCTCTCTCTCTCGAATAAGACACAGCAGGTGGCAGAGAGGAAATGCCCTTTTTCTGACGTCCAATCAGGTGTCACTGGGAATGAGGATTTTTTTTTTTATTTTATAAATATTACCTCTGGATGTCATTGTGTCGTATTGTGCTTTCTAATTAAGCAGCTCTTATTGCAGCAGTTCAAACTGTGCTCGCTACAAGTCATTGTTTTGTTTTTAGTTCAATTTAAATGTGAACTCAATCAATTCTCTGTGACGCCTCTGGGGGGGTGATAAAAATAAAAGCTCCGTCTCCCACAAAGAAAACAAGACAAAAAAACCCAATCTATTCACACAAAAGCTTAAACAATAAACATATGCAGTATGCAAAGAGGCAGCGCGGTGGCTGTTCCTTAGCTGTGTTCATCTATCATGCTTCTTTTTTGATTGATTAGAGCGACGTGTACTGTAACGGCTCCATTAATTGTGTGGCTCAGAATCATCATCATTATTTTCGTGATTGATGAAATTGGCGGCAAAACAAAGAAGCAGCGGTTGATTATGCTGTGTGCGCACATTACAATACAGCACGACAATGTGTGTGTCTGACGGATCTGTGCCGAGTGAACGCGGCATGGAAAATGCACTTCTTTCATTTCAATTCAAATGTATCATTCAGCCTTGTTGTGTCGATGCCTGTTGCATTTTGCATTGACGGCTAAAACCGTCATTGTTCATGTGGGTCCCCACCTCCCACGTTTCAAGCACCACAGGGTCTCTCGCAAAGCTAATGGTCACACCGGGGCCTATCCGCCATCTCCAAAGCCCAACCATTGTACACAGTCTTCTCCAGTCTTAACACCTGACTACAAATGTCAGAGAGTATTGATTTGACTCGCAGTGGCTGAGTCTTCACTGAGATGGCTGCTTTTGTGCCACCGCAATAAAGAAAGGGAGCCGACCTTTACACGCGACGCGGCCAGACACCATAAATCAATATTTCATCTCCAAGTGAGAATTTCCTGCTCGTAAGGGCTGATTCCTGGAAGCCTGGATGTCCTGCTGATACGCCACAGTGGTACAGTAATTACAGGTACAGTGCAGATAAGCCCTCATGGATGCTGCGTCTCTGATGAACATCTTTCAGACACAAGCCTCTGAAGCTGCACAAATACCCCCACGAGCCTTTGAGGGCGCTGACACAAGTTTCAGAAAAAGAGTTTTTACTTCATGAAGCCTTTATCGGAACGCGTCACGTGTCATCTGTTGTATGAAGTTATCATGTGTATGTTATAATGTTGTAAAATACATGCTCCTTTCAGCATATATATGTCTATCTTTGAATTTTGTACACTTCCTGGAATTTTTACTACTCATATATATGTGTGTGTGTGTGTGTGTGTACATATCTATTTCTATATCTATATCTATATCTATCTATATATCTAGATCTATATGTGTATGTGTATGTGTATGTGTATGTGTATGTGTATGTGTATGTGTATGTATGTATGTATGTATACATAGATAGATAGATAGATAGATAGATAGATAGATAGATAGATAGATAGATAGATAGATAGATAGATAGATAGATAGAAACATTTTGATAAAAATGCCACAAAAGTATTTCAATGAGGGCCCTATAAAACGTGTGTTAGTTTGTGTCACAAACACACAAAGGGAGGACGGTGTTCGATGACCTGTCCAATGATTTGTCTGCGTGAAAAACAAAAGAACGACTCTAATCAGAGTCTTGACTGACTCAGTGTGGCCACGCTGACTCGGCCCGGCATCGGATTGTTTTGTGCAGAGAAGTCATTAGGAGGCGGCTGAGTGGAGACTCTCACAGGAGAGTCATCTGATAACCTCCGCGTTCCCTTTCAGAGGAGTTTATTTGAAATCATCTCACAAAGGCGGCGAGAACAAAAAGCCTCTCATTTCCCTGAGGTGTCATATATTAGCTCGACAGATTACATTGTAGCGAGTCCCATACAAAACACGCTGTGTGTACTCATTGCTCGGTGGCAGCGGAGGAATTCAGTCCAGACCGCGTCGGCTATTAGAGTGGAAATCAAACGGGAGTGTGATGAATGTGAAGCCGTGTCTGGACGTCTCGTCAGATTCCTCCCGCAGTCATCAGTCTGAGTTCAGAGGCAGTTTGCCCTCTGCCTGTTCTTGGGCGCATCGCGGCCCCTCGCCCTGCTCGCTCAGGGGAGCACTCCTCGGGAACACCAGACGCATCCGCTGCATCTTCATCCCTCATTATTTTACCCCTGCTGGAAACTAGAGCTGCTGCCACCTGAGAGAAGAAGTTGAACACTTTCCCGCTTTGAAAGTCTGACGCAAGATTGAAACTCTTTCAATGGGGGAACTCAAAGGAACGTTTTTGAACAATCGTCACAAAACCCTCGTATAGACGCCGTAAAAATAGCATTTCCTGCACCCGCCCTGAATAAATATGTCTCACCGCTAACCGCTAAAACCCAACTGCCCACCTGATTGTTTCCTTTTTCACGTCTACCGCCTGATATATTCTACTTTTCACAGCCCGTCTGTCCCCAGAGGCCTTCACTCTGCTACATAATGATTGATTACCGTTCCCTATTGCATTTGGGAGTCAGGCTACAGAACAGGTAAATGAATTGTGGGCGGGTGCCTCTATATCAAATGCAGTATAGGGGGTATATAGGGAAAATGATCAAGTTTGAGTGACATCCAATACCCCCGACGTGATATTAACCGACAGACTAAAATTATGATAGTGTCAATCATAAACGGGGGGGCGGGGGGGTAAAAAAAATCAAAATTGATGGGAACATTCTCACGAGATAAACATTGTTACATTGACGTCTTTCTATTTCAGCCTCGTTCCTGTGATTTTCTTTTCTACAAATCAGTCAAACATCCACTGACAGCCACCGACACCTCTCTACTCGCCGCGGTATGATATTTGATCATGAAGAGTGATTTGCCACTGGGGGCAGAGAGGGAGGATTTCAGGTCAGTCCAGGTGGGAGTGTAATCGATTACATCATGTTGTCATGCTCAGAGGTTACAAGTTGCCTCAGCTGCTGCCACCTCAAAACTTTTAATAACAACTTGAGATCAGTTTCTTATTTATTGATTTGGTGGTGTGTGTCATATGCTCCCTGATGGTGATGTGGACCTGCATTAAGTCACTGGCATCACCGCTGACACCCGGACGTCGGCTCCTCGCCATTTGCACCCAATGGGAACAGTTTGCTCATCTGGCGTGCGCCGGGCTAAAGTCTGAAGCGCCGTGGTTGGCGTCCTGGCTAAGTCCGACTTGGCGCAGAGTCAGCGCACCAAAGAGCCATAATTACGTTTGGCTTCCATCTCATGACAGGATTAGATGATTGGCGACCAAGAGGCGTTTATAATTGCCCCTGATTGCGGTTGCCAGCACAGTGTCGAGAAAGGTCAGCTGGTCTGGCGCTTAGATGCCCTTTTGTCCCTCAACACCCCACGTCTGTGTCACCCCCCCATCTTCTTTACACCTGGAAACATGTGCAGCGACCTGCGTTATTGCTGTTATTGACTGAGTCTTAATTGTGACGACTCTTTTTTTTCGCCTTGCTGTTGAGTCGGAAAGAAAGAAATACTGCAGCTGACACATTGCCTCCACGTTGGTGGTCTACGTTTGTCTGCGACGAGAGCGCGGCCACGGGTCGACTCATTATCTCCGGCTGAAACATTTGTGACTTTGTTTGGTGAGAAAAGAAACGAGAGGTGGCAACGGCGCATTGTCTGTAAGCAATTTCTTCTTTCCTCCTCCTAATTTCTGCCTCTCGTTAAGCTTTGAAAGGGCTTAAGAAGAAGAGGGGAAAAAAAAGAAATTCCCTCCAGGCCGTGTTTTCTCCCCGAGCGGAGGGATTCTTCACACATTGTAATTCCGGCTTTTGTCTGCTGCTGAAAAGCAGCCGCTTATACGGAAATAATTGGCTGCATTAAACATAGAGATACAGGCGTCTTCCCTTTGGAGGTTAAAGTCATCCCATTCAGAAAGTTGAATGTGTTTTCAGATTTGAGCTCATCAGTGTAAATTCATTAACATTTTTCAGAATTTAATGAATTTAAACCCTGTGGGTCCGTTTACTAAAATGTCATCATGTGGTGTTATTTAGTATATTAAAGTTGTTTAGAGCGGGAGCGAGTAGTTCATTTAATTGTGGGGTATTAAAGAAAATACATTTGGATTAATTATTTTTTCATAGATAATAATAATAATAATAATAATAATAATAATAATAGCTTCAGCATTGTCAGTACATCAGTGCACAACAATAACCGTGAGCGTTCCCGGCCATGAAGGTCTGACCTCACATGAACATGCCTCAGTTTTCCACTGACCTCAATCTATTTTAGCGCCTGAAGACCGAGAGCGCGTGCAGACTTGTTAGCGAGAGGGCAAAAACATGGACAAGGACGACTCGAGGTAAATCAGCGGATAAAATGCACAACTGCTTTTCACAAAAATCCAAACGTCAAGTCAGTATTTGCCACATGGATAAAACCTATACAGACACTGAGCCGAGTCTTGTTTGGATCAATCTGTAGGATGGTTTTAATATCTCTAGTCTCATAACAAATTGCTCCGACGTCCGCCTCCGGATGAGGGCTCGGAAAAGACTTAACGTGTGAAATCCTAACATGTGTGGTATGGTTCACCTCCCGAGGTCACCGGCTTTTCAGATGATTTGACCGACCCGGTGTGACGGTTTGTTCTCCAATTTGTTCTGCCGTTTCTCTGGATGCTGGAAGGAGCCTCTGGCTGGAAGCGGTGCTGCATCCGAGGCTGACTGAGTTCCCTAACTGGGCGCGAAATGAAGATTGATCTGCACATCTGTGAGGCGCTCTGGGTTCTCAGTCTATTCCAACCTCGCCGTACAGAAATAAAAAAAAAAAACTATACGCTGCTTTTATTTTCATACAGACTTGCAGCATCAAAAAAGTGGCTTTACTAAGCGCTTCACTATCGACCAGATCTGCTCCTGCACCTTCGTTTCCTGCCAGGCGCCCAGTTCTCACTCATCTGACCTCTCGCACACTGAACCCCATGAATGGACAATAGTGCCCTTCAGCAGGGCCCCATGACCATAGTAAAGCCTGCAGCTGGAGCACAAAGCAATGCTGCCCTGGCCTGAGGGCATGCAAACAGCTGAGAGAGATCACTGAACTGCCGAGGGGATTTTTTTTTTTGGAACCGTTCGGGGAATCACAGATGTGAGGGATGAAAAGTGGCCTCGACACCCAGCGCTGGGATCCAGAGTTGGAGCCGAATATTTGATGACGAGGAGAAGCAGCCTTTAAACAGGTGCCTGTGGGCTGGATGGTGGATGGAGAGCTGGACGGCAACATGAATGAATGACGTGAATACTGTTTTTGGATGAAGGAAGGGGAAGGGGATGCTAATTCCACGTTTGTTAGTCACATGATGATTACTGGATTATTTCAAAGGCACATATGCATCACTGTTTCCAATCGTTTGGATTCCTGCCTGTCGAGAGAGTTTACAGAGCACGCTCTGTTTCCAAACGTTTGTGTCGGACTCCATCGCCACAGCTAGGAGCTAATTGACAAACATGACTATAATGATAACGAGCCATTGTAAGTCGCTCGGAGTCATTTATTTTTTCGTCGTACAGGTAGGTCAAGTGTTTTTGGCTTGTTAGACCAAATTTTCCACCTGACTCGGCTCACAGAGACCTGACGGCGTATTCAACGGTGCTATGGCGCTCGATGGCGTATTGACCTTCGCATCACTGGTGTAATGAATGATCAATGCCTCGCTTAGTCTGTTGTCAATGCAGCACAGCAAAGCCTCCTCTGACATCTGAGTATTGAAACTTTGGCATTTAGACAGCTCCTAGAGAGTATATATGTGTGCGTGTGTGTGTGTGTGTGTGTGCTCCTCAGTGTTTAAACATGATTAAAATTCTCAAATCATCATCATTGCTGTCCAAGATGCCATTTCCTCCAGCCAGCTGCGCAGTGAAGTCGTCCAAATACTTTGCCGGCGCCCCCTCTCCGCTTCGCCAACTGAGATTATCATTAGCATAACGGTGTGTGCTGCTGCTTTGCGATTTCTTTTAATCAACCCCGGAGTCACTGGTAATTAGTAACAGACGACTAATGGATTCTGATGGACACTCTTGGCGTCCTCTGTCCTGATTCTTACACTGAAACTGAAATATCAGAGGCAGCTGATGTCGACAAATGTGTTCGTGTGTTTGGGATTGTAGCCTTTGTCACTCAGCGACAGTTGTGACGACTCTTTCGGGTTTTTTTTTTTCAACTTCATCTTCCCCTGCAGGAAAAAAACCTGTCCTCTGAGCTGATTGGAGGAAATTGACATTTTCTTTGTTTCTCCACAGACGATGAGGTGATTGGACCTCTAAGAGGAACCAGGAAGAATAATATCCAACAGTGGTGAGAAACACAGAGAAAGACCTGGCAATACAGCAGACGGGGGGGGAGAGAGGGGAGGGGGGTTGTTAAAATTCATTGGACAAAAAAAGGGGGGATCAACTGCAGAATACATTGCACAGCTCTGACTGCTCCAAGGACGGAAAAGGTCAGATTGCTCATCAGGAACAACGTCTAGCTCTCGGTGGAACAGGTGGGACCAGATTGTATGAGGAGAAAATAGGGATTAACGCTGCGAATCCATCAGCGGCAGGATAAACTGTATCAGTGTCCACATAGTATATATGTATATCAGTCCCCTGACAGTATGTGTGTGGGCGACCACTGACCCATCACTGCTTTCAGAATGACCGGCCATGCAAGGCCCTGATGCTGCTGCTGCACACTCGGTTGCCGTGACCTCTAAAAGGGAAAGGTCACGTACCCTGCAGACTGTGAGACGGATGCTGTCCACGGCTTAGAGACGTTCAACAGGGACGTGTTCTTTCAGCGGCGCCTCAGGAGGATGTGTTACGGCAAGATCGCACGTCGCCAAAGTTGTTTAATCACGGATTGATAAGAACAATAGTCTCCCAGGAGACCAGACCTCCACGCATTCAGTTCCCAGACACAGACTGTTCTTGTTTTTTTTGACATTCTGTTTGCTTAAGAGCGTACGGTTTCTTATACACACACACATCACTCAGGGCTACACGCACAAAAACACAAAACACACAGTCCACATAGTCGCCACGTAACCCTGAAATGTATCCTCCCCTTTCTTCCGAAGCTCCTCGTTCAGACTGAAGGCAAAGTGAGATTAAAGTGAGTCAGAAACCCCACCCAGCCTCTCCCTCCTTTCCCCGGGACTCTGGATGTCAACACAGGCCGGGAGGCTGGGTGGATGTGTGAGTGGGAGCCACACCCCGCAGCTGTGCACCTGGGCCTGCTCCCATTCCTGCATAGCAGTGAACCCACACACCTGTTCACACCTGAGGCCTGAGCCTGCGGACCACCACCACCACCACCACTACCTCACCGTGCCTTTGTTTCATCTATCAGCCCCAACACCAGACCGACTGCGAGAGGCAGGAAGCAAGAAAAGAAAAGAGAGAGAGAAAAAAAGACTCTCCACGTCTCTTCAAAGCAATGTCAGGAATGTAAGAGTCATAAGAGTCGTGCATTGAGGAATATATAAATCTGCCAGAGCCTGCTTAATTAGACATATGTACCATATTTAACCTCTGTGTGTAATCTCACCCAGCCAGTTCAGCCAGTGCCTCACACACACACGCACACACACACACACACACAAGGTCAGGAGAGAGGAGAGGCTGTGTCGTTTTTTTTGTCGATACCTTTCCCAGCGAAAGCAAGCAGGTGTTGTGTGATGTTTCGCAGCCAAGTGTATATTATCACGTCACCGATCATCACACATCACATCACATCACTTCCTAGTACTTTGTGGGAAGAATCGGACCACAGGTTCACTGCGGAGGAGCTGGAATTGGCTTTGGCTGCGGAAGCTTGAACCCAGTTTGAGCAAACGTTCATCACCTGGATGTGAATCAGTCTTATAAAAAAAGAAATTCGATTTTTCTGACAGTCTTTTATTGTATGTTTCGAAACAGTATCATAAATATCATGTCAAATAATGTTATCTCAGATTGAACTCCATCACAGCGGATTCATTCCTAATTACCAAAACCCCACGAAACTTTTAAATTCTCAACTCCTGCAATGAGTTATTAACTGGTGAAATATCCTGCAATCAGCAGTTTAGATGAACACACTCCACAGCGCCATAAAAAAGAACAATAGAGGAGAGGAATAAAGGAATATTTCATCACAGACTAGAAAACCGGGTATCAAATCTCACAACAACAAAGAATCGAAACTTAAACTGAATGAATCAATAATAAGTCAACTATAAAAAAACAGCTAATCTGTTTCATCAGGGGCGAGTGAGTGTGGCTGGATTAAATACAGTATGTGTCTCTGCCAACGTAAACAAACAGCAGTCGTCAGACTCTGATTTAGATAATTGCAATTTATATTGTTCAAGTCTGAACAATTGTGGGGGGGGGAAATGAAAAAAAAAAGAATCTGACGTCACTTTTATTTCAAGCTCCACCCTCCCCAAAACCGGTGAACAGGAAAACAGACCATCATTACAGCACTATTAATCAATACTGATATAGAATAAACAAGGCGGGATGGGTACGAAGGACATGAAAACTGCTGAGTAGCACAGTTCCTGATGTTATTGTGTTGTATTTGCATTCTGCCGAGTGTCATTCTGCTGTTTGATCTGACCAGTTTGCACATATACAATATTCCAGTCCCAATACAGCTGCACTCATTTGCATGTTTCCATGTTTCTGTTGTCAAACAACAGGATCTAAGCGCGGCCGCTCCAGGGTGGAGGTGTAATTTTATCTTTGGTAAGAACATATTTTTGCTGCACTGTTTCAGCCTCCTGTCACAATTATGTGCATATCTGTGTATGTGTGTGTGTGTGTGCAGGCACTTAAAAAAAACTGATACTACAGAGACTTTTTTTGGTCACGTCTGAAGAAGGACTGGACCCAAATGCACAACTATGAGGTCAAAGTTCAACAGTCTTTATTCGCAAAGTTCACACAAAATCAAAATCTCTCATAAGGGTAAAACACAGGAAACACAGACTATAAAACACAAGGTGATGGGCGACAGGTGGAAACAATCAGGGCGGTGCAGACAAGCAGACCAGGAGGACACGACCCACGAGGAAGAGGCAAGACAGATTTCAGAATAAAACAGGAAGCCACGAAACAACACAGACACACGACAACTAAACAGAACCAGACAGTCATGATAGATTTATTTTAAAAAATGAACGTTTATAGAAAAAAACCCTACAAACCCCTTTGGGATGTGTGATACTTGATTACAAAATTAACATGCTGCTCTCGGGGTTTGTTGAAATTGACAACACACATCCAGAACTTCCCGATGGGGCCACAAAGCGATCTTTAAACCGTGTAAAAGTATTTGCCAATCAGATTGTGAGATTAAGAAAATGTTATAATATGGCGTTTGGCCTGGGAATGTGTGTCTGTGATGTCAGAGCTAATCCATGTCTGGTTCACAGACTATATTTAGTTGGGTAGGTTGTGGTTAATTGACTTTATTATCTTTACTAGCGTAAAGACTTGACCAATTAACACCAAATGTGCTCAGCTGCAGGAGTACCTGCTGACTGCTATGGAGTCACACCACCTGCTGTGTTCTTGTTCTTGTTCTTGTTGTGCATGTGTGAGGGCCGACCACCAGCACGCACAAACGCCACAGAGAAAACAGTGGTCGAGCGGAGAAAAAACACAACCTTGTGATGTTTAAGTTGCATCCCTTCCTGCGGCCTGCCTCATCATCTGCGCCTGCATCGCTCTCCTCCACGTCTCAGACCGTCTTCCCACAACAGCCAGAGAGACGCATAGAGTCAACCTTTCCTCCCTGTCTTTCCTATATTTACTCCATCAAAGGACTTTTCAATAGTGCGGTTTTCATATTTGATCTCAGTTGCTGATGGTGGGAAAATAAATATCAGCTATTCCACTTTGCTGCAGTTTCTAGGTCCAGTTTCTTGCTTTGAATTATAATGTGTGACAGGAATATAACTTGGACCCCACCCCCACCCCCCTACACACACACACACAGAGGGAAAAAAACACATTTGTATCCTCTGTCCCTTGATGGTGCAAAGCAGCTAAAAGTAACAGATCACTGCTTTTTTGTATCTAAATGCTAAATATATTCATTACTTTAAGGAGAGAGATGAAGCACTGCATTATGATCAATGCCTTTTGGTATTACTGATTGTAGTGTAGCTGCCTAGAAAATAATGTTGATGTGATTTTATATCCACTTTCTTTGTTATGCGTCATGTGAAGAAGGAAAAAAAACAAAAACAATCTCCGAATATAGAAACGGTTCCAAGAAATGACGGCAAATCCCAAAATCTGATCCTTTCTTATTCTTCCATTTTCCAAGAAGGACATATTGTTTCGATCATCACCTTGATCTAAGTTTATTAGAGAATAACATAACGTGCCTGAGAAAACAATGGTGCCAATAGCACTGGAATGTCTCAACAATGAGCTCCGTTGTCACTTGATGGTGTTGAGCCATGCGTCTGTGTTGGGAACAGATGTACTGCTCCAGCTTGCCATTGAAGGCGGCCATCTTTTTATTATCCTCAGCCGCTAAGAATAATAAACTTTACTCCCTCTCCTCTATCGTTATATCAGTTGACCACTGCTCTGTATTAGTTGAGCCCCTCGCTGGGTTAAAGTAGAGGTCTGAGACCACCCCAAGGCCCTATTTGCCTCCTCTGTGTTTTGGGAAGCCAGTTGCCAAGCACTGGCCGTGTGCGCTGAAATAAGCAACTCCCTGGCATATCGCTCAGGAACCCTAAATCATTTCATTCTCTATGGGTGCTGCCAAATAACAAATAAATCTATTTGTCCTTTTATTTTATTAAACCCTTTATACCGCCTATAACTTATTTGGTGTGTACGTGTATACAGACACTTTATTGGGTCCAATAACATCTTATAGCGTAAATTATTATGCACATGTATTGCTATTTTCACATCATGTGGCAAAAATCACGCAGAGACAAAAAGAAAAGCACATAATAAACTAAAACACCAGTGACTGATGTCAATAAGAGAGTGGTGCATCAGTGCACCAGAGACGAGCTGGAGACAGCTGGAGGCTCCAAAACACTTGTGGTCTCCTACAACAAGTGTTTGCAATGCGAGGCCACCCACACAGTCAACACACTGGGACGAAGCTCACACTTTGTTTCTATTGCTTCAGACGGAAATACTGAAAACTTCCACCTGTGCAGCCTCAGCTGCTGCGAGTTACAATGAATGACTGTTTGCGACTCGCGCAAGTTATTTCAATGTGTTCAACCAAACCTGATTGATCAAACTGAAGAGTTCAGAAGTCAGTATCAATGATATATATACACACACACACACACACACACACACACACACATATATATATGAATAATGTAATTCATAACAACATGACTGTGAAAGAAGTTAAAAAACAGCATGAAAATCCATATTTGCCCAAAGCCAATGAATACCATTTCACAATCTGTTTATTAACCATATATATAAATCAATAAGTGGATCAATAAGTTCCACTAGCCAATGTTACCTTATGGCAGGATTACCCATATGCAGGATTAATCGGGTCCAACGCCTTGAAAGATTCAAACTCTGCAGCCTGAAACACATCGAGGACATGATGTCAGTTTAGAGACAAACACAGTAAAAGGGGATTCAGTCATCTGTAGCTAATCAATACTCCAGACAATCATATAAAAAAATAAGCATTAACATTAATTATAGATATAGTGTCACATGAATATGAAACAATGGAAATTCATGAAAAACTGCATTGATTGAAAAAAAAAGTATGTGTTTTAAATAGCTTTAACCATGCAGAGGTCCTCTAAGTGCAAATGCACCATATGGCCCCAACAACAAAACCACACCGTCTGAGAGGAGGGGGTTGGAAGAAAAGCCCTGACCTCTGGCCGTCTACAAAGCATTCCCCAGTCTATGGGTGCATTGAACTCAGGTTCTTCGGAGGTTTTTTATACAAAGAGCATCTCTAATGTGACTGCGATGCACAACTCACCGCAAATACTAATATCACCCAGGAAACTGTTCTCAGTTAAACTGCCAATGAGGTGCCATCGCACTCCAGCTAAGGCTGCAGGACGAGTTTGCTGCATTCAGGGCCTTGTTGTTCAGATACCTTTGTTCATATGTAAAACATGTACTCTATGTTTTTCTCTCTTTGTCTCTCTCACACACACACGCACAAAAACTCACGCACAAAAATGCCAAATTGTCTCATCTGTCAGGGCAGTTTGTAAATCGTTGGTATTTTTGCCTTCACTCCGTCGAGGCTGCGTCTCATGTCTCACAGTCTGACATCTGGTTAACAGTCCCTTCAGCTGGAACAGTGGATAAATCTCACATTCTCCCAAATGTGGCGTGAGTTGTGCCTAACGCTGGCACCGAGTCAGCGGATTAAAGCATCACTGCTTTAACTGGGACATAAAGATGAATTGCAACAGGCAATAATTTATACATTTGATTCATATTACCTAAATATTACAGTATCAGTGTGACTTTGGTACTAAATATATAAAGTCTATATGTAAAGTGTAATAGCTGAAATGTTAATTTTAGGTTTTGCCATGTATTTAATTCCACTGAGCAGTCTATTACTGCAGATGTTGTCGACATCACTCAGCATATGTGATAACTCTTATCTGCACTTTGTGTTTTCTCAGCCTGTATACTCCATCTAAACTGCATGGCCTTAAACATAGTGTTTGCTATGATTCTTATCAGGCGTGACAGCACGTTGCCGTGACGATCTTCATGCTTCATAATGTCCTCACTATCGTCTACCGCAGAGCCCAGAAGGGCGACGGATGAAAGGGGGGAAAGAGCTGCTAAAATAGGCGGGAGCGCCGAATCGTTCATCATCCGCGCCTCTCGTCAGTGGCTCGATTGCGATCTGGCTACAGCACGTTTCGCCGCGTTGTTATTCCCCCGCTCCACTGGGAAGGCAGAGGAGGGCTTGGTGTAAACACCTACAGAGGCCTTTCACTCTGCTTTCTATGCAGGTGAGAAGCAGCAGCCCTCGCTTCACAATGCACCTCTGATGCGAGAGTCCACCCCCACCCCTCTCACCCGCGCCCGACACAGCAGCTATCTTTTCACTGGGTTCGGGGGGTCACTATTTTCCCACCATGGGAAACTCTCACTCAGTTCATATGCGTTGGATGCATCACGGCCCCTGAATGAGCATCGTCGATTTCAATGCGAGTTCCTCTGGGTTTCTGTTCTTCCAGAGGAGCGCTGAATAAGAAATCAGCATCTCTATAAAATGCTCTTTCTTGGCTCTCACTCACTCACCCGCTCGCTCGCTCACCCCCCCCACCCCTTCCACCATCAAGACCACCACAACCAACCTACACAACGACCCCACCCCCAACTTCCCCTCCTCCCACTGCCATTCTGTGAAGTCAGGAATCCATAGGAGGTTTATTTGAGATGCAAGTGCGAGTGTGAGAACACTGGGCTTGGGAAAACGCCTGAATAGGGGCATTTCAAAAACCGGACGTTTTTTTTTTCTTCTTCTTCTTTTTTTCTTTTTCAGGAACTGCTTCAGCAACAGGCCTCGTCCTCTGTCAGCGGAACAAAACGCTGCCGCCACTCACGGAGAGAGAAAAAAAGCTTCATTAGCAGCTAATTTGATTGAGTGTCAGTGTGATAAAAGATTTGCCTCATTTAAAGTCCTTTCACTCCCGATGCGTTTCTGTTTTCACTCATATCAGAAGAATACTGGTAACAGGCCCATCCAGTAAATATCTTAAGGGCAGTGACAGCGTTTGAGGGGCAGAGAGCAGATGCTTTATCCACAGCTGAAGCTCTGCTTAGCTACTGGTGTTCAGATGTGAAAGGAGAAGTCAGTCACACAGTGACACCCAGCCGCTCCATTCAACCCTGCTTCCATTTACACTTTTGACAAAACATCAAAGTCGCTGCCTGTCGGAGTTGAATCACAGAAAAAAGTCAGACTCAAGAGAAAAAAAAAATGAAGTCCCTTTTAACACAACAATAACAAAAAAAATTGTTTTTCACAGGGAAAGTTTCAGTGCCAGTGGGGAAAACAGTGCATCACATCCAGGGTCTAGTGACTTGACTTTGTCATTTTAATTTTAAGACCTGATCAATTATGGGAATTGGAGGTTCAGAGTCTGTTTTATCATGTGAAAATCCTCCACATGGACAGAAGGCTGGCTGTGAATACAAACTTTGACTTAACTTGGCTGCCGCTGCCAGATTCTTTGGCTTTGCCTCAGTTCTTGTTCTGGACCCAAACGCAGAGACTTTCTAATGACACCATTTGGACTTATTCAGTGAGCTTTCAGTAAGTCTGTTGCATAATCACCCGCAGACTTTCCGTTTGTGTTCAAGGCAAAACAGCAATTCTCTTCAATTCAACAAAATACAGGTTTTTGACAAATTAACTTTACAACCCTTTTACCAGGTGGTATTTTGTATATTTTAATAATTATCAACAAATACTGTCCTTTGCGCTAACTTCCAATTGAACTTCTATAGTTTCTGGATTGGTCGGATCAATGTGTCCTAAACGTTGTTGTTTAATTGTATTGAGTATATCGTTTTTTTACAGTCAAGTCCCGGGAAATGATCAAAACAATAGTAATATTCAAACTACATGCATCAAGGGCCTTGGTGGACTCAGTCCCACTTCACACTGGACAAGGGACCCGAGGTGGTGCATTTTATCATCGCAATAATGAATGATCACAATTTCTCTTTTTGTCTTACATTGATGAATTATTTGTTTTCATTCAAGTATTACAAGAGCTGCTGCCTTTTGGGAGGTCTGTCCCTTTAATTATCAGTGAGGGTGAGTCTGACAGCTGTGATGGTGATGGGCGAGCCAATCACAGGTGCTGCGTGGGGCTCAGGGGAGGAATGTGAGGGAGTGTTTGACAGAAGAGGCCATGTGCATAAATAAGATGACAGGTGTTTGGCCTTATCCAACGCCAGGCTGCCAAAATAGCTTTGCCTATGGGAGCCTGAGGGAAACATGACGGTGTTCATGGAAATGGCAGCGTTTAAGTGCGTGGCGCTCCTTAACCGCGTATTATCCCAAGGTTACAGGGAAGTAAGGAAAAGAAAGACAAAAGAAAACAGCTTTAAGTGAGAAAGTAGAAAGCAGTCACAAACATCCATCAAGCTAAAGTCTAATTCCCACATTCTGTTTATTAACCATCAATTTCAGTCACTATTTCATGCATAGACGAAAAACGTCCATTCATTCCAGAGTACAGCATCCGCGATGATGTTTGGGATGGCAGGTCAAATGTCACCAGATATTTCAGCTAAGCACAAACACAAACACATTCCTGGCGGTACAAATTTGTCCTGTGGGCATGTGTATTTATGTGCATGTGTGTATATATCCAGTACGTGAATGCGTTCCTCTCAGTATGATTCCCAGCGTATCAGCGCAGATGTTCACAGTGTCAGCTAAGTTTCCACAGTGTTGCTGCTGTGCGAGGGGCCACGCATGCTGGGGCCTGTTTCCTAAGCCTTCTATTCTGACACACACAAAGGTGCTGCTCATCCAGGCTTTGTGTCAAGGATTAGCAGAGCAGAAACGCTCTCCAGCCACAGACAGAGACCCATTTCAAATCACTGCTTCCGTTTTCCAACAAACCCCCACATTTGAAACATCTGGTAAATTCCTGAGTGCCTGATGCAGTGCGTGTCCCACGTGGTCCCACATGTTGATGATGTCACCAAGCGTGAAGCGCGAAACCTATGGACGGTTGGGTGTAATTAGCAAGTCGCCACGAGGTGAAACGATTAACGATTATTGGCAAACAATGCAAAGCTGTCGGAAAATAATTTAACCAGCCCAAGAAGTTAAGGGATTAATGACTGAGCTCAGGCCACAGCACAAAGGCCGTCCGATCAGAACAGCATGAGCCATCAGGTCCAATCATCGGCCCACACCCGTCACGACCCAGAGGTTCAGGGAATCGGACTGGAAGCAGCAAGAGAAAACCGATGGTCAGTGAAGCATGTCGAAGCAGTCGGAGAAATAGGTCGAACCGTTAGAATAAACCTTCTTTATCCAATCGCCTTCTTCAACCGAAAGTTTGCTTTCACCAAGTCTCCTGAAATCAATGGTTTGTCGTTATTCTCACTGTTTGATGCATTGTTCCCTGTTTGGTCATTTATCAGGCTCTGGTGTGTGCTTTGAAGAAGAAGAAAAAAAGAACCTTTAAAGAATAGTTAAAAAACATGGCAGTGCCGATTAAACAGGAATAAAGCCGGATGTTGTCGGTGCACGCAGGGCTGTCAAGGTAATGGATGATTTTGGATGTCGACACCAAATAAACCTTTTCTCTCGGCGGATTTGCTTTGCCCTCAGTTGATAAAAGCAACAATCCAGTTTGCCATGAGACCCGTCCATGCTCATCTCTGGATCTTCCAGCTGCCTTTTCACACAGCCCTCTTGCTTTCTGCAGCCGTCCTCCCTGCCTGGCTTTATATTGGAGCTTTTTGCCCCTGTGGTTCCACTTGGATGCCTTAGAATTTTTTTTTCTATCCTCCGTTGTACAAAAAACTAAATTGGCTGCCTCTGGGCCGCTGCACTGTGACAGAGGAGCTCACAGGTGCAGAGAGAAGGACGCGGTAAATGAATGGAATAATATACTGCAAATGCAAAAGAAAGACAGATTGTGAGAGACAGAAAAAGAAAACAAGGTGGATTCAAAACACCCAGCGACTCAGGAGGTTTTAAAATAACACTAATTATTGGTCATGAGTGTAGATGTTTAAAAATGCACAAATTGCATGAAACTATTTTAAATGAGAAAATGACTCGCTCACTAAACCTGACTCAGAGCTACTCAACGTCCATCAGTACAGCTGAAATGCATCAGAAGACAAGTATGGGCAGATTCTCCAGGTTCTTCACAGCTGAGTTCTTGGCTTTGAGATCTGACAGAAGTTGAGTTTCTTATCTACAATGGCAGAGTGATTTCAGATTTCCCCTGCACGGGCTAAACCGACTAACTGACCGCAGAGTTATTTCTCTGTGTTTCCAGCAATAGGTGGTAAAGCCAATGTGTCATAAACACACTGAGTCAGCTATATTAAAATGATACTATAGATAAAATCAAATGAAACACCAGATCTTTGTGCGTTTTTGTTTCCTCTTGCGTATTTTTGATTCTGTCTCTCCTGCTCTCTGCTTCACTCTCTCCTGTGTGGGGTGTGGTAGTGTTTTCCAAAAGGGGTGAGGATGGGTCGTGGACGAGAGACGCTGGGTGTCTGACTGCTGATACCCTGGAATTTGCTGCAAAGATACAGCTGGGATCACAAACGCAGATCACCTTACTGCGAAAAAGAGAGTGATAGCAGCTGGAAAGCAAAAGAACATGTGCGAGCCATCTGGAAAAGTCACCAATAACACTACGCATCCTCCGTGCTCAGACAAAGGAGTCATTTTACTTTATGAAAAGACTCTTTTCTCCACCACAGACAAAGAAGAAAACTGTGGTTCCCTTTAATCAATGCAACATATCTGGGATTTAGCAGATCTACAACATACCCATCCATACACTTAATGCACATGGGCTTAATATTTTTTTGGCTCATGTGCCAGTCGCCTCATCTATAGACTCTACTGCACTTTTGATTCGTCGAAAGTCCATCGTGCTCCAAGCGAGCTGCACCTGCCGCTGTCAAAAACCATTAACCGACAGCCTGAATTTGGCAGGTTGTAAGAACTCTATAGGAACAGCTTTAAAGTCTCCCCCAGACTGATGGCTCAGCTCTGAGCCAAACCATGAACAACAAATCCTGAAGAGGGATTTCAGGTTGAATACTACTTTCAAGTGTGTGTGTGTGTGTGGGGGGGGGGGTAATTGCAAGTTCATATGGTCCATATACATACTGTAAATATCTGAAGCCAAAAGTATTAACAGCTCTTCCAAAACATATAGTGTACTTCCATTAAACGTTTCTATGCACATGTGCGTAAACAAGTGCTAGATCTTGTGTTCTAGTTGTTGGTGGTTTGAAGGAGTGAAAGTATTTGATGGTTGACCGAAACGGAGAAGTTGCAGCTGCAAACCAACTGCTGCGTAAGAGCATGCCAAGAGTGCTCCAGTGTACTTGTCCAGGCCAGACTAGCTACGGCTTCAAAAATCTCCCGCGCATGGTTTGCATCATGTGTCGGGGAGCAGAAGGTTTTAACGTGGTTGAACCCGGTCCTCAGACAGGATGCGTGTGCTGCTGACAGACTGTGGCAGACACTTGCTTATTCTTCAGCACTGCTCGTCAATATGTAAGGGTCATCAAACACCACTGTGTTACTGCAAAGCCAGGACAATGCACATCAGAGGTCAAATTGTTTACTACTGAAGAGTTCATTGCGGCATTAATTATTTGCAACGGCACACAAATGCTACAGGAAACACAGTCCCTGCAATTCTTCCTTGAATCTGGATATTTTGCAGACTTGATGCCAGATCGCTCTGTTGCACAATGTCGCCGCGTCTCCACAAGGAAAATGACCTGGAGCCAGAGCTTAGCGGTGCCATACTGCGTTTGTTGCCCTGGGGCCACTTAGACATGAACCCGTATTAAGCCAACACGCTGTTCCCATAAAAATGAAAAGAGCAAGGTTTTTCACTGCCGAGTTACTGTTGGAGTGAAAAGGTCCCCGAGGCTGTGGAAACCAGTTATACTTGGATCGGCCCTTTGCTCGTCCAGGTGTCCGTTGATATTCAGCCTTTGCAGGAATGTCGAATAATGTGTCACTAAATTAGGGACGATATGTGTCCTCACATCGCTGTTGCTGTAGGATGAGCAGTTATTGTTAGCCGAGAACATTCTGTCTCCTTATTTGTGCAGACACTTCCCAGTGTTCCCTGCTGGAATTCGCATGCCTTCGAATGTGCAGCTCAGATGTACAGTTCAGTTCAGTTGAAGTGGCAGCTCCAGCTCCTGTCAGGATTCTGGACATAATAGCCATGACCTAAACGGATGGCTGCAAGCTTCCAACCAGCTAACAAAAGGCAGCAGCACAGCTTTGAGCCAAGGATCTGCAGACTGTGGCTTCAGGGAGCATTTGATTTTCTTGAATCCTAAAAACAAAGTTCCATTAAACAAGTGACACAAACACTATTTAATTATGGTTGTAACTTCTTTCATCCTTTATTGCATTGGCTCATGACCCGTGATATCCGCTTTTCCTGTCATCGATATTCTCAGTCGCTGCACCTACATGCCTTTTTTGGATTCTCTCTCTACCCCCGGAGATAATTTGGCAGCTCATTGCCTCTGTGGTTGCACAGGTCAAGAACAGTACACGCCGTTTATGAGCCTCGAATTTTAATATCTATAATGCGCACTATAGTATATCGCACCCACCTGAAACTGAATTATCTTGAAACTGGCTCAAAGATTGATTTGCATGCCTTGACAGTTAGAGTCTGTTCGAACATGTGATAGCTCTTCGTTATTAGAGGTAAACGTTTTTACCTTATATGCCAGTTGTCATATCAAGGAATTTTAAACATCTTAATGTATGCTTCTTCCTCCCTTTGCTTCGATTGGCACAATTAAGAGGAAACGTGGATGATGCACGGGCAAGTCGCGGCACACAGACCGATCCAGACGTTTCCTGTATACGGCAAGAAAACCGTCGCCGTTCACTTTGCCCCACAAATGTGCGTTAACTATTAAAGGGGAAGTTGTGAATCATTTACTGACGCTGCATCGTTTGTACCAAATAATGGCGAAACCATGAATAAGAATTTGACTGTCACGTAAATCTCGGCACCTGCTCATTATGTAAACCAACCATGAACCCCCAAGGAGGTCAAAGTCCCGACATTTTTTGTAAACTTCGCAGTTGTGCAATATTGCGATTAGGTTTAATATGTAGCGACTCCTACTCTCACTTTAATTAAAGTGAGAGGACCGGCCTGCGTGTTGAGACAGAGGAGATAAAGTCAGCGTGGCCTGAAGGCAGCTATGACTCACTGATGTTATTCTGGCTCTGGCACTGGGATTCTTTCTGTGTGTGTATATGTGTGTGTGAGGGGGTGGTGGTGTGGGGTGTGGGGTCTGAGTCTCCTCCTGTTTCACGACTTTTTCGGGGCGAGCTGTGCTGCGTGAGCCGTTTGCCACAAAGAGCTGTCAGCAAAACATCAACAGCCTCCATCTTCAGTCGGCTGTTCGGCAAACACCTGACCAAACAACCAGAAGCCATCTCCTCTCTGCTGAGGGCTCCCCTCGGAGCCATGAGGGCGGGGCCACGCTGTGCCGCTCCAAACCTGTTCAACTTACTGTTAATTAACCTCGATGCATATTAAGCACAGTCCTCCAGCTAAGACGTCTACATAACAAATCAAACCCTTTATAGCCTGCACCAGTGTTTTCCCTCTTTACCTTCTCGGTAAAGATTCAATTAACTTGCTTACGACAGTCGAGACTGAGAAATTACAGTATCGTTTTACATGCAGCGATCAATAACAGCATCGTTTAGCCCAGGGGGAGAGGTCTGTCTCAAAGGGCTGGGGATATCTGCAAGTCTTTTTCCTGTAATTAGACGTCCACGGGCCTTTCAATTAATCTGGTGCTAAAGCACTGACATTTCCACAGCTCATTAATGAACCACAGCGCGCTTCACAAAGATGGAGCGCAGTGCAAGAGGATATGAACACGGATGACACTCGGTGCTGTGGCCTTACTGTCTCCACTAACAATGCATGAAACATTTCCATGTCGTAATGGGAAAGAGCTCCTTCTTTAGCCTGACAAGAAGATTGCATACATCTTAATGACTTTCAGTGTAACGAGTTATTTCAGCCATTGCTGAATTCAACTCTTCAACTGTTTTAGTAAGGCTATAAATATTTTAGCATGGAAATGATCATTTCCCAGGCACCAGAATTGCAAATTCGTTCCCCTCCACTGGGTGAGAATAAAATGATGCTGTTGCATGGTCTGTCCTGAAATTCTATCCAGCAGCTAACTAATGATAATGGCTGAAAAAGCTAGAGAGGGCTGCCAATTCATGTTGCAAACAAAGTCAGTATCAATACATCATATTGGTGGGACTAGCACCAAATCGTACATCCAATAACGGCCATGTTTGCAGAGAGAGAATGAAAATGATGAAGGGAATTTGTGCGTGTACATGTGAAATGGAGCGAGTTGCGGGACGTGTCGGAGCAGCTAGCTTGGCTGAGGAATTTTTAATGTGCGTGGTCGAAGAGAGGGGGTGCTAGACGCAGCTGGGGTTTTCATGGCCATGACGCATGAGTAATACATGAGCCAGCAGTGGCATAATGCTAATTTTATTTCAGTTTCGCACAAGCAGTGTACTCATACAAACATTAGATTGTAAAGTGGTATGTGGCAACAGAAAATACTGCTGTACAAGCAACAGATTCCGCGCAGCTTAGGAATAAATACCTCATTCCAGTTTCCAACTAATTCCAGCACATGTACACGCTGGAGGAGATACTCAAGCTGCCAATCATTTGTTTGCACCTGCAAAAACTTGAGCTTTCTGCAGCAGCTATTGTGGAATGGGACAAAAGCAATGGGACAGGCTGTGGCCCCTGCAGCTGTGCATACAGCGCAACACTGCAGGACACGAGTGGAGTTCAACAACCAGGCCGAGCCAAGCCAGGGCATAAAGGGCTGTGAGGGATTCAGGCTTCCTGCTTATTTTCTAGCAGCCAGACACTGGCAGCATTCACCTCTGAATGCACATAATGCAAAGAAGCAGACAAAGACTGTTGTTGTGATAAAGTCGACATTCTCATATATGCTGGTGCGTTATCACCGCTCGGCGTTTACACAGGTCAGGGATGGATAAGCAGAGTTTAGACACAGACAATATTAAACGTGAGTGTTTTTCTTTTTCAGGCATCAAAATGCTTTTCACACACTGTTGACTGAAACCTTAAAATTTCTATATTCACAAACGGAACATTTAGATAGTCATCTAGGTTTAGTGCAGAGTTTCGGAGGCAGGAAATTAAAAAGGCAGCTGTTGCATTGAGATAAGCCTCGGGCTTGTTTTTCTCCTGCGTTGATGGCATCTTGTATGCAGATGGAGTCCAAACAGGTTTTCCTGAACCATGTCAGGTGCAAAATTGTGACGGTCATTCACGGTCTCGAACACTTATCCATTCACCAGTGTCCCTGCCTCAAATTTGGTTTGATGCCCCGTGTCCGTCACCGAGATCCCTCCCGTTAAGCAGCAGAGCTAATTACTTGTCTTGCAGTCTGAACACACTCTGTCTAGTTTGGTCCATGTCTGGAATTAAGCAGTGTGCTTAATTCTCAGTGGACGGGAGTCTGGCTTGTGTGAAAGAAGACGAAGAAGCTCGGCCTGGAGAGGAGATTCCGTAATGAGGGTTTACGCATTCAAGTCCAGTCCTCCGTGTACACAAACAGGCCAATTTGCAAGCTCCCTGCATTCAGATAGTTACCGACTGAGCCCGTTATTCAACGCAGTGTCTCAGCTCCACACATCAACACTTCATAGAGTTTATTGCATTCGTGCTCACACCTCGCAAAGACGCAGCCGCGGGATACAACTCCCCTCCCTCTTCTTCAATGCCTGCTATGTACACGACACACAAAACCTTTGTCTATTTCTACGTCAATGAGAATTAAACAGTGTTCAAAACAAATCAACACTACAACAGTCCCCATTGACGGTTTATTGATATGTAGTAATACAGCAGGCATTCCACAACAGTCGACAGTCGTGATTTTTGCTTGAATATGAAGACGATAGAAAACTTGTGAACCTATAGAGGAGGAGTACAGCATGGGATCATCTGAGGTAAGCACCAGAATGTGAAGCAAGAGTTAATGACACTCCTCTGCATCTGCTGAACCACGCCACGCATGACTTATCATGATGAAGAAATCCTGCAGCAGTTTACGGTAACTTCAGAGATGACTCTTTTTTAATTTGCTGAGGTAATGGCTTTTTTTTTATAACGGACTCAATCACAAGCCGCTAAAAGGAAGACACAGACAGAGAGAGCAGCAGGGAGTGATGTTACTGGTTGACTACAACAGATTACTACTGTAAAATGAGGCAGAGACTGCAGCACTCACGCTTCCACACACAAATCCAAGCGTTTTTGTCAGTGCACTGATATGTAGAAGGGACCCGTTGTGTTAACTCGCCATAATAGCTCAGCAAGGCGGCCCCTGCACCAGCTGTGTTTGAGATGGGGGCCAACATCCGGCACCTCCAAAACCGCTCTTTTCACACCGGGGTGTCGCTCTCTTTCATGTTCCTCTGTTACATCAATGTAAAAAGAAAAAAAATATGCTGCCTCTCAGTGGCCATCTGGAGAGGGCAGGTCTGTGTGGTGTCAATCAGTGAGTGGATCAGAGGGTTCAGGTTCTTGCTGAGGGGATGATGTAATGTGACGTCTCTGTCCAGTGACTGGGTAAAAAAAAATGAATAAAATCTACTGGCCTGGGTTTTGACTATCAGCTCCATGTTTCTGCTGACCTGCTCAGACGTTGAGAACATAAACTGTCCTGCCAAGCTCTTTCAGATTGTGTAAATCTGCCTCCCTGGTGTGATGGATTTTCCTGATCAGTGAGAAACTAGAGCAGAGAGAGACAGTTAGCTCCTGAGGAGTGTGGGCTGGAGAAACTGGAGAGGGGAAGCAGTGGTGGTGGTGGTGGTGGTGGTGGTGGTGTTTTCCTGCATGATCCTAAAACACAGGTGCAGCCTCCACGTAGCCCACTCTGCACCCCCACCCCAAACCCATTCAGTGTTTGTCCATCTGATCCTCCATTAAATCCTGATTATTATGGATTTGTCTTTTTTTTCCCCTCCTCTCCCCGACCTGTGATTTGCAAAGATAAAAGGAATCCTGGGATTGATGTTGGAGAAGTGGGAAAACGGTTATTGCCTGGCAACCAGTGTCAGGAATGAACAAAGCAGCATTTTTTAAAAATATAAATAATAAAAATCTTAATTCTTCTGTCAAATATGAAATTCTGTGTTATGAGATGAGGCAGAAAATCAGCTTTGTCATATATATATATATATATATATATATATATATATATATCAGGAGTGTAACAGTAGAATGAGGTCTGGGCTTGCAGCAGAGGAGATCCTACACTCCTGACTCCTATAAGCGTGGGGTGAGGAGTAGTAGGAGTGATGGGGGGCCACAGCTGAGACGTGGGGCTCCCAGCGGCGTCACGCGGAGCTGATCATTGTCTCTCTCACACTTTCTAACAAGCCATTTCACAACATCCAGCCAGCGCAGCGGATCAGGCCGTGTACAGCAGCGGCAGCAGCGGCGGCAGCAGCGGCTCCAGCCTCCGGGCTTCTCCCCCTCTCTCCTCCCCGACGTCGACCAGAACCAACACTTTGGATTTGGGAGCAATTAGCGGACTTAATCTATCACCATGTCTCCCTTTTCCGATCAGTCGGGTCTGAGTTGAGGAATGGCTGAAGAGACCCGGCTGCTTCCAGAAGCGATTCCCAAGTAAAGGAGAAGGAGAAGGAGAAGGAGAAGAGGCATTTGATTTGACTGCGGAACAGACTTGGAGAGAGAGAGAGAGAGAGAGAGGCTGAGTCGGCGGACACCATGTGCACATCGGCGGCTTTTACGCACACGCAGCCACCGAGCGCGTGCGATTTGGGATTAGTGCGACACGTGTAATTGGGAGACTCTTTTTCTTTTCTTTTTCCCTTTTCTTTTCGTGTCTTTGGAGGAGACTCGCTTCCTCTCGCTCCGGTTCCTGCACAACTCCAGAGTCTCGGAGAGCCCATATGCAGCCGCCAAGGTACGAGCCACAGCCAGATTATTTTTGGATTATGTGACTTGGTTTTTTTTTTTTTTTTTTTTTTTTGGGGGTGACACGTGGGGGTCTTGTCAAATTTCCCTCCGCTCGCTGGGTTTGCCCCCCCCCCCCCCCTTACCCCCCGACCTGACAGAGACGTGTCTCTGTGTCCTAAAAATAATGTCCATTTACCAACCATTTCTTATTGGTTAGGAACTTGATCCATTCGCTGGTTTAAAATTCCGGATTGATAGAAAATATAGGGAATTCACACTAAAATGTGGCTTTATTTATTTTTTTCATCATATATTGTCAACAATCGTTGCATCTATTTTCTCCTATCTGTCATGCACTGGAGGATGATCTTCCAGGAGCTACTGGAAGTAGGCTTTCACCCTCCTCATCCTGACTGCACGGCAGCTGTCATTAGACCCATAACTAAGTGTCCATTAAGTCCGAGTGTAATGACAGGGTTGGTTGTCCTCGCGGTGCCATGTGCGTTTGTGACATGATCTGAGGTTCCATGCCAGAGCTCATATCAAGCGCCATCTGTTGGAAAACTGGTGACTGTCAGGGCACGTGAAGTGGCCAGTAAAAGCCATGGAAGAGCTCACCAGTGCGTGAGCTCCGTTAAAGCCTGTGTCAAAATGTCAGGTTTCCCATTAAGCAGCGTGTTTGGCAGGTGATTTCAGCTCAGAGCAGCACAACAATATGACGTGATTGGATTATCCCCACTGGTCGTTCATGTTAAATTACGTCACTTTTTGAACCAGTCAAATCACCTGGAACATGTGATCTGTCTTTAAAATTTTTAAAAATGCTATAATTTATAAAATTCCATAGATAAAAAACAAAAATATGTGTTATTGCATTAGATATTAGTGTCAAAAAGCCAAAAACTATGGGTGATAGCACCGGCTTGATGAGAAAGGCTATACAAAAAATTTATTTAAACTATAATACTAATATAAATGATAATACAGAGACCTGGATGTAAGAATAAGGTGCTGCAGCTTGTGATTTGAAGTCTAAAACATATGCAACATGTCACAAAATAATAAATATATCTATATTCATTACAGCTGGTTGAAGGGAAAATGTTAAAATTACTCCTTTTCTTCAGCAAACATCCCTAAAGCTAATAAACAACCCTGCACGGTAAAAGCAAAAACTAGAAAACATTTGCCTAATTTTTCTTTGCTTGATAAATGACCGAGCTGATTGGATTGATTATAGGATTCAACAGCTGCTGAATAATGTTAAGTTGATCAACAAATACCGTAAACACCAATTAGACACGAATTAAACACTAATGATATCTAATGACAATAAAGAAAAAGTAGGGGAGACTAAATTTAAAAATGCTTGATAAATACCAACAGTCGTGCATCAGCTCTTTCTATATTTACTGCTTATTAAGGACCAAAGTTTAGTTGTGACTGTGATAACAGGGATGACGTTGTCGTTAGTGGGAAATTATTGTCAGCTAATGACTCATAAACATAAATATAGTCAAACAAATCCCTAGCAACCACTTAAAAGAGACATCCATTTTAACACGTACAGAATATTGTCACTGCAACAGGTGAATACAACAGGTCTGTAAGCAACGTGTGTTATTTTACATCTGATTTACAGATGGCCTAATGCTTGGCTCACTCACATTTATATCAAGGCCTTTGTTGTGTAAGCCCAAAATGTTTCAGGATACAGCAAATCACAGCAGTCCAGGGGCCGAACAATCACATGTTCTAGGGGCCGATACGCTGGTGGTGGAAATGAGTCTGCACAGGGCTGCTCTTACTGAAAACATGCTCAGACCTCATTGTACACGGAGATATCCATCATTCAGGCGAGCGACAGCAGTCACAAAGCCATTCACCGCTTTGTGGAAAACTACTGTACAACTGCCTTAACCTAAGTACACAACCATCCGTCTGGTGGTATTTTGCTCTAAAGGGCAATAAACACAACAGGTATGTGCCATTAATATGTGCCATTAGTACAAAGGAAAGGCAAATCAAAAGAGGGGTTATCAGTCCTTTAAGAGGTAGGGATCACCGTCCTCCTTTTCGGAGGAGTGGTGGGTTTGTATTGAAATCAAGGAATGCTAAATCTCTTATTACCTATTACATTCTTGCTTTTGACAGCTTTACTCGTGTATACAAGTATGAATAGGAAAATGTTGTAATTTTCCTGTTGATTATGCGTAAACCTTTAACCTTTATGCGTTTAAAGTACAAAAGAGCACCATTTTTTATGTTTTTTATTGTAAGGATGTTGCTCATTTAACCACATGAGGATAAATTTACATCATATAACTACCAGTGGTACTTCAACCCTTATTGTGACCATCTATAGACTTGATGTCTTTAAATGTGGTGGGGGCTTATTTGGACCATAATACAGTATGCTAGCCTTTACAGACAATATAAGTTAACACTAAATGAATAAATATAGTATGACACAAGTTATATATCCAATCAAACACTGTCTGAAATGCAGCTGGAGAAATGACTTCAACCAAAAATGGGTCTTTACAGTCATATTCAATCCTATATGTGATTTAATGGGTGTTCTTTACATGTGATATATTATATGTTATGGATGTCATAAACCAAGCTGACAGCATCATACACAGAACTGAAACGTCAGTCATTGTGTAATGAACAGCAGATCATATGATGACTGAAGAATCATTTTATGAATAATCACCCATCATGGAATTTGAACACATCTCCTTGAAGTATGGGAAAGTGGAATGCCTCTGTTTTCTGACATCTCACAGACAAAAATGAGAATTTGGGATATGAACTGGCAAACTAATAAACAGTAATAATCAGTTACAGCCCTCTTCATTCATACACACACACACACACACACAATATACATATCATTCAAATAATTCAGGAGATTTATGGCTGAACCGTTTAATCACGTGACAAAACACCCATTATGATCCTGACATGTTGACCCACACTGTAATATATATGTATATTTATATTTATATATTTATATATAAAATAACATGGCGCGTGGACCCTGCTGTTAAGCGGATCCAGATCCAGCGGTGGCTCTGAACACAGCTTGTAGGACCATGTAAATAAGTCAAATTAGTTGTCTAAGTGTTAGTGGGTCACTGACGCGGAGAAGAAAAGTTGGTTGTTGACATCTCTGACAGATTAAACCGAGTTATCATAGACTGGTTCTCCTCCTCTCTGCGGAGGCGGCACAGCGGTGAGTGTTGTCATCTACAGCGGCTAGTGGAGCCCTCCCTGCGGTGCGTTGCGGTGCGGTGCGCCGCTTTGCGGGTCGTGGAGACTCGGTAGTCGTCGAACTACTCTGCACATTGAGGTGTAATTTGAAGCCCGGGGAGGGGGGTTTAAGGGCAGGGGAAGGAGCGGTGATTGGCTCGGTGTGGCCGCTGGCTCACGGAGGCTGCACCTCCTCGACACTCCCTACAAGGAAGGCAGTTTCCCTGGTGCCTCCAGCAGTTCGCCCCGCACCGAGCGCTAGCTAGCTAACTCCCTAACCGCCGTTCGACTAACACGTATCCAACACTGCTAAAGAAAAGTCAAACTTCTTACCTGTTAGTGATGAGAGGACGGAACAGACTTCTTCTTTCATGGACTTTCTCTCGCAGTCGGCGGCACTAACTCTAACTCTCTGTCCTTCCTTCATGCGGTTTGACCAGGGAGAGGAGTGAAGTGCGACCCCGAGCTGGATGGATGGTTATGGGGGAAAGAGGAAGACCCTCGGCGCTTGATGTGTGCAGAGTCCTCGCCGTGTTTCTCTCACTCTTCCCTTCCGGTAAGGAACTACTTTTTCCCCCCCTTTACTCTTTTTGTGTTTTCCTAAACAACCATCTCGCATTATTTTCAGCGCACTTCATATTAAGTAAACAGTAAGGTACGGGTTACCTAGCTAAACTAGTTCACTAGTTAGCTAGTTTTTTTCCCCACGCTGCCGAATAGAGTCTTTATTTATTAGCCGAAACATTTCAGCGAGACACAAACTAAACTAAAGTTGTTTATTACACCTAAAAAACACGACAAAGAGTCTGCTACGGACCTCAGATAGTTATAAACATAGCATAATATTTACCATTCACCGTGGTAACCGGTTGGAAACGCACCAAACTCAGTGTTTAAAAAAAATGACTGAAATGTATTAGCGAAGCTTAAGGGCGAAGTTCCTACGTGCAGACTTGTGGAAAACATGACGACTGGCTTAAATGTGAACAAGCATGTTGTTACAGCCCAGGATGAGCCCAGTTTAAGTTTAAGCCTCCGTCTTGTTTCGCTTTAATGCTGTGAAACAAAGACTAATGGGAGAGTGTTGGAGCTGCTGCAGCTCCCAGGCCATGTTGTGTTTTGGGGGGATGGGACCTGCCTCAGGATCTCACATCACAGCTCCTTGAAGGAAACTTTTGTTCCAAGCAGTGGTTTGCTCGAGCGTGGAATTGAATTTTTAGATGTTTTTTTTATTATTGGCAGTGAAACCTGAGGGAAATCTGTGAAGATGGTGTTGGTTTTGAGTCTGTGGTGTGTGTTCATATATTTTTTTTCTCAAAAAGTTGTTCTTTTTAAGATGTTCTCAACGAACACAAATTTAGAATAGTAACTACAAATTTTCTGTCAATAAAACAACTTCAGTCGTTCACTTTTTTTGTAGACAAATCATTCACTCAACTTGCAGGTTGTGCCGAACCCTTATCACTTTCCCTCTAAAGTCACTCACCGTCAAACAACAAGGCGATAGTGCACTGATAGTTGAGATCAAGATTAGTTTATTTGCCGGCTCTCATATGGGCGCTAAGTGGAGAGATGGTGTGGGGTTTGGAGAGAGCCGCGGCGAAGCTTTGTTTGGAGGTTTATTGTTTAAACAGTGACTTCAAAGTGTCGATATGGACTCGCACCACAAACGCCGGGGCAGAAACTTCTTTACGCTCAAATAAATGCTGAAGTAGTCCAAAGGTAACACAGAACAAACATGAGAAGTATTTGAAGAATATTTGTGTCACAATTGGCCGGAGGTGGCATTAAAAGGCAACAGTCTATCGCCAGGCGGCGATTATTATCAGGGTGTAGATTAGGATCCCCGGTTCTATTATTCCTCGCACATAAACCAAAAGTCAGTGGGTGTGAAAAGGAAGTAACCTTCGCTACGATAAACAGAGGTTACCTTATGGCCAGGTTGACCAGCGAGAGGTTCAGACCGCTTTACTTACTGCAACAGGGGGTAAAAATTAAAGGACTGCGCAAAAAGAGGCATAGACAAAATACTAATTATTGCTTTGTTATTAGTAATGTTAGATAAAATGTTTAGTATGTAATGAAGGTACAATACATTTGGCACAGCAGTTTTCATAACAACAATGGGTGTGTGGGCATTAAAAATTAGCTGGAGTTAATATTTTATTGATAGTTATTGATCCCACCATCGTCAATAACGGACAACGTCTTCTTCTCTGACAGTGAGTCTGCAGTGCAAGATCCTCAAGTGTAACTCAGAATTCTGGGCCTCCACCTCGAACTCTGGACCAGAGGAGGAGTTTTGCACAGCGCTACGAGCATACAACAGCTGCGTACGACGTACCGCGCGCACCTGCAGAGGTGACCTGGCGTACCACTCCGCCCAGCATGGCATAGAAGATCTAATGAGTCAGCACAACTGCTCTAAGGAGGGGCCGACGTCCCAGCCACGTCCCCGGACCCCACTTCCTCCTCCACCTCCTCCACTGCTACCTGACAGCCAGGAACGCTCAGATGGCCCGGAAGTGTGCCACTATGAGCGCAGCATACCACGCAACACATCGCCACCTAACTACACCCACTGTGGCTTCTTCGGGGACCCGCACCTTAGAACCTTTGGAGACGACTTCCAAACGTGTAAGGTGGAAGGAGCGTGGCCGCTTATTCACAACAAATACCTGTCTGTCCAGGTGACCAACACTCCTGTGGTTCCAGGGTCTTTGGCCACTGCAACAAGCAAGGTGGGGATCTTGTGTCATCTAACCAACATTACCAATAATCCAAAACTTAGAAGTGTTCAGATGTTTTGGAATTTTCTGCTCAGAGAAGAACCTAAAGAATTTTGAGAGGTTCCAGATGAATCTTGTTTACCAGCTAATCAAATAATTGGACACTCTCCAAGGTATAAAAGCCCCATTTGCTGGTTATAGCTTCTCAAATGTGGAGTATTTCTATTTCTGTCACTACATTGTACTATATTTGGAAGACGTGTGCTCTCTGAATTGATTTTCAAACGCATCTGACATTTTCTAGGCTAAACTAAACCAATAATGGAAATAATCTTTTGTCTGTTTTTAACATTAAGTGTTTGCCATGGAAATTATCACAATGTTTCTGTGAAGGTCTGGTTGTTGAATGTGCCACAGCAGAAGAGCAAGCTGTTTGTGTTTTTACATGCTTGAGTCTGCTCTTTCATGTGGTCGGACTGTAAGAGCTGCTGTGAGGCTGCTTTTCTGTCAGACTGTGGACTCTGGTTAGTGTTTGGATGAGTTCCATAATGACACATGAAGAAGTCCAGTCCAGCACAATTGCTGAGAATTCAAGAGGCTTTATAAATGGTATGTTAGTGTTACAACAGCAGTGTTGTGTTAAATTCTAATGTACAGCCTCTTTTCCAGTATCTTTTCCAGCAGTGCATACCTCGTCGTTATTGTTTCGTTGAATGGTATGTTGCTTAGTTTGGAATTCTCTCCCTAAAAAGACTTTTGGTACAACTTTGAGTTAAAAACAGTAAAATAGGAGTGTTTGGTTCTGGCAAATTCACTCAGAGTTGGTCCAGTTTTGGCAAAGTTTGCCAGCAGTGATTGTGGACTTTGCAGTTGATCTTAACTTAAGTTTGACTGAGGTATAAGAGGTCTTTGTCCTTAATCACATTGGTAGAAAGCATAATTTTCAGTAATCAAGGGTTTCTTAATGATCCCCTATTAAGCAGCCATGTTGTTCATAGCTTTTAAAGTAATGACTTTTCTATATTGCTGTTCTTGGAAGCAAATGAGACAGATCTTTCTTTTTTAAGATCTTGATTCTGGACAAAGGGAAAACAAGGCAGCAGACTCTGCCACCTGTGCAAACATGGCCCTTCTGGTAAGAGATCTGCATTCGCAGTGCTCTGTGTTGGTAAATTGCTCTTGCTACAGCAAATAAAACTGTCTGGTTATTTCAGTCTTCTTTCTGATTCGGGGATAATGGCCACCGTTTGTTTTCATTAAAAGCTGTAAAAAAACAGAAATTGATGTAGGTGGGAAGTGAGTAAAGGGAACAGAGACAGAGAAGTATAGGAGAATTGACTTGTTTGGGCTAAAGAGTCCTCTGTAGACTCCCTCTGTCCTGTGCCTTACCCAACCAGTCACTAGGCTGTCCCGGTGTCCCCGCTCTGACAATGGCTCATTGGTGTCCTGATGAAACCAAGCATGCAGTCTTGACCAGTCTCACTTAATTAGCTACAGAGTATATCGCTCCGTTCTGGCCTAGTGCCACTCCCTGCAGCATAGTTCTGGGGTTCACAGGCAGGTTTTTCAGCGCTATGAATAGATCGTCTTTGTGTCTGCAAACTGAGGCCTGATTTTACATGGCCCAGACTCATGTTTTTTGAAGGCGTTTACCTTGGCCTCCCCCATGTTGAGCCAACGCTGAAATGTGACACTCAAGTGGGCTAGATGGCACACTCTACATAAACATGTTCTTAATGCATAAGTATAAGCACTTTCCTTTTTGAATCTGTTATTTACCATCTCTGAGGGTTTTATATGTGAGCAGAAAACACAGCAGCTTATGGCTGCACATGCGCCCCTCAGGTTCCAGGGAGAGCACCATGTTTGCAAAGCGTTAATGACAATGTGTCTTGTGTCTTTTCTTCTGCAGCTGACAATCATCTTTAAGAATTTCCAGGAATGTGTGGACCAGAAGATGTACCACGCAGAGACGGATGAACTGCCGGCTGCATTTGCAGATGGCTCCAAGAACGGCGGGGATCGACATGGCGCAAACACCCTGCGCGTGGTCGAGAAGGTTCCTGGGCAGCACGTGGAGATTCAGGCTAGGTACATTGGAACAACCATAGTGGTCCGCCAGGTAGGTCGTTACCTGACCTTTGCTGTGCGGATGCCAGAGGAAGTTGTGAACTCTGTGGAGGAGGGTGATAACCAGGACTTGTACCTGTGTCTTCATGGCTGTCCCGCCAATCAACGCATCGACTTCAGGAACTTCAGGACACGAGCGGCGGAGTCCCACAGTGCAGGCAGGACCAGGGGTGGTACTGGGGCGCACGGCTTTACCTACCAGTCTGCAAAGGCCAAGTGCAAAGAGCGTCTCCCAGTGGAGGATCTGTATTTTCAGTCCTGCGTGTTTGACCTCCTCTCCTCCGGCGACATTAACTTCACCATGGCAGCCTATTATGCGTTTGAGGATGTTAAAATGCTCCACTCAAACAGCAACCGTTACCACATCTTTGAAAAGGATACGTTTATGAGTAATGCAGCAGGAAGGGGCAAAGATGTGTTTTCTCTCCTCCTCCTCAACCTCCTTGCTGTCATTTTGTGGACTGAGTGTTGCATGGTTCATCTATAGTCGCACTACAACGGTATCCTCATGGTGTATCTGTCAGTGAATGTTTGAGTGCCATCGCTGTGTCGTACATCGGCTCCTCTCCTCTGGTTCGATGACGTGACCTGGGACCCGCTATTCGGACCCCACCCCTTAGTCTCATTGTAGTGGTATCATCATGTCTTCGACTTCTGGCCAATGACACGTGGAGTCCACCTATCATCACATGTATTTCACTTGTGCATAGCGGTGAGAGAGCCCCGGCTACCCCAGAGCTTAGGATATCCACCTGGGATTAAGTCCCACGTTCTCACCGGGGCTGCATGCCTATGGGAAGCCAGACAAGATGATCTTCTGCAGAAAGAGAAGTTTGCTGATCCTCCCTCCCCTGATCCCCCTCATTGGTGCCAAGCCAATGAGGCTCTCTGTGGTGAAGCGAGAGGACCTGACAGGGGCTTTTGTTAACCTTAGGCCAGAAGCAGCTCTATGTTTGATTAGTTTCCAGCTCTGGAAAAGCTTGAGCCTTGTGGAGGAAGCACTCAGCCAAAAGGATGTCAGAGCAGTGTCTCCAGTTGTCTACTGTGGAGATTAATGGGTCATATTGTTAGGTTGTGTGCGTGTGTTGTGTGTGTGTGTGTGCAGAATTCAGTGTCTGTGGTTAATTTTGTGTGTTTGTCAGTGAAAGAGTTTCCAGAAATGAGATAAACCTCCAGTGGGAGACGTTTGTCCCACGTCTTTTTGTTGCACCCCAGATTTCAGAAAAATAGAAGAGGAGGTGCTGCACAGTCTTTCTAAACAGACTCTGATCAGAAAAGTGGTCAAAGCCTAAAAAAGGGAACCGCTAAAAATAATCTCTTTTCATCTCTTCATCATTTCCAGCGTCACACAAACTCTCCCGCCACTGTTTAAGACGATACGCTGATCAGACAGTGTTTGTGTTTTAAATCTGTAATGTGAATGTAGCTAAAAATAAAGCAAAAGAGCAAACATAGTTAAAGGGCACGAAAAGCGTTTACACATTGTAGATCAACCAAACTATGACACCTCTTGTAAGGGTTCTGTGAATTCAACTCTCCATTTCAAGCAACAGTGGTGTTAGTAATAGCTGTAGAGATGTCGCCTCTAGTCGGCGTAGCATTTTGTAAGACTCCCAGTGTGCCGACCTGACTGTGCTTTACTGAGTAAACGATAAGCGTATGTCCGTAGACGTAATTTCGTGGCTGAAGTCATTGCCAAAGAACAAGCCCGTGTGCCAACACTTCTTTAGAAATGGACTTTTCATCGTTCAGTCTTAGACGGTTCACATTAGGGGAGGTTTTTAACGGTTTATAACGTGTTTTGTGGATTAACTTGTGGTACGCAAAAAAAACACTTCACCTCGCTACGAGAGGTTCCTGTATGAAAGCGGGCTCCCGGTTGCAGTATCTGCCAATGTGTACGTCGTCCCTGAAGATACTGTTACTACTCGAGCACATTTTGACCATCACTTATCATTTACACTGAAGTATTTGGCAGTCCTTACTACTGCTATTTGGAATATATACTGGTTGCAGTTTGACAGAAACAAACAAAAAAAATCACGCAAACAGATGATTGTAAAGTCAAATCTTGTGTTAATAGGTGTAATTTGTATTGTGAGTTTGACAATTTATGGTTTTAAATGTGTAACGTGAGATTGTATATGTATATATATATATAGATATATGAGTTGATGAGTTTAAATTTGTATATTACCAGTTGTATTTTAAATTTATCACTCCAGTTTTTGTACATCTGATGTTATGGTGAATGTGAACCTTTTTTAATAGTAATTGAAAAGGGTTGTTTTGTTTGTTTGTTTGTTTGTTGTTGCAAAAACGTGAACGCCACAGAACAAGATAAACCAACTCACAGACTTTGTCACCATCACTTTTTGCTCACTTGGTTGCATATGAAGTATAATTGCAGCCCACCTCCTTCTCCTGATGCTGTTAAATGGTGATTGGCATACACCTGCATTACTGCCAAGTCACATGATTTCTTATTTCATAACATGACCACACCTGTGCATCTGAACAGTGTTCTGGGGTGTTAATGTTTTTGAGTTTAAAGCACTTTATGTTTTATTTTTCATTTAGCTCTTAGTCTGTTGGAAAGTCTGTAATGGTTAACAGTGGGGTGGGTGGGAAGGGGGGGAGAACATAGCTAAATGGGAAATGCAGGAAAGATCAAACTGTGTTTGTATGTAAAGCAAATGTGGTGCCACACGCCAGCTGTTTATAATGTAAATTATTTATTGAATAAAAGAAAATGTCTTGTTAATGAGATGCCCTCCGGTCTTGGATACTGTTGTTATGAGCATTTTTTGAAGAATCACCATATGTTGTCTTTGCTATAGTGTGACTGCCCCCTGCTGTAGAGACATAGCAACGCATGTGCGAATGTCAAACAAAAAAATTAGTGACGTTAAACTTTGAATTATGAGGCGAAAACTATATAAGAATTTATATATGATATATGACATCATCAATTCAGGAGGAAGATTATATGTTAAGTATTTCACCCATTGACAGCATCGTTATACTGAGCTGTCATTTGCAAATACTGAGGCCAGTTGTTACCATTTGAAAGCATAAACCAAATGTTTAGCAGATTTCGAAAAACATCCTTATAGACAAGTTTTGTTTTTCAAAATAAGTCAAATCTAAATAAAACCTCTACATTTGAGCATTTTGTTATGAACATATCAGTGACATTGACAGGCCCTCTCTCTAACATGTAGTACAGATTTGAAAAGATGATGAAAACATACCTTTGAGATTTTGGTCCACAGTGCATTATGCTCGTTAGAGGGTGGTAAATAAAGGGATGATTGTGGTTCGTTAAAAACACTCCAATAGGTTCTGCTTTTAAGCCAGATTGATTGTTATTACAGAAAAAAAAATCCCCATACCATTGCATCAGCAACATCAGCCTGGATTGTTATTATAAAGCAGGTTGGGCTCATGTTTTCAAGCTGTTGATGCCAAACTCTGCGATCATCTGCACTGAAGTCCAGATTTGTATTCAGACCGGGCTTTTTTCCAGTCTCCCAGTCTGCTCTGGTTTTATGAGCCTGTGTCCACTGCAGCCTCACATCTCTGCTCTTGGCCGATGGGAGTGGAACCTGACCTGACCCGTCTCTCCGAGTTCGACATGTGCTTTTCCCATTATAGCGCGGCTGTCTTGAGTCTGGCCCTTCTCTTTTCAGTGTGAGCTTGTTTAGGCTGAAGCTCCCGACTCATCGACACGAGAAAACAAACTCAATCAGCGTGTTATCAGGGGCACCTGTGCACATGACTGTGCACAGGTGCCCCCAATAACTCCCTGATTGTGTTTTTAGGCTCTTTCAAATTAAAATAAATACTTGTATTTATTTATCATTTAAAACCAGTTGATGTATGTAGATATGATTTACTTACTGACGCAGCAGAAACGACATGAATAAACAGCTTTCGTTGTGTAACAAAGTTTATTACATATGTCCAAACATATGTGCAGGACATTTCTCATGGAGAGTGGTTTTGTCACAAATATAAATTATTTAGCCTTTCTTAGACAACACATGATCGAGGAACTGTAGCTTGCGGAACATGGAAGAGATGTGCTCCCTGGTCACTGTAACAGGTCGGCCGAGCGCCCGGCAAGAAACACACTTATTTTTTTCTATTAATTTTTTTTTTTAATATTTTCCCTTCAAATCATCAGCTCCTTTAGAAATCACAGAACCACATTACAAGTGACCAGGAAACATGGTCCCTTCACCGGTTTTAACTGATAATGGTTCATCCTTTCAGAGCAATTTCCTATTAAAGGTAGCTATTTTAATACTACACCCTGTCCTTCAAGACCCCAGCGCTGTCCACGAACCAATATACAGTATGATAATACACACATAAATAAGGCACAAATGGAGAAGCAGAAAACAAAACAAAACGAGGGCCAGAGCAGGACCAGATTTGGCACAGGGAGAAAAGTGTGACCCAAGGAAATGCAACTTCCCAGATAATCCTTCAACAACCCACCAGCAACAGCTCAACTGTCTGTTCATCACAAATATTGCCAAATCCTAGATTAGGGGAAAAAAGTATTATTTTCAGACACAGTGGGAAAATTGATAATGTGATGATACTACACTGGAATAATAGTCTTCACCATCATAATACTGAAAGAACATTCCTTAATTTTCCAAGTTGTAGTGTTATGAACCTGTCCACAAGTTGCCATAATAAATACTGCCAATAGAGATTCCATTTCAATGGGCTTATTAAGAGGAAAGTAATAAAGTCAACATAGCAGGAGGACTGTGTATTTATATAAATACACAGTGAAAGAAACATTGTTTTGTTTTGTTCACATGAGAAGTCGCAGATTGTTTAAAAGCTTTGTTTTTGTCAAACTACCTGTCGAGCGTTTTGTTGAAATTTCAAAACAGCTCAGCTGCCCAGCACTGGCAATACCTGTGATTCGATTTAGCTATGTGATGATAAACATTTCAAAAGTGCAGATGATAATACATTACACATTCGTTTGTACAGAAATCTCCTAATGACTTCATTTGCAAGACAAGAAAAGCTAAACAAAACAAAAAAATAAAGTTCGTGTCATGGTTCCTTTGGGAATAATCCCATACATTTACCGTTCAAAAAGGCCAAAACCTTCAGGCACTTTTAGGATTGAGAGCAACATCAGTTTGTGTGTCCTCAATTCTCCTTACATAATAGTCCACGGGACTAAGCATCCATAAGCATTCCACTCAGTCACCATGACTGACTGATCGAGCCAATACATTTAAATAAAGATGCTTGTTGAATGTTTTTTTTTTCCCCAATGGTGCAGACGACAGGAGGAATCGACTTCTTCCTTCAGGGGCACAAATTATTCACGGCCACAGTCACGAGGGGAGGAGGGTGGGGGTGGGGGATGTGATTTTGCTGGTAAGGAGGGTACATGATGATTCCCTTTCCAAATGGGAGTTTATGATTGGCAAGTCCGGACTTGTCCATCAGCAGCGAAATGTGGCTTTGACCCAGGTCAGTTTATGTTTTCCTGTTGTTCCAGTTGGGGTCCGCCGTGGCGTTCAGCTCCACAGGTCGCTCGAGTGGCGAGCGGGAGTCCTGGGGAGACTTCTGTGCCTGCGGGGAGCGAGGATCCATGAGCGGGGGAGGTTTGTCGGGGTGAAAGGGCCTGTTGTAGTGCTCCGACCCAGGAGGACCTGTCGACCTGTGCTCCGGCATCCTCCTGAAGTCCTGAGGGGGGCCCTCTCGCCCCTGGTGGTAGTTGGGGCGGAATTCATCAGGGCGCCTTCTTTTGGGGTCAGGATGCCTAAAATATTAATCACAGCAGAACAATATTTAAATATATTTAAAAAACAAATGAATAAAATCTCAGATCTCAGCAGGTTTGAATACCGCCCCCACCTGTCGTAGTAAGGTCTGTGACCCCTGTGGTCCCGATCGTTGCTGTATTGCTCATATGGCCTTTTGCGCGGGGACGTGTTGTTGCGGTAATTGCCCGAGCTGCGGTACATGTCTCCATGCGGACGCCTGTCGCCGTAGTGATCCTTGTATCGATGCGGGTCGTATGGATGATGTCGTTCGCCCGGCCACGACTGGTTGCTGTTGCCGGGATAACCGTATTTACGGTCCCGCTGCCAGTCTCCTCGATCTGGATCCAAATATGAAAACGTTACAATGAAATGACTGATGTGGGGTTTTGTTGGACATTGCTATTTCTGCTTTCTTCAGAAAACGAACATGTATCTAAATCAAATTAATTTGCACATACCATCATTGCTAAAGTGCCGCTTATTGGACATATTGTACGGTTCTCGGTGGTGACCATGGGGCCCCGGGTGAGACGCAGGCTTGGAAGATGGCTGTGTGCCCAGGGAGTCTCGACTAGAACCAGAAGGTTCTGGCCTGAAAGATTTTACCCTCCCTCCAGAATCGTCCTTCTTCCTCTGCTCCTTCTGGAAACATCACAGGATAATTTCAGCGTTGATGGCGCCGATCAAATCATACTCACAACGTCACACGGCAGACACTTGCCTCTTCTTCATGCAGCCGCTTCTTCTGTGCCATTTTGTAGAGCTTGTGAAGCTTCCTTGCACCAAACTCTGTAAACTTAGACACAAAAATCCAGAGGTTTCTGCCCACGAGAGGCACAAAATCATCGTCAGCCAAGTGCTACAGGTCGCTTCGTGATTCATTTCACAAAAGGTCAGATCCGAACCGTCCTACCTCCGCCATATTTTGACATGATCGGGGTCACTGTACACTTTAAGGCACTCTGTGATTCGGTCTCCAATCTTCAGTAGGCATGTGCGTGTGTGCTGGAGCTGCTCCTGGTCGGATAAACCCTCATCTGGTTTATCCAGCTGCTTCAGGGCCTTTTTCACCGGCCTCATGCGCTCCTTACACTGAAAACACACACACACACACACACACGCAGTTGGATCAAGAAATAGAAAAAAACACACAACATAAACACATCTGTGCCGCTGGAGTCTTGTTACACGTTACAGAGAAATGAAGAACAGAGAAACTCACAACACTGAAGGTTTCCTGGTCGAGCTCATCGTCCTCCTTTCCTTCAATGGGAATGGGCTCCGACCCGGCTGTGATGTGAACGGGCCCCTGAGTTTTCTTCCCTTTGGCTCCTTTAGCCTGAAACGCAGATATGATGCTAAATATACATACACATATACATATAAATAAACACCTCCTTTTTAGGTTCAAAAATACCTTTTCTTTTCTGGCCTTGGTGCCCTTCTTTTCTTTTTCCCCGTCCTTCTCTTTTTTCGACGTTCCTTGTTTTTCCTTGTTCTCTTTGTTGTCCTTTTTCTTCTGTCTCTTTTTGCTGGGGGACTTCTCTTTTCCGTCATCCTGCACATAAATGATAAAAAAAACCCCAAACATGTACACTGAGTAATAAAACAAGCTTTTACTCCTCCCCCTTATGCAGTAGTTTCCTATTTCCTCCGAAAGTTTTTCTTTCAGGAACGAATTATTGCTACGCTATATGGAAATGTGGTGCACTTTAAGTTCTGTATTTAATACACCTCTACACATATGTACTTTTATTCCCCCACATAAAAACCAGAAAACAATAAAAACTGTTTCCACATAGCCTCTATTTGTTGTGTCATATGTTTTCACAGAATTAGGCACCGCAAAAGCAGCCTATAATCAATAGATGACCCCCCCAGAGGTCAACTCATGGCTGACCTTGACTTCACCCTCCTCTGATGGGTTGTCAGAGAGGCGGGGGGAGGAGATGTCGTTGCCCTGCTCATCCTTGAGGATCTTGTTCTCCTTTTTCACTCGGGGCTTCCTCTTCTTCACTTTGACCTAAAGGAGAAAAGACCGTTTCGAAGGAACGATCAAACATCATGTGGTGGAAACACCGTGGACATATTGACCCCGTTGATAAGAGCAGCCTACCTCCTCCCCTGTTTTCGTCATTTCTGTGCTTTCTTGCTCTTTTTTCAGCAGCTTGAGAAGATACTCGGCTCTCGCCTGCAGCTGCTTCGCCTGCGGTTTCTTGCTCGGGTCGTCCGGGAGTATCTGCGGGAAGGGAGGGGAAGAGAAGGGAGAGGGAAGTCAACGTTTGAATTCACGTCAGTTTTAAAGAGGTGCTGACACTGGTGTGAGCACGACCATACAGTAAAACTAACCGTACCCCCAAAAATTTGGCTCAACGTCTTGATGGGGCCAGTCTTGTGTAAAGTTGACATTTCTCTGACAATATTTACCTTATCAGCCAGTTTAAGGTCAGGATCTGTCTTAATCAGATCCCAGTTGCCGAAGCCATGCTCATAGATGCCAAGCAGGAGCTGAATGTCGTCCTGCAGATCCCAGTCCGCATCATAGTGGGCAACCTTGACCCTGCATGTCAGCTTGAACCTGTGGGAAACCATGTAGCATTTAAGACCGTTGCACTTTTTTTGTTGTTGTTTTAAACACGTTATATATGTATACGATCTTCTTTTTGGAATCTTACTTATTCCGCTCAGATGGGTTGGAGGGAACGGCTTTGTGCAGTGGCTCAAACTCTTCTTCGTGCTGGATGATGGACTTGGCGTTGACCTGCACGCCTGAGATCTTGATATTAATTCCTCGCCGTTTGCCAGGACCTTTGGCTGGAACAATGAAATGCATCATTTTAAGGCCTGGAAGGTCCAATAATCTAAAAAAAAAACCCCAAAACCTCGAAACAGATGGACATACCTTCAACAGGGTTGTCTTTGAGGTGTTCCTCGTGTTCCTGCACCGCAGTCACACAGCTACTATGAATCAGTTCACCGAGTCTCTTCAGGTCTGCAATGGATTTGTCCACCAGCTCTGAGTCTCGAGCGATCGCTTCTAACCTGAAGACAAACACGTGAACTTAATGAGACAACTTCACTGAGCAATTAAATGCCTGAATGTGTGACACATAGATCTGTATATTAAAATAAAAATGGCAATGTGCTTACCTTTCAAGCGGAGAGCCAAATTTCTTGTATGCCTTAACAAACCTGTTGGTGGCATACTTATTAATATATTATCATTCTTGATCATTACAGGACACTGTAGCATGTGTAACTAAGCAAACAAATATGATAATTGTACAAAAGCATTACCTGCGGATCTCGGCGTCAGTAAAACCTTCCACGTTGTTCTTGCGAGCTCGAGGTCTGCCTCTCCTCTTTGGCTTCTTATCATCGTCGCTATCCTCCGTCTCGCTCTCAGAGCCTGAGGTGCGGTTCTTCAGTTTGGACCCCACGTCGCTATCACTATCATTAGCCTGAGCCTGACAGGCGCAAAGACCACGTGTGAGTTTCTCTAAATAATAGTGTTGCTGCTGGAAAACGGGCAAAACAACAACAATTTTAGTGCCACATTCTGACCCTCTTGTTGGAGCTCCTGCTTCTCGGTAGCATGAAGATGTCCTCCATCTCCCGCTGCTTTTCTTCCTCCTCAATTTTGCGCCGCTGCTCCTCGGGAATGATATCATCCCATTCCCTAATGGGCCTCTCCTCAAAATCTGGAGTGCTCTCTTCCATGCTGGAGAAGTTAGCCACCTTCAGCAACATACAAAGACAGAACAGAATGTCAGACTGGATTTTAGATACTGAACTACAATTTAATGAAGGTAAATTTGTACATACCTTGAACTGAGAGAGAAGTTCGTCCGTAGCGCTTGAGCCCTGGTCACTTTCTCTTGTTTCAGCCAATCGCAGGATCTCGTCGATATCCATCTCCTACAGAAAGAAATTTATGGTTTTGTAGTTTTTGAACTTTGTAAGAAGCTGTTTGAGAGTACTAGATTATTCGCTGATTGCAATACCTGCGGTTCAGACTCCTCCCCCTCTGCCTCTTTGAAAAGGTCCTCCGCGCCAAACTTGAGAATAGCGGTCAGCTCTTCTTTGTTGAACGGGTTTGAACTGTGAGGGAAAAAGCAGTAATGCTGAGCAAACAGAGAGCTTCGATGTCGGTGTGCAAAACCCAATGAGCCATTTTCACATCTTACTTAGTGGTTCCTGAGTTACTGTCCAGTACAGTTCGACCAGTGGTGTCCATTCTCTGAATGACAAGATGGTCCAAAACCATCTTCTTCTTTGCCCTCTCTATGATGTCCTCCTCTACTGTACCTTTGGTGACCAGCCGATATATATTCACCTACATAGTAAACCCACAGGATAAATATTTATACTGTGATCGTGCCTATTATGCAGCTTTTCTGTAGTACTGTACTGGGATGCACTTTGGCCATGGGTCACCTGTTTCTTCTGGCCGATCCTGTGAGCCCTGGCTTGTGCCTGCAGGTCATTTTGAGGGTTCCAGTCAGAGTCGAAGATGACCACAGTGTCTGCTGAGGCCAAGTTGATCCCAAGACCTCCAGCTCTGGTGGACAACAGGAAGCAGAAGTCCTACGAAACAAATGGAACAATCACTAAGGGTCTCAAATTACTCCAAGTAATCATCTCTTTCTGCATCAGCTGCTAAACTGCATCAGCTGATAAAGTCGAATCAGCATGCAAGTATAAATAGTCCTGCCACTAAGTAAGCACGTGAGGGGTAGGACTGCGTAGTAGCCAGTCGATGCATTTTGAAATACTGGAACAACCCCAGAAAATAACATTAATGCTAATAATGAAAATGCTGTAGACGAAACTATTATTTAGATAGAAAACTAATTTCCACAAACGCAAATTCACTTAGCAGCATTACCTCATTCGAACACATACCTCAGAGCCCTCTGCGTTAAAGTGGTCTAGTGCTTGCTTTCGGATTTCTCCCTTTATAGATCCGTCCAATCGCTGAAGAGGGAAAAAAGACAAACAGAGAGATTTAAAAATTTCCTTTGTGCGATAACCTTGGCATCACCCTGCTCAACAAAACAATGCACTGGGTCTAAATATTTAGACTAATCACAGCAATACACTGGTAAAGACTAAGTCAGCAAAAAATAAAGTCATGTTGACTTGCAGGAGTCCTGCTGGACTTCAGCGGAGAAAAAGCTGATATAAATAACTACATGGGCTCTCAGCCTGGCTGAGTATGTGTGCAATAACACTGACATCCGATCTGCACCAGAGTCATACCCGCCCAACATAACCACCACCCCCAAAGCCCCTTTACTGTAAACAACAATAATGGTGCAGCTTGGAAAACCTAAAGAAAGTGGGATCATTATTCAGTAAGTAGCAGAACCATGCCATATGTACATGGGGTGGTACTGGTAAACAATAACAATTAGCAGCAGAATCCAAACAGCACCAGCCCTTTGTGCTTTTAATTCGTGACAAGTTAATTAGCAGAAAATGGTGCGTATCTCCCTGGGGACGGCGGAGAGCAGATTTATTATGACGACACAGGGCAGAGTCAAAAAAAAAGAAGAAAAGATACCTGGAACGGGTAACGTTTCTTGGTGAGGTATTCTGCCAGAATGTCCAACATCCTGACCATCTGGGAGAAGATCAGGACTCGGTTGCCTCTTTCTCGGAGCCTGGTCAGGAGCTTGTCCAGCAGCACCAGCTTCCCGCTGCCTCTCACGAGAATCTGTGTCACACGAAGGTCAGGTTTTTCAGTCTGCATAGTAGTTAAGTCACAGCTAGTTTCTTTTCTCTCAGCTACAGGGGGTTGATACGCTGACTCACCTGCAGCTGATCAAGCTCTGGGTCACTGTCTCCTTCCTCAGGGTGTTTAATCAGGAAACTATGGTTGCAACACTTTTTCAGCTCCATGACGATGTTCAGGAAGCCGGCGGAGCTGCCGCGGGTGCCTTTGGAAAGAGCTTTGTAATTTCTTGTTAAAATCCACCTGAAAATATTTAAAGAAAAAATAAATCAATGCAGGTGAGAAACTCAGCCCCTTGTTCGAATGGCTTCTGTGAAAGTGATGTGACAAGACAGAAATGAAATTATACTTGTAAAATTGTTTCTGCTGTGCGCTCATGTCTACACGGAGGATCTGTTCCACTTTGGCAGGCAGAGACTTTTCCACATCCTTCTTGACCCGACGGAGAAGGAAGGGCTCGAGGACTTTGTGGAGACTCTGGTAACCGTTTTCCCTTCCTTTACCGTGTTCGTCCTCAAAATCCTCCCAAGAGTCAAACCTGCAGTGCAAAGCAGACATGGGGTCACCCACCTCTGGCTGGAGTCCACACTGACGCCTGTGCTTGTTTTCATATTTGACATCTAAACCTGGACATACTTGTCGGGCATGAGGAAGTGCAACAGGGACCAGAGCTCTTTGAGAGAGTTCTGCAGCGGAGTGCCGGTGATGAGGAGTCGGTGGTTGGACCTGAACTCCATTAATGTTTTGTACAGCAGGGAGTCATCGTTCTTTAACCTGTGAGCTTCATCCACACCCAGGAAGGCCCAGTTTATGTTCCCAAGCACACCCTGGAGAGGAGACAAGTGTCAAAGCATTGCCCGTTGCTGATTCTCAGATAAACGTCAAAGACGCTGTAAGCACAATCATAAATAAACATGTCATTCAACATGGCACCTACCTTGTCTTTGAGTAGAATCTCGTAAGTGGTTAATAGTGCATTGAAGCGGATTCTTTTTGTTTGATGGTTCACCCACTCATAGTCACGGATCTACACAAAACACAAGAAAGTTACGTAACCGAATCTGGAGATAAAATAAAAATAAAAATAAAAATAAAAATAAAAATAATTGGAATGGTCATCATAATAGAAAGCCCTTCAGACTGATGGAACTCACTGTTTTCCTGCTCATGACGTCACCGAGGTAGACGACCACGTTCGTATCTGGGGCCCAGGTCTCGAACTCCCTCTGCCAGGAGGTGAGCGTGGATAAAGGCACCACCAACAAGAAGGGTCCATACAACTGATGCTGGTGGAACAGGTAGGACAGGAAGGAGATGGTCTGGATGGTCTTTCCCAGTCCCATCTCATCAGCGAGGATGACACTATTGCACCTGAGGTGAAAGAAGATAACAGCGTGGTTGATTTTCTTTTTCTGTTTTGTTTTTTTTCCGAGTAACTAAACCTAAAGCGCTATACATTTGCATTACTCGATAGCACAGTACCTGCACCAGGAGTGAGCCAGCCAGTTCAACCCATCCAGCTGATAATCCCTCAGCTCAAGATTCTCGCCGCCTATATACGAAGGTTGTTTCTTCAGCGCAACAAACCTTGGCCGTTGCTTTAACACCTGAAATAAGAGTTGCAGGGGAATTTCCTCAGTTACGAGCGAGAACATTTCACAGAGTCGGGGTTCGCTGTCGGATTTGGCGGCCTGTTTTACCTTGCAGTCTTTCGATGGCACAGTTTTGCTGGCGTTTCGGCTCATGAAGCTGTCGATGCAGCGCTGAAACTTCTTTCTGACCAGAGCTCCGTCTTCCCAGCTACACTCGGAATACGGCAACCCCATCCACTTACACAGGTACTCCGGCTCATTGGAGGATGGTGTCTTGTGACTATGGGCTGTGAATAAAAGCAAAAAATGTTTAGACACTTATTGTGGTGAATAATACTTGCTAGAATCCAGAAGAACATTAAAAACTGAATAGTGTAAAATAACAACGGGGACTTACAGGGAAAGTCAGATGATCCGGGTGTCTTTCCCGTTTTTGTTGCTGTAACAACAACAACAACAACAATAATAATAATTGTAGAAAAATGTAACTTGTATATTTTTTAAATACTTTTCAGTGTGACCTCTTACCGATGATGCGCTCCACAATTTGAAACTGTTTGTTCAGGTCAGCAATGAGCTCCTGTTGGCAGTTATGAAACTCCACATCCTCAGGTGACGCCTTCCTCAACCTGCAAACAAACAGGATGAACAGTGAAACTTCCTGACATGGACGTTTGATTTTAAAAAAAAAGAAAAGAAAAGGAAAAGTTTTCACCATGAATTGAGCTCATCGTTTTTCTTTTTGTAGTTGTCCAGTTTCTTTAGTCCCTTGACCTTCTGCTGTGTCAGAGAGTCCATGCTCTCCCATGTGTTGTGGATGTAGGACCAGCCCTTCCACTTGATCAGAAACTGAGTCTCCCCCTCATCGTTCTCAGGGTCAAAGCCCTCATTTGGGTCCCCATTTTCCTCGACAGCATACACAGTGGTGGAAGCCCCGTTGGCTATAAGACCAGGAAAAAAAGTTTAGACTGTGCCAGAATGTACTTGTTTTTGTTAAAAAAACACAACAACAATATGGATTTCAAAGTAACAAGCGACAAATTCTAAATGTATCACCTCCTTTTTTGCCTGTCCTGGTGTCCATGACCTTCTCAATGGTCTCACTGTCATCGTCCTGCTGCTCCTCACCCGCGTCTCCAGTCATTTCAATCAGGTCGTCAGAGTCGGTCTCAAAGTCATGTTGGTCCTCTTTGTAGCTGTATCACAAAAGAATGACAGGGGATAACGCCCGATGTACAGGTGATGGTTAACAATAACGTTTTTTAAACACTGCGAAGGAAAGCATTAAGGAGGCCTGATAAACTTTGTTTTTTAAAAAAAAAATCACCTTTTGACTTTTGTCGCGCCTCTTCTTCGAGTCTGCCTCTTTGGAGTGTCTTCCTCATCATCATCATCGTCGTCATCATCCTCATCATCCTCATCCTCTTCAGCTGACGACTCCGGCTTCCTGAGCTTGCGTCCTTTCTGAGAGAGCTGCTTTTTAGCTGTGGATGATTTGGTCTGAGGTCTGTAAAACACAGAATTGCACATGCAAATGTTCAGGAAACTAGTTCCACAGTCATCACTGTCAGAGGGAGTTTGCTCTCTGTCTGTCCAATACCAAACTGCAGCCACATATTTTATATTTTTGTAAATGACTGTATTAAAATTGATTCCAAATTGTATAATTTCAAATGGCTGTTGAAAACATTAGGCTGAAAGATTCAGGTGTACATGTCACTCTAGAGTAAAATATGTAGTCAGTCAATGGCTCACACAAAAATGAAATGATTTGGTAATGACCAGTGGGTAGCTGTCTGATGGCCAGGCTGCGCTACACTCTTACCTTCTAGCAGGAAGTCGTCTGGATCTAACTTTTTTCTCTTCCTGCTCACTGTCTGAACTGTCGGAAGCCTCCTCCTCCTCCTCTTCATCATTTGAGTCATCATCTTTCCAGATATTTCTTACAACAAAGAAATGCCATAAGTACACCCTTAAGGCCTAACACTCCTATAACCAATTATCATGTCAGTAAGTAATGGCCATGGGGTGTTAAGCACAACCCAAATCGATCAGGGATTAGCCGCTGATCTGACCAAAGAAATCTGATGCCAATGTATATAAATATAACCTGGCTGACTGAAACTTACTGAGTCCATTCTGAGCCAAACAGATACCCATTTATAAACAAGAATTAAATGATCAGAATCACAATGTGACAAACAGAAACTGTAAAAAAAATGCACTGCAATGAGTCGAGTGTGAAAGAAAATGATGCAGCTCTACCAAATAAATTAAATCATTTAAAAATGAATGATAAAAGAATACTACAAATAATAACACTAACGATAACAAACCCCAACATGATGCTTCCATCCTTCATACTTACTCCTTTTTCTTGGAACGTGATGTTTTTCTCTTGGGACTTTCACCCTCAGAGTCACTGCTGCCCTATAAATACAGCCAGCACAGCAGATTATCTTTTATTAAGGAGCCCATTTCGATACCAAATGTACAAGCGCTTCCACATAATGTCCACTAGGTGGCTCAAGTGGAATGCATATTGTTTTTGTCTTTGTTTCACTGTTTATCCTCAACGCTTTCAAACACATCCGCTTACCCCAGCTCCAATGTTTAAGCGAGCCGGCTCCTGTCTACTGCGATTTGACCTCCTGACCCCGTAGACATCTGGGTGTTCTTCCCACATCTGCAACCAAAAAGAATCAGTTATCAGAGAGCCACAGAATTCCATTCCCAATACAGGCATAAGGTATTAAAGTGGCTTTCTCGTTTGTAGGTATGGCAGTTGACAATTACTTTCATAAACGATTACTGTACGCATCAAAGTCTCAATTACTAGACAAAGTGCTTTGAAAAAGGCCGGAACCCAAGGTGATGCCTTAAATGTCTTATTTTGTACAAACATGAGCTCAACGCCCACAGATGATCTATTGACAGCAGTTTTTCGTTTGACAGTACTGGTGCAGTGATAAATACACATAGCAGTATGATGTTTTGCAGTTATTATGAAATACTCTCTAACAGGAAATTAAGTTGCCTATCTAAGTTAATTAATTTTTTCCTGATAGATATGTTTGTTATTTTTTCTATTTGGGGTATTACCGTTACCCCAAATACACTACATTTTTTTTCTAGCAAGAGCCCAATTAAAAGTCAGCTGTCTTTTATGTATATTTTCAGTTTTTTTGTCTTTTTATTCATTTATACTAAGAATAATGAGGAGGTTGGGACACTGCTACAGTCCAACATGGATAAGACACTATAGCTCAAGTAAAACTTGCACTACTGCAGCCGTCCCACGTCAGACTGTGCTGATCACATTAGGAGCCTGATCACACACACACACACACAGTTAACTATTAATAGTTGGCAAGAGCCATCATCTCCTTTAAAAAGGCTGAGTCAACAGAGAAGACACAGGCACCTCACCACAGCTCAGTGACGTTTACCTTCTTCACATCCGCCAGACGCTCCTTCTTTCTAATCGGCTTGTCTTTGACCTCTGAGTTTGTTTGCTGCGATTTGGACTCTGCAGATTCGCTTTCTGACTCTGAGTGACTCTCGGACTCGGAGGAGCTGTTTGACTCGGAGTTGTGGGATCTCCTCCTCTCACTGCCATGCTCGCTCTCCGACTGACTTCCTGACTCTGACGCCGAGCGGTTGGATTCCTCTGAAGCTGAATTGCTACGGGAACAAGAAGATGTTCATTCTGACTTTTATATGTATGCTGTGCTAATGTTTACAACACTGTACAAACAGTTACAACATGGCAAACATCAGCTGATTGTTTCAGTGGCTAATAAATGCCTTTCATATCTAACTCAATAGGCACACATTCTCAGTGAAGCATGAATTAACTACAGGAGCTTCAGTGAATCATGACTCTCAGCTAAGAGAAATCAAAAACCTCACTACCTCATCATAGCCAATAGTTTTATAATGACCTCCTTCTCCCTAATGCACACAAATCTACTTAGGGTGTTGTAAAAAGCCTCAGTAAGCAGATCTACATGCAACACAAAAATAACAAGTTGAAACTGGCACAAATGCCATTTCACAGTTCACCAAATTTAAATCTTCTTTCTAAAAGTAATTTTAAAAACATGTTCCACTGTTCTGATTTTCTGAATTAACAACATAAGTATCCACTACTTGAAAAATAAACCTGTTACTTGGTGGTGAGTCATTTTTCAACTAAATGCAAATGGATTTCATACTACTTGGACAACTTAAGCATTGAGTAAATAATTAACCCGTATGACTTGGAACTGTGATTGATAACAATAAAATTTGTTTAATTACACTCTGTTCTTGTTGTGCTTGATATTCCTTAGAGTGATAAAACAACTGAGGTCAATAAAAAATAGATTAATGAGGTCAGTATATTAGCTCATCACTAAACTGAAGCAATGTCTATCTGTGTTCCCTTGTTGCAGGTTATAGCCTGAGAATTCTGACATTTTCAGTATTTGTATTTATTCAGTACATGTTCAGTACAACAGCAAAATGGAAGAATAGACATAATTTCTCGAAGTCATTTTACTGAGACCCCTCACATTTAACCTGTCTCCTTAGAGGCCCCTGACCCCCCTCTGGCAAAACATATTTATTTGAAAACAATAGCTCTGCATACAGTAAGCTTCACATTTGTGTCACAAACGTAATATTCTCCAGTCTGGGTTTATCTGCGCGGCCGTACTATGTCTGGGCACAAGAGGGCGCTACAACCATAAAAACAAAAGTCCAGACAATCACTGCTGGACATGGAATATTTCCCGAAATCTCGGGCTTTGTCTTTGAAAAGCTAAAAATTAGTATGGCTGGTTCATTAGATCGATTACGGGATGTTTATAATGAACATAACGATCCAATTTTAAGTTTAAGAATTCATACTTTCCTTATTAAATAAAAAAAAACGAGTCTGGATTCGGTCATTTATACATCTATAGGGATAGTAATAATGAGGGGAAACGTATATGACCTTGTGGATACTATTTATAACGTCACGGGTGTTAAAGGGTACCGGATTTCACTGTCAGCTCCCCTCTGTTTGTATGACCAAACACGGAAGTGAATCGCTCGCTCCGCCTTACATCAGGTCAAACCTGGGTGGGACTTAGAAATTATCTCAAAAATTATTGGTTGGCACGTTGCTAGGTCAAAATCTAGCCAATGGGAGTGCTGTGTGCAGGCATTCACGAGATCTACACAGTTCCTGTTCCTCCTCCATGTAGTTCTGAGCAGAGTTTAAACACAGATAAGTGAGCATGCTGGCCACACAAAGCCAGGGCCATTTTGTGACTCAATATATTGTGTTTACAGAGCTAAGATATTGTGTTTAATAAAATTACAAGATTTGTTTATCCCTTATTCTGCTTTGCAGACCCACAGTGTTCATCAGTCTGGATGAAAAAGTTGGGCTGTCATCAATAGCAGAGGACATATTACACCCACAGCTAAAAAAATACTAAAATGGCTGCCATAAGACCACACAAAAAACTACAAGTGTGATGTAACCTGCTGCAGTGTAGTCAGTGATATGCTATTAGGGTGATTATGTGCATTTAATCATCCAGATGTCTTTGTATCTAAGATGACAACGATCTATTGAGATCAGACAACATTATTTCTTCTGACAACATGGCAGGCTTCAGCTGCTATGAACCTAAACTTGAATGCAGCATTGTTGCAATAAATACACAACACCTGTTTTTCTTTTCTTTTCAATGGCCAGCCACTTGTTGTTTCTGCATCCCTGCATTGCCCTGACACAATGCAAATGATCTGTTAATAGCTTTTAAAACATCTTTATTGATCAAAATGTAATCTTTCAACTGGTGTTGGAAGAATTACCTCAGGAACACATTTTTTTTTTTACATGTTTTCAATCAGAAAAGCAGGCAACATTGTTGAAACTGTCACCACATTTAAGTGTGCAGAGTTTGGGCCACAGACAGGGGCTTTACCATCTACCTGAAAATTAATACACATAAAGCCAGATCAAGTTAACATTGTTTGTATGCAACATTAATTTCTTCAGACATGAGCAAAACAATTGCTTAACATCTGGTATTTAAAAATGCTAATTTCTGTGATAGGTGCCACTACTACAGTAGACATGTTGACAAGTAAGGGCAACTGTTCAATAACCTTAACCAACTTTACTTTCTGTTCATTCACAACAAGCCCCATGTATTGAAAATTGAAAGTTAAAAAAATGTTTTTCTGAAGACATGTATAGGCTACCATAAGCATGTGAATGCTGACATACTGTAATAATACACAAAAGAACTAGTTTCAGGTGGTTTTATTAACCTTCTAAAATTTATTTACAAGGCATAAGTGTTAGTTGAGGTTTTAAATGAGCACAATTAACCAGGCTTATTAAAACTCTCATCTCCTGTAAGCTGGTCAAAAAGTTTTATACAGGTTCAAATAGAAAGTAGAGATAAATATAAAATTAAAGCCACTTGCAAACTGATCTCAAGTCATTGTGTGTCAAGAAACTAGATGTATGTAATCCATTAACACAAACATGTGATCTGATCTATTAATGCCCATGAGTTACACCTAAGCATAAATCATTGTTTGAGATAAATAAAAACGAAACAACAACGTTGGTAAAATGGTGCATTGCAGTACCAACTAGTAAGACAAGGTCATATAACATTATAGCGACAGGACATCAAACAATTGTGACAAATCATTTGCAAGATAATACAGGACAAATGAGATTTCCCTGTGGTCTGACACACACACACACACACATCTTGTTGGAAATGATCTCTTAACACAGGCCTCAAACCTCAGTATTGAGTTAAGAAATGGAAGGAAAATCAGGGTGTGGCTATTAAACAATAGCAAGGTCATTCATGTACAGTGCTGCACTTCATCAAAAACAGGTCGCAAATGTATACACAGGTGACCGACCATGCTTGACAGGGTAAACAATCGAAAGTGATGTGGAAAAGGTAAAAAAAAAAGTACACGGTTCATACCTTGATGCATTGCTCTGGGTCGATCCTTCATCCTCTTGTTTTTTACTTTTATTCTTCATCATCATCGTATCCTGAAAATCGCTGATGGGATGTTCTTTTGTCCTGGTATTTACTGTCAAAAAGTTACAGGGAGCAGGGACTATCATATAGGTCCGGCAGGGTTGCCTTTGAACAGATGGTAGTTAAAACCCAGGCGGTGCGACACGAGTGAGGAAAAGGGCATTAAATCGAAATATTCCGATTTCATTATTAAATCGCTAATTTCAATCTAAGTGGGGTAAATGACAGGTGCTGTTACAATAAGTTAAATATCCAGCGCATGTCGTATCAATATAGTCCACGGATCCAGCCGCATGCAATTAATTGTAACTGCGTCATCAGATGGAGGATTAGAAAAACAAGATTTAAAGATGAGAAAACCAGAAAATTGTCACCGACACAACGTAAACACACCGATTCGGACTGAAGAAAAGGTGGTTAGCCTATAAATGAAATATTAGATTCACGTTCGCCCTATCACAGGGTTTAAACGTGTATCCGACTCGAATGGGAGTAAAGTGGGACAAAAATAATAAGTTAAGAATTAATTACAAAAAGAAAACGATGCCTGTTTGAGAAAAGCTTGAAGGCCTTTACGGTCCTTGTCCGCTGTCAGGCTCACAGCGACACAGGCGAGCCGCACGCTAAAAATGGAGGCGCTCCATGGCTGCCAGTGCCTCAGTATAGAAAACAACGACAAGCACTCCCCCAGCTCAGACGGCACCAGCGGCTCGACAAAACAGCCCGAAAAACCACACAAATCCACGGGAAATCCGATAAAACAACGATCGCACGGCCACAACGCTTCAGTTTCCGTCAAAAACAAGCGGTCTCAGTCCGAAAGGCAGGCAAGAGAACGGTCTGACGAAAGCCAATGGCACTCTTCCCTAGGCTCAGCCGCCATCTAGAGCTCCTTCCTAGCTCTGAAAGCTTTGCCTTTGATTGACGTTATTTCCATTTACCCTACACTCAGGTGATGTTAAGTCCCACCCCTTTTATTATGTTTAAAACTCACTTTATATGAATCAACAAACATTTTCATCACCAGGACACAAGTCTAACAGAAAAAAAACACACTTTACACAAAAAACTGATTGAAAACACTGAGAGATTTAAAAAAATATTTTTTAAAGCAATTGCATCACTTCCTGCTCAGACAGGAAGGAGGACTAGCAGGAGCCATTTTAGAGAGCCTTTGGAAACCATTTCTGTCACACTATTAGTGCTACGTGTGGAAATGTTAGTATACACAAGCAAGAGTATCGTCCCACCGTTTTAAATTTAATAAAGCTATCCCAGTGGGACCTTCTTTTAAATGCAAAGGAGGAGAATTTTCAAAAACTTAATTTCCTTCATCTACTCAAACAAGGTGGCAGTTGCCTTTATGAGGGCAAAACTCCAAGAGAAACTTTTCTTTCCTCAAGCCAGTGCAAAGCTTATAACCTTATGCTAGCTTATGATTACATAGGCGAACATGGCAATGTCGATGCAATCCAAAACCGTCTATTATAAAAATTAACTTCGATAATAAAACCAACTGCCAGATTTAGGAACTTCATGTTACGCAAACACCCCACTTCAGTTAATCAGCTAATGAAACAAAGCCAGGGAAAAATACGAAGTCATACACTTTATTTAAAACAACATTTGAATATCAAATGTACAAAGGCTGATTTTTGGTTTCCCAAAAAAAAAAACAACAAAAAAAACAGTGCAACTTTTCAACGAGTCCACTAGAAAGCCAGCGACGGTGTTCCAGTCTCCATGTTGTGAAAAATATAAAAATTCAAACATCAAAGTCCAGTCAGAAAAAAATGTTTCATCTTGTCAAAATCTGGCTAACTGCCAAATCACTTGCCATCTTCACGTTAAATAACGGTGTCTCCGCTTCAGCAATATCCAGTTGAATGGGGTCTTGATAGGATAAAAAAAGAAGGAAAGGTTGTAAGCCCACAGTGCAACGGAAATGAGTAATGACTGACTGTCCAGCAGTTAATAAGGCATGCTAACCTCCACTACATGAACACATTTTAAAAACACACGCAGCTAGCTTTCAGTTGCGATAGCTAACATTGTGCAAGTGCATGTTATTCTAAAATATGAGCATTTATAAGAAGTAAAATTGTTGCTTTTCTTATTAAATTAATATTTAGTTCGACTTAGCATCAGAGAAAACACCAAAAGATCACAATTTATATGTAATGATCAACACAGCGTTACTTTACGATCCGAGCTGTTAGATGTTTTGTCTAACAGCCAAAGTTTGATCTACTTAGTTCCAATAAGAAACTATTTGTACCACAGTCTTGTAGGGCTCTGATTTGACACGAATTAGCGGATTGAGAGTACAACCAGATTAAATTATGTTTCCACTATTTGCATACAAATTCAGCAGTTGACCACCAGGGGTATTATAAGAGCAGAGTTAGCCTTGGTTCATATCAAGCATTATTAAGCATAAAATCAGTTAAAGTAAACGTTGTGATGTCAAAAACACAATCAAATTATAACAACAAAACACCAGCATGTGAGATAACAATGCTGTATGCAAAATAAAACTGAGTTCCCAAGTATACTGAGTAATTACCAATTACCAAAACAAAGACTTGACAAACCCACAGATGGATAACTCAATAGTTTTGAATGACGGTTAAAGTATCCTTTCACTGGTAATTTGCTTCAATCCCATAAAGGACCCTAATAGCTGGCAATATGGCAACAAAAGAAATCTGTGGTATGGTATAGCTTACATTTTATCTAGTGTTCAATAAAGACAAAAAAAACAGAGTCCTTTTTGGAAAAATTGATAGTCGAGGAATGTGGGTCTTTCTACTCATTGCCAATAGACTGCAACACAACCAATCGCCAAACAAAGCCACAATACCTGTTTTTTCTATTTCTAGAGAAAATTCTCACACTTGTACAATTGTTGTTTTACAAACTTCCCCTTGGGTAAGTCAACTTCCCTTACTTAACTCTATGACTTTAAGACAAAAGCAGTGCAATATTCAAGATGAATGTTGCATTTAAATTGGCTAAATGTAAGCGAGAAAATCCTTAACTTCTTTAGAATCCTCAATGAGATAAATAAAACAAAAAATTCTAATTAGGGATCATTTTTATGGGATAAAAACAAAAGCGAATATGAGAAGAAAGAAAAGGAAACTTACAGGGCTGTCTTCTTTCACTTCAAAATTTGAAATTCATCATTCAGAAACATGTCCCAGCTGTAGAGAGATAAGGAACACATCAGACCCACACAACAACAACAACCAATAGATGGACCAATCAGCATTGATTGCCTTAAATGGTTTGAAGTTTGCGGGACTTTTCTTTACAACAACTACAGATGACTGAGTTCTGCAAACAATCTGTTATCAATTGAGAAAAGCATTTAACTCAGAGAAACCCAGAGACAAAATACAAAGATCTTTGCAAGATCCACAGTAATAACAATGGATTGATATATTCCTGACATTCCTCACACTAAATGCTGGAATCAAATTGATTACTGACTAAAATAAGACCTAGGTCAATTCATTTATGATATCAGAAACAGCTTTGTTACTCTTTCAGAACAAAATAGTCTAAATTGCACTCATGTCAATTTGCACATTTCTTTGTTTCCATACCGCCTACAGTGGATCTTTCTATACATTAATTGAAACCATGGTTTACCAATTAAGCAACCATATAACATAGACAATAACCAATGGTATATGATCAATGAAGGCGCAGTCCAGCATTTTCAATTTTGGGCATTGGCAAACATGAATAGAACAGGGTTTGGTTGCCTCCTAGGCATACATTACATTTACGTACTTTTGGCGGACTACTAAGTTGTCAGTTGACTGGAAAATATTTTCTAACAATATTGTTAAATTCTGTTTACTTTCAAATTAAGCAATTAATACTGCTGTGTGATTGGGCTTTAGACTGACTAGATACAAATCTCATTTGGGGATATTAATGGAAAACGGCCAATGCTCAGTCTTTGTACTAATTTCAATTTCATCGTATCATGGGGAATGAATTTGTGCTTTTAAAGGGAGTTCATAGTTACATTATAGCTTCAGTATTTGTCACAACATATCCGTTTTCCATTATCGTTACAGAAATTATGCATTTGTAGTTAGCTTATCTCAGTTATTAGTATTGTGTTGCACGGTAAAGCATTTGTCAAACTCGAATTCCTCCTTGGGATTAATAAATTCTATATTGTGGTGCACAAAGTTTGCAGTGACATTCTTTGGACAAGTGAGAATACATCTAACAACTTCATTAGACGATTTGATTAGAACTGCCATAATGAAAGATTTACTGTACAGTTTGAAAATTTACAGCGTAAAACTGATATCAATAATAAACCCCAAATCTGTTTGTGTTCTAATATGCTGTGTTTTCAAATAAGATTGGTTGTCAAATGAAGCGTTTTTGTAATGACTGTATGCGCTTCAAAGTTTAGCTAGCTAGTCAGATATACTTCACATCTAAGTCATCGCGTATTGCAGCTAAGGCCTGGAACTTATCAGCTTTTGACTGTTTACACTGATTAACTACAACTATCAGTGATGCAAACTTAAAATAAAAAAGAAATTAGTTAGTTATCATCAAATTGACGACGCATTTGAAATGTGAAGAAAATGCTAATCGGGAACAGGGCAGTACAGAATAAGTTATAGTCATGTGCCAGCACCAACACCTATGGTGTCAAAAGAGATAAACCATGTTGAATATACACTCAAAATAAAAAATAAACATAAAACATCATTCTACGGTTCCGTAGCTGAGCTGTAATGTATGTTTGGATTATTTACGTGTAATATTAACACGAAATACACTAGGGGGCAGAACTGTTCTACTATACGATTCAGAAGAACTAAATAACAAATGGTGTTTCAAGTTACATCCTATTAATGACATTGACGTAACAGCAAAAAATGCACATGGGAATGATACTTACAAATTGCCACTTGAGCCGCAACACTGGAATTCCTCAATTCAATGTCTCTGTGATGACTGAATCTCAACCCTTAAAAACAAGAAAATGTAGGGTCAGGGAGAAAATGTGTTTAGAGCACACCCTACTGGCTATGATTATATGGCAGTACAGATTACTATGCTAGTTTAGATAAAAATTACACACAAAAAGTCTCAACTCGTTGAGGGGTAAACATACCATTTCTCTTAGTTACGATGATCTCCTTTCATCTTTGAAGAAAACATCAAAGCGATTTCCTGCAAAATATCAAATAACATTTCATAAGTTTTGTGGTTATATTCAACAAAATGCAACTTTCAACTGAAATACGAAAGCAGACATTAACATTTAGTTTTCGTATGTAATTTTTTAAAGATGATTTTGGAGTATGTTACAATGATCATTAGCATATTATGAAATGTGGAATTATTTGTTCCATAATAAGCGGGGAAAATGTTTTATCTTGCATGTCTTGGTGGCTCAAATTGCAAATATACTTGTTTCTGACGCGAACATCCTACTGAGGATAGCTAAGAGAGGACATTTTGTTACAAGCAGGATTTAGTAATCCCTTGGGTTTAACAACAGTTTAAGATACAAATATATATTCAAAAGATTGTTCATTGCTTATTAAATCACGTATACTATTTGCCCTTATATGTGGACAAATGATCAAATTTGTCAAATGGATTGTGTTATAAAATTGATTACTTGTCTTTTATTTAGTATAAAATTTGTATTCTGTGTTAACTCAAATAAAGGGTTGAAGTAAAGCATTCTCCCCCAAAACCTTTATTTACAAGTCTTACAGGTGTAATGTGAAATGGAAAAACAACATTAAAGCACAATTTTATAAATTTATCCTTGAACCAGAACCTCAAAGGGTTAAAAGCCAACACCCTAATATGTTTTTCAAAGTATATCCAGGCTTTAATTACATATATAACCATCAAATTATCAAAATGGTTACATATAGTTGAGATGTAATGATTGTGGTTTAAGAATAGTTGCAAATAGTGATATTTTGAGCATTTTACCAACTTAACACAATTTGAGTATTTTAAAAATAATAAGTTTTGAACATCCAACTCTTCATTGAATTTTGTTGTAAACGAGATCTGTATACACTGTAGTACGACAAGGTGTAAAAGAAAAGTCTACTTTTTAATATTTTTTTAATTTATAATTCGACGCAAATCGTGAAAAAATTAATATACGCCTAATAAACTTAAATATACGCAAACTCGGTGTGTTGTTGTCGACCAATCTCATTACAGCATCTCAAAAAACGAGGTATTTGCTTATTTTTTGTTGTTTTCGTCGAGTAAATTCAGACGAGGGCATTTGCCCTTTCAAGGACAAAGCAAATTTTAAATGCGTAGGTTGAAATAACTCCAAACAGCTCGAAAACAAAAGTGCTGGTCCAAACTCGAACAGGGTTAAATCCAAACACAGCTAGCAAACATACAATTTCCACCGACTAAAAGACATTTCCATGCGATTTACACTCTCTAGAGCCTTTTCTTTTTTTCGCTGACATCACACCATGGCCATTTTTACACCGCTGCGTCTAACTGTCGTTCTTTCCACCATATTGCCATCCACCCCTGATTCGTATTTTACAGCTATTAATGTGCGATACCTCGCAGGTTCTTACCCGTTATCCGGGCCACGTCGATCCCCCGTCGTCCGCGCCAGTCGGTGTCGCATTTTGGGCGGATTTCGGTGGGTTTTCTGGCTCGTTCAGCCGCATCGTCCCGCTTCTCCTCCTCTCCGGTGTCGACACCTTGCTGGTCTGTTGTGTGTGTCCTCCTCTCCGCCTCCGCCTGAGCTGATATCCTTCTGCGGCTCTGCCCACTTTCCTCTCAACGTAAGCCAGACTCCACTTCCTCTCCAGCCCCATCGTGCTAGCGTTAGCAAACAAACTTTTAATTTGTAACTACCCCAACCGAACCCCGAATGCACAAAACATTTTAAATCAATCTGAACACGTATAATTAATAAAACATATAATTTAGTTTTATGCTTCGTAGGTTTTGTAGCCACGCCAATTATAAAGTAAAATCAAATCCAGTTATCACCATTATGATTATTGTTGTTGTTATTGTTATTATTATTATTATTGGTGAACATCAATGGATATTATTAACTAGTTGCCCATCTTGTAGTAAAATATACGAAATTAATGTATTATTAAGGAAAACTGGTAAATTTAAGAACCACTGTGTTACACAGCAACATGTTTGATAAGGAGTAGTAACACATTTTGAACACTGTGTCTGCTTTTAGCTCCTAACAGTTCATAAACACTCACATAAGTAAAGTTAGGCGTAAAAATTTTTTTAAAAAACATTTGTTAACGAAATGTTGTTAATTATTTATATCTTCTTTGAGTAAGTAAAATCAGAAGTGTAAGTGTAATGGTGATTTTTTTTTTAAATGTCAAAATGTATTTATGCACCACCGCAGCTATTGTTGATCAGTGTGGAGTCTCTGTGGTATGCGCTCCACCCCCACCACTGACCAATGAGGTGCTCGTCCCAACTGCGCGTGCTCCGTGCAGGGGAAGGTTTCTTTAAAAAGCTCTTCAGCCTAGCAACAGGAGCGGCCCTCCAAAATATGGCTAATCCTGATGATGTCAGTGAAGTGAGCATAGATCTATGTTGACTGACTGGTTGGACGAGTTTTAACAGGGACGTCAAGTTGTGTTTTTTTGTCCTATTACTTCACAAGTTACCTATATGTTTCAGTATAAAATTGTAGGGCTTCCTTCTTAATATTGGGCTTTGAATAATAGCAAACTGTTAAAGGTGATCGACAAATTACTGCTACCACTGCTGTAAGAAAGAAAAATCGACAATAAACTGTTAGTTTTATTGAAAAGTACACATTTAGTGAAATAGACAAGAGTTTACAATAGTATAGCACTTTTGAAACATAGATAGATAGATAGATAGATAGATAGATAGATAGATAGATAGATAGATAGATATGGGAAATTCTTTTGTCACAGCTGTACAATAATACTGGACGGAAAAGGATTTGTAATGTAAAGGAGGAAATGTAGCTGTGTGTTGTGTAAACAGAAAAAGCACACATCACTGTTTCAAAGGGTGTGCCTTAACACAATGCATGAACAACAGGACAGACTACAATCAGTGGTGTCGAATTTCACAAAGCGGAATGTTCAACATAAGCTCGGGTAGGCAATGTTGTTATGCTTACCTTTACCCTGTGCTGAGTCAAAGGGCCAGACATGTTTATTAAAAAATAAAACATTTCAAAACGTTGACATGACTTTTCAGTGTTGACCGTATATATGAAAGTGGGCTGTAAGCCAGTTTTTAAAAAAAAATGTAACATGATAACTTTGGTTACAGCCTGAGCTGTCTCTCTGTGCAAAGGTCAAGCTGTCCTCCCAGAACAAGACGACCCCTTCAGCTAAGAACTTGTAGGCAACTTTTTGGCAACTACATCATGCTTCACATTGGGAAAACCTTCTCAGTAAGCAACAAATCCTCATGCAAAGCACCGGCACTGTAGGGTAGTCTATGACTGGTTTTATCTGAATATCACTGTACTGGAAACTCTTCAGCTAGAGCCCATCCTATTATTGAAACATATTTAATATAAAAAACTATTTTTTTATTCACTGAGTAATGTTCTAGACCCCACAGGCCCAGTCAAACCAGTCTGGGCGTTATTTCGACATGAAAAAAAAATCCCTTCTTTATTTTCTGGCGCCTTCTGGTGGCCATTGATCAAACCATGCGAGTAGTGAAATACCAGCACCCCTAGTGGTAGGGAACAGAAATGAGACCAGACATAAAAACGTACAGCAGCTGTTTGTTTTCATTTGGTACAAACTGCAATAAACTCTGATGTTGTTTTATGTAGTTTGAACTGCATTTTCCCCACTAATCATTAGCCATCAATGGTTAGTTTGTTGTTGTGAATCCAGGTGATGGTCTGCTTTTTCAAGAGGACGACACAGATTGTAAACCCAAAGCCTTTTGGGAAATTGTTACTAACACAGAGAAACAGAAACAGAGACACTTTGACTTTGGTTTAAAAAAATGAACTTGTTAAATTCACATCTGATCATTTGGCAGCTCATCACTGTCTATCAAGTCTGCCTCTGGAACACGTCATGACCCCGGAGTCTCCTGCCCCTTCCAGCATTGTGTCTGTCTGCTGAGGCCCGTGGGTAGACAGAGAAATGCTGCCTTCAAATGCCATCGGAAATTTGTTAACTGTTAACTCGGCCTCAAATGTGCAGCAAAAATGTGCAAATAGATCTAAGCCAATGTGACACCAAAGCACCGAAGAGGTGACAAACTAACTGTTTAACCTGAAATACAACCAAAAATAAAAACCAAAGCAGAATTATCTTTAGCTTGGTTTGCCGTTGAATACAGGACAAAGTAAGTTTGTGCCATTTTCGGTAACTGGCACAAGACAATGTAAATTAAATGTAAATAAATGTCACTGTATCTCCCAGTGACAACATTAAGGCGCTGCTCTCTCCTGTTTAGTGTGTGGGCCTTGCAGGCAAGAAGGTTCTTGGTTTGAATCCCGGTTCAATGTGGGGCCTATTGGTGCTGCATGGGATTGCATGGGATAGTTTCAGTTAGACCGGGTCGGATTTACTGCCCATGTATGGATGTGAGCTTAAATGGTTGTTTGTCCAGCGTGTACCCTGCCTACATCCTTTTCTTGACAGCGACAGTGTGCAGGAGCTCGCAGGAAGTACGAGGCGGCATTGAACGCACCACAAGCCCACGGGATCGCGGTGTTGAGCAGCAGGAGCAGCCTGCAGACAACACGGATAATCCTCATCCCTGTGCAGCAGCAGCAGCAGCAGCCAGGACACTGAAGGAAAACCGGTTTCTGGGAGCAGGCAAACAGCAGGGAGAGACGCATCGAGCAGAGACATGGACGTTGTGTTTGTAGTTGTACTGTGACACTCTGACTCTTCATATGTGATGTGACAGCTGCTGTAGTGCTGCACGTCATTTGGAGAAACCACATCCTGATCCAGTTTTTTTTTTATCATTTCATCTTTTTTTTAAATTTACATTTTCGGCACCATGTTGAAATACAACCTGGCGCTAACTTTTATTTTTGCGGCTGTGTGGCGGGTTAGCGGCGAACCGCAAACTATTTCCTCTCCCGCGACGCACTTCAATTCTACGTCGTCATCCATCACCGGCGAGCACGAGCCGACAAACACGACCGACGACGCCGTGGGATCCAGGATCTCGTCTCTGATGACGCACCTGCCGACTCTGAAGAGCGTGGTTATTTTCATCTGCGTGTTAACAGCTGCTCTCGTCACAGTCCTGGTCATCAAAGTGATCCGGTAGATTTTGTTGTGTTTTTGTCTTTGATTGTCATTATTCGATATCAGCTTTGAAGTGAAGAAGTCACACTGGGGTGTAAGGTGTCTCGTGTCTGGTAAATGGATCTATAAAGGAACATGTGGTTGGTGTGTGACGGTGGAAGCCAAGAGGAATATATATATATATATATATATACACATATATATACATACATACAGTATATACAGTATATACACACACACACACATATATACATACACATATACTGTATATATACACACACACACACACACACATACATACATACACACACAAATAAATACAAATGTATATACAGTATATAATATACATTTATCATCATGACCATCGTTCTACAAGCACCATAACTGTGGTGTAAGGTGTCTCGTGTCTGGTAAATGGATCTATAAAGGAACATGTGGTTGGTGTGTGACGGTGGAAGCCAAGAGGAATATATATATATATATATATATACACATATATATACATACATACAGTATATACAGTATATACACACACACACACATATATACATACACATATACTGTATATATACACACACACACACACACACATACATACATACACACACAAATAAATACAAATGTATATACAGTATATAATATACATTTATCATCATGACCATCGTTCTACAAGCACCATAAGCCCACGACTAATGACTTCTGATTAATCTGTAGTATTATTTAGTCTATAAAACATCAATTCCAAAGTGTAAAATGTTCATTACAAGTCCCCAGAGTTGGTCGTGCTCATCACGTTTTATAATGACACCAATCCTTACAATTAAAAAGCTGTAACCAGGAAACATGTGGCTATTAAGACTAAAGCTGCAGCCCGTTTCGGTAATGTAATAGAAACATAGTCTAATCTATAACTATACTAGCTAATGTTGTTGGCTCAGTCAGTGTTGGTTTGGTTTGACTTCTTGTGTGTTTGGCACTGGTTTCGTCCGCACAGATCCGGGAGACGAATCAGGAAAACGAGAAAATATGACATTATAACAACGCCTGCGGAGCGAGTTGAGATGGCCCCTCTTAATGAGGATAACGATGATGAGGATGACTCAACTCTCTTTGACGTCAAATACAGGTTCGTTTTTGTTGGTTTCATTTCACATTAGCAAATAAGCATGTTATTCATGTCATATCAAGACCAAAGAAAACATTATTGCCTGTCTTTCTACTTTCTACCATATGTTTCTACTGCCCAAATAAGACTAATCCACCAACTGAGAATCATCTACACCTTTCACCTTTCGTCTAACAGTTTATGTTTTCGCTGAATGTCTCTATTTGTCTCTTGTTTAAGCTGTAGCCATAAAAGTTTTCAGCCTTGATTTGCCTGCGTAAAATCGACTCCTATCTCAGTTTTGACTATGAAAACTGAGGATGGCACTATAGGCTCATGTGCTGAGTGGCAGTCCATAAACACACCGACAGTTTGGGGGTGAATGCAGAATTAAAGCATGAAGTCGAAGGAACAGTGTTGACTCTAGGTTTCTCCCTTCCTGCTTTCCAATTGTTCTGTAACAAAAAAACGCTTCCTCAAAGGAAGGTATGTCGTCCTGTTTACCTGATTTCCAAGTTAGACAGGATTTCACACGGGCAAAAATGTTCTTTTCTCATTATAATGAATTTAACTCAAGATCAATTTTTGTTTCTGTCGTGTGTCACTTTTTATTTCAGGTGAATCCCGATGTGGACATTGATACTTGCTAACTCGTGCTTCGTCTGGGACAACTCAAGCGATTGTACATTTTGGCGGTAACGTCAAACAAAACCAGCATATGGCTTTCAGCATATGCTGCTTGTGCATGGCTTTCATCTACATTTTAAAGACTGGAGACGCATGGATATCATTGTTTGCTGCTTAAATCCACTGATCCATTCGTTACTGTAGTCAAGTCCAAGATGTTTCAAATTGTGACTTCTCCTTTAATGGCAGGCTGGTGGCAGCCTGAAGCTCAGTCATCTCCATGTCAGTTCAGCACAGTTAAACAACATTTTATTCTGTCACACAGGCAATGTCATTTCCATTATTTCTATTACACTTGAGCTACAGCATGAGGTGGGTTGGACTGACGAATTTACGCATAGCTCATGCGTTGATCTACGTTTATTAAATGATTTAACTAGTAATATTTAAATGAATTTTCCACTGCCCTCAGTCATCAGTTGAGGTGCAAAATAATTAACATGCAACAGATATTGTGAAGAGAATATTTAAATCAAGTTTGAACACAATGAAGAATCTAGTTCTATACATATACAGTAATAGATATTTTTTAAACTTTACTACCAAATATATCTCTTTTAACCACTTTGTTGTGCATACATACTGTCAAAGGCTTTATGTCCTCATGTGTGGAGAAAGCATATATTTTTTTAATGTGTATTGTTTGAAAACATTCCTAGAATATTGTTGATTTATAAATATGGGGAACATCCATATGCTGTGAATGTGAATGCTGCAATCTCTAGTCACCAGGTGTGTTAAATTATGTAACCCTGTGACATTTTCATTTGATCTTAAAACCACCAAAACATTATCAAAAACGTATTTGGAGGCTGTAGTAAACGGTGTCTTTAGTATGCACAACGTGCATCTAGTGCGTTTTCCAGCAGCGTTAGTTAAAAATTATCTCAGTGTCCAGTGTTACATACACCCCCCTGCAGTAATGTCCATTAATGGCTCACTGACCTGTGTATAATTGAACTTGAAGAGACTTTTTTTTCTTGAAGAATTGTTCCCGATTGTTGCACAAACTCTTTGAAAGGTTTTCATAAAATCAGTTGTACTTTGTAAACCATCTTCCTGTATTAAATATTATGCCGTGTGGAAAACCAAAGTAAGTCAAGGCAACATTCATCGGCTGCTACGTCGTTTGCAAACACTGGCATCGACCAATGATGGATATTATATTTGTTTAAATTTAGATCCTACTTCAGTATCATAATATTATATATTTTTCCCATCAAATAAGTCTTAAATACTGTGTACTCCATAATTAACCAAAAGTGTGATTCAATAAATAGGGAGTAGCAGAGCTCACAAACAGACCTCGCCTCCCTGGATCCTAAACATAATGACAGAGCAGTGGTAACCTAGCAATGCAGCGTGCACCTCACCTTGATTAGGTTTGTGCTGCAAGTCTGAGCGCGGGGGTGGTGCGTGACCTTCTGCTTTAATCCAAGCCGTTATCTGATAGCGCACCATGACCTACAGGTGCAGCTGTTCCTAAAAGGAGAAGAAGCAGCACTGGTCACACTTACACACAAGAGAGTACACTGTATTTTCCCTTTTGTTTAAAACAGGTTACTGACATCCACGTCCACTGGAAACATGTCTTGCCATTGTTTAATATACAGATTTAACATATTTTTGATATAAAGTTCTTTAACAAACTAGACTAACTGTTCATTTTAGTATTTTACCCTGTTTGACTGCAGATCTCTGATCAATTCGTCATAGGCGAATACGTCACCCTGTGCTGTTTTTCTCTCACGTCTCAGTCACATGGTTTTATATTGAGCCGTGTTTCGTATTAAAATGCTATTTCTAGACTTGATTAAATTACCGACTCATTCGCGTAGGAAAGTTCCTCTTGTAAAACCAAGCAAAGTCAGTGTGGTAGCGATTTGAAGGCGGCAGGCAGCAGCACATGTTGTGGGAGTTTATTGAAAACAAGCCCCTGTCTGGTTCCTGTTAGAGAGATATGTGTACCCACGGCTGTTTCCTCAGTTTCCATTTCTTTAAAACACTACTGAAATAAAACTGCTTCCTTTGAAGTGTTTTAAGGAAGACGCTTGAAGTGTTGTTGTTGTTGTTGTTTTTTTGACTTTCTGATCTTTTGTGTATTTTCTACCACAGAAAAGTACATTCACATTGTCATAAATATTCATTACAGTCCTTGAGTAGGTCTAAGTTTTAAAAACAATTGAAATATGCATTAAGACAGGACAGACATGCAAAAGCTGGTACTGGAACCTTAAACATATGTATACAACATACAGGGTACATGAGGAAAAAGTAAGACTGCGATACACAACACAGTCTCGCAGCAGAAACTACACGTCAGTGGAAGGTTTTCTAAACCAGATTAACTTAATCGCCGCCAAAAAGGTGTTTCTGTCGAGCTCAGAAAAGCATAAACAAAGAAACCTTCCATTGTTTCAAACTGCTGACGTCTCTGGTACAACTTTGATGGAAGCCAACATCCATGTCAACAGGCACATCCTGTCAAAACAACACTTTTGTGGACAAAAGGCTCAGTGTCAAGACAACTGCAGGAAAAAAAATCCCTAAAAGCTGAACTAATATTTCAGACCTTTTGATTAAGCTTAGAAGTATCAAAGTAAAAACTAGCATCTAAATGCTAACAGTTTAAAGTAGTGGCCAAAACTACTGAAAAACAAATCTGCAGACCTCAATTAAATTGCTTTTTTTTTTTTAAACTTTTGATTTTTGAAAACATTGATTTTTGAATCTCTCAATTTCCAATCGCCATATTTAATTACAGGCACAAACCGGCAGCTTCATCAAAATCCCCACATATCTACATCAACCTGTATATATACTGGTTGGACACTAAACCTAACACACTGTTACTGTCACTCTATGCACGTAGGTATATTTCATACACTATATCAACTGAATAAAGGCAAACGACGTCGCAGCTCTTCCTCGTCTCAGTGTTATCGCAGCGAAACCACTGCTCGCCGTGACGGCGAATTCATTGAAAGATCGAGTTTTTATACATTAACACATACATTCACTTTAAAAAAAAAAGAGCAAAGCTGCTCCTACTACAGCCACACAACTATAACCTGACCTACTATCATTTTCAGTGCAGAAACAGGGCTGGTGTTTTTTGAGAAAAGTTTACAAAGAGGGTTTGCTAAGTCTGTGTAAACATACTTATGTGAACAGCTGGTACGTTCCCACAGAACCGACGTACAATTCAACATGCTTCTGTTTCTTCATTTGGCTCTCAGGGTAACCTCGCCTTCGTAGACGGCAGCAACTGTTTTTTTTTTGTTTGTTTTTTTTTACATTATTTTGTTTTAATGCAAGTATCATGTAAGGTACTGTATCAGAAGCTATAAAAGCATACGTGTAAAATGTTCTCGATCAGTGGAAAAGGTAGAATAACAACTCTTTTAAAAAAGAGAAAGAGAAAAATCAAAAGGCTTCATCGCGTAAATTCTGTCATCATTTTAAAAAAGTGTTTGAGCGGTTGACCCACATATTTTTCTTTCTTCATCATCATCTACACGCTCACTCATTTTCAAGTGCTTCCATCTTGTGGCCCAATCAGAGACTCACACAGACCATTAATTTTCTAACCTTAAACACAATGTAAATACTTTGGGTAAAAACAAACAAACAAACAAAAACAAATCACAATAAAATCTTATATCTGGGAATGTTATTTTATAGAATCTTGTCACTAATTTTAAAACACACAGGTGTGTTTTTAATCCTTAACCATACTGACAAAAACACTCTTTGTCGCAGTAGAAAATCTCAGTGAATGGGAAAACACACCAGTGGCACAAATCTTAAAAGAGACTGAAAATAGGAAAAAAGTGAATTCAAGTTTCAAAAAAGTAGCATAACCAGAAAATGGTTTGTCCTCACTCAAGACAGCTGTTTCCATGGCAATGTTCCATCTAGCTACTGGCTCTGGAGCTCCCCCTGCAGTCTTCTCTCAGCATCACAGGTCCCCGTGTGAAGCCGCAGCGCCCCCTTTCTGTGCAATGTGCTCAGGGTCCTGAACTCCAGCGGCATTGTGTGTGGACTTGAGCTGGATGTGTACTCGTACTTGAGCGTGTCGTAGTAGTGGTATTTGACCGGTTTGCCGTTGGGGTCATGCGGGAAGGGCCAGAAACCGTAAAGATGGATCTCCTCACAGAAGCGAGTGGCCATCGTGTACATGAGGAGCCCCGTCGTTGGACGCTTGATGTGGACATTGTTTGTTAGCCAGTACCTGTTAATGGAGACAAAAACATGCCAAGCATTAGTTAAAGCAGAAAAATATAAAAGATACAAAAAAAAGTTTTTTTTTAAAAATATTTAACACACAAGTCAATATTGAGGAGGAAGCGACATCTGGAAGGCCGAATATGAGATTATCTCTACTGTTTCCTGAGCACATGTTCTTTTACGACTCTTAACAATTATATTTATCAATAAAACTGTTTTCAGTCATAAGATGATGATGATGGTGTTGCATGTGCAGCAGTGGCAGATGCATGAGGTTCTGTCATCCTGTAACACGATACGAGATTGTTGCCTCTGGTCTGAGACTGATGACACCTCTGATGACCTATGAACTCCGATGACCAAACGCAGCCCTCAGAAGCAGCTTTAAGTGCAGGTGGTCCCACATTTACCGCTGCCTCCATCGCTCTCTGTGGTTAGTGTGGACGGTCGTGTTGCGATGCAGAGGTTGTGCTATTTAAAGCAGCTCTCATGTCATGAAGGGCAAACAGTCGGCGGGTTTACAATTCCAGCCAAACACTGCAGCAGGTGATAAGCATCCCCATGGCCAGAGGAGGCGAGCGTGGTGACCCGTATCCTTCTCTCAGTTCAGCCTGACTGTGCCAGAGGGCGCTTTTATCACCGCCAACACAGAAAAGGACAAAGTCAATTGTATACTCTGAAAGAAAAAAATATTTATTCCCCTCCTCTGAAGAGACAGAGGCAAAGAAACAAGTCACTACGAGACGCGTCGGTATTTGTGATTGTTAACGTCAGAACAAAGAGATGTATCTCCAGCCTTTGAGTTAACTGATGAGAGTGGTACTGATCTTCTCATAGAAACCTCTGCCAGAGGAGCCAATAAGCGTATCACCAAAATGTCATACTATTCCTTTAAGAGAGACGAACGATTCTAATCTGCAAACAAAACCTTAACTGTGTCATTTTATTTCATCAGTTTCACACTTAATGAAGACGGATTCGACAGAGACGACTCCAGTGAGGAGACGGAAGTCGCCCGCCCACACTGGCTGCCTCTGGTGATTAGCTCTAATTCCCTTTGTAAAAATAGGCATCGGGCTGCAGATTAGTGTTTCCCAGCCCCTTCATTATCACATCTCACAGGTGTTGTAATGAGACGCTGCGCGTCCACTGCGTCTTACCCTCTGACGGCGTGGAGGAGGCGCAGCGAGGGGAAGGCGGTGCGCACGTCCACAGTGTGCAGCAGGATGAGACGGAGGGCCCACTCCACGCGCTCCTCTCCCCCTTTAGCCATGAAGGCCGGGATCCACAGCACGCTGCCGCTCAGGCTTTGGAGCCGATGCAAGAAGCGATCCCTCCATTCTTCACTGACCAGGTCCTGAAAGGCCCGCTGCACCACCGAGGGGTTCATGGTCACCAAGTTGGTCCGCCTACCCACATCCTGAGAGTAGTCCTCCACCGGTGCCAGGTTACACCTGCAGGACAATTTATCTTTAGCCTCTCATTAACAGTGACATTTACATGTTACAGTATTTCCCATCTCGTAGGAGTACCTGATTTATGCCTTTTTAAAATTCTGAATATACACACACACATATATAAAATTCAACTCCAATTTACAATCATGACAGATTAAACCAATTACAAACCATTAATAATGTATCCCATGTAATGAATCATAATTAAAAGTCAATCGTCAAGTAATTGATGGATCATGGAATCGTAGTCAACTGTAGCTGTCAGGATTCAATGGCTAATAATGTACCTTTGTTTTGGTTTGAAGGGCCAACGTTCTGCTGCATTGCAGCAAATTTATTCCTTCATATTACTGAGCCAAAAATAATATTTAACTAGAACTTGTGCCCCCACACCGTCAACCCACTTTATGGAAACTATTTATAGCCGAGACATTATCTCCCCATCTCAGACGTGAATGCTGCTGTTGTCTGACTTCGGTCGGCCATTACCACCACGCTGTGGCATTATCATCATGCTGCTGCGCTCCATAAATCACGACCTCTGCTCATCGCCATTCCATCGCAGCATTTAGGAAAGACAAGCTACAAAGACGACGCCACATCGATTTCAGAATCAGACGTTGGCTCTGGTGATAGCGAGGCACTCTGAGGCCTTTTCAGGGATCAATCAATCAGCTCATTGAGACGCGACCACAGACAGGTACTTCCTGCTCCATATAAACCAGCCCAATGATTTATGAGAGGATGTTTTTTTTTGCCCTACATACACACTTCCTCTGCAAATACATCATGTTTTGTTTGTGTGTTTGCGGCATACGAACCACAATACTTTTTACATCTTCAATTATAATATGATCCTCAGCGCATTAATTATCTGTTCAGTGGCAAGGATGATAAATAACCCACTGGGTGACTCTTTTGCATTTACTCAAACACAACATGAGCCCAATATGATTCACAAAGTACAATTTTCACATAACATTGTGTATTTAATTGCTTTTGTACTGGCACGTTTTCTTAAAAACGTAAAAACTGTTCCGAAGCTCAGAAAACGCTGGCTAACTATAAAAGTGTGATTAAGATGGGAGCTGTGTGAGCACCGACTCCGAACCCTAATTAAACAAATAACTCAAAAAGGCAATTATTATTCCAATGTGAGTTCTACTCGTGGAAACAGTGAGATAAAACTAATTTGCTGATCCGTTTCAATTACGTTTTACTTTTATTGGCGGGTTCCAAGATTTTGTCTTCACGTGGTAGAATCCCAAGTCTGAAATTACTTATGCTGTTTATGTCGGGGATATTAAATAAATTTAATTTAGAAAAAAAATACCTAATGACAAAGTCATGAGAGTCGATCTCAGCTCCACAACTGCTGTTCAGCAGGATCCCAGAATTCCCCACAATCGCACAACGCCTGTGATGTTGGTTCTTCATGGGGGACACCGTTGGCAACAGACGATAGAGATTTTCCGAGATGTTTGTGGTGCTGTGGCGATCGAAAACGTAGTGGATGACATCCCCGGGTTTCAGCGTTCCCTTCAGAATGGAGATATCTCTCTCCGGGTCCAGGAATCTGAGGATGTTTTTCCTGTAGAAAGAGAAGATGTAGAGCAGTTATGAGAAACCCTGGTTTGGATGAGTGTACAAACTGAGAGAACTGTAGAGAGATTCTGCCTGATGAGGTTGGAGAGGGTCTTGTTGAAGGTCCAGGTGTTTGACGGGAGCTTGGCAGTGTTATTGTAGCTTCGAGGGTGAGGACTGGCGTCTACGCTGAGTCTTGTCACGGCAGTCGGATCCACACGTGCTGCCGCCTTTCTAAATGAAATGACAGGAAATTGCGTTATTGGTAGCCAGCGCTTAACAAAGCAAAACGTTTTTGGTGTCTGCGTGAATTTCTGCTCAATTTCCCTCCAATTAAGGGGTTTTAATGAGTATATATAGTTTACCTCGTTAACAATTACAATTATATTACACTTCAATTTAATGTTAACTTAAACATTAAACACAGTCCATTGTTATAAATGTATCTACCACACTCATTCTCTTTCTCAATCAACGATACAACAATTAAATGCTATTTACTTATATGCTGCATATGTAAAGGTGACTTGTCATTGTACCTACATAGAAAGGTTGAATAGAAACAAAATCACAGTTGCCTATAGATGATTTAAGTGAGGTTTAGACTAATTTACATGCACTAAAGAGACTTGATTTGAAATAGGAGATGTTTTAGTTTTAGATGTTCTCAATGCATGGATGCCGCACCATTGACAGGTATTTATAGCAGCTACCATCTATACACTGACTGTGAGTGAGTCACTGTGCTATCGAGGCTGCGAAAGGAATCAAATAACCCGTGCAAACTGAAAAACTACACAGAGGAACCAGTTAGCTCCCCCACTGGGGCTCCGCGTGTACTGTGGGTATGTGTGGAGATAACCGGATTTCAGACCTGCGTGGCTTCGGCACCAGTCTCTGCAAGTTCGTCTTCTTTGAAAGTCCAGTGTTTCTATAACAAAAAGAATATATATATATATATATATAAATATATATATATATATATATATATATATATGAATTATAAAATCACATATCACAGTCTGATTTCTCAGTTGATCATTTCTAAGATGCTTCAAATCCTTCCTTCCATCAGATTGTGTAACAGGAAACGCACCCAGTGTATCCATTAACAGACACATTGTTCATCCTTTCTTTATAAAGACACAATAAAAGGTGAAAGGTGCACGCACACACGCACTCACCACTGCGCTTCAGAGCAACCCACTGTTCCCATTTGCTGACGTAACGAGGAGAAATGTGGCCCTAATGGAGCCTCATTACATTGTCGGGGAGGTTTGCGTTTCACTGGGAGGCCGAGGTGCACTTACAGCGAGCACACAGGTTCTACGTTCACATTCACAGGCATCGCTCAAATTTCACAATCATAACCTTGATGAAAACATGACAGGCTGCTCTCGCTCATTACACAAACCTGGTTACACACACACACACACACACACTCCCTTTATCTATCCATCCATCCATCTGTCTATTAGTTCATATTATATGAGGAGGCGTTCGTATGGACATGTATTTGGCTCTGGCTCTTCAGCAAACCAATATGACCTCCTTACACAAGGCAAACCACTACGCCTGCATTGTACAAAAAAGTGCTTTTGCCAAAAGCGATCATTTTAAAACCTAAAATATTCATACAATATTGTCACATTGTGTTGGAACGGCAACACCTTTACACAATAACAACAGGGACAACTGGAGGATGCTGCACTGTTGAGGTCTGCACTGCCCCCCCTTTCTTTTTGTGAGACTTAAATGTTTTGATGCGAAATTAAAAACGCATGTTCTTGCCAGACAAATGCAAGCAGGGCATGTGTGTCTACGTGTGTGTGTGTGTGTAGGTGTTTGTATATGTGTGTGTGTGTGTGTGAGAGAGAGTCTTGGAAAGCTTTTGCTGCACTGCTCTACATTTCAAAGTCTGAAAATGGAATAGAAAGAAAGAGGAGAGCCTCTTTTGTTCTCTCTCTCTCTCTCTCTCTCTCTCTCTCTCTCTCACACACACACACACACACACACACACACACTTGGTGTAAACGTATCCTACCCTACACGCCGGCTGCTGCAAGACAAATAGCCTGATCCTTGGAGACCCAGGCAGGCTGCTGTCTGAGCAGCTGCTACTGCTGCTGCTGCACCTCAGTGTTACACATGAAGAAAGAAACCACACACACACACACACACACACACACACACACGCACACACACACACACACACACACACAGAGAGAGACTCCACAATCAACCCCAAACTTCAATTCACCTCAAATTAACTCACTCATTTGTTCCTTTTGGTTTTGTCCCCCCCTCCCCTCCAACACACACACACACACACACACACACAGTGCACGGATGGAGGACGGGCTGCTACTCACGCAGTTTCTTCCTCCACTTGTGCGATATCATCAATAATGAGGACGAGCACGAGCAGCGTAACGAAGGCGAACAGCAGCGTGCGGACCACCAGCGGCATGGCTGCAGCCGCGGCTGCCCCCGGCCGACCGCCGCACGCCGCCTCACGGCAGCCTTGTTGTGTGTTCCGCCTCCACACGGAAAATCCGCTCTGTCATCTTTTCCTTTTGTTCCTGTGGGCCGATAAAGGAGCCGGACGCCCCGGACGCCGCTGCTACTGCTGCTGCTGCTGCTGTGGCGCGTGCCTCCCTCCGGAACGCCGCGCGCCGCGCGTCCTGTGTCCCCCAACCGGGCGATGCTGCAGCCTCCTCCGCCGTCCCCCTCTCTTCTATTCCCCAGTCAAACTTTGGAAGCGTGCACCAACACAGGCTGCCGGGGGGCCAGCGGCGAGACGAGGAGCCGACCACATGGAGCCTTAAAGGCGCAGGGGCCACCTCGCGCCCCATCGCTGCCTCCTCCGCTCTGATTGGCACAGCTTGGCACACAGGTGAACCAGGCAGCACTGTCGCACGTGACCACAGGAGAAGTCTAATGGACTCTACTTTGAAATAGAGGCCAAAGCTTTAATTAAGCGCTGTGGCATCTGAACACAGCGCGCGAGCCCTGGATCTGACACCTTAAGGGTAATGGAGGCGTCTTTGTACACAATAAGATGACAGTTGTCATTGCAGTAGAGAGTTTGGTTCAGTGCCTGTAAAGGTCACGCTGTAGTTTCACAGAGAAGCAAAGGCCATTCAAATCTCCATAAACATGACTGTAGTATTATGAGTATTATAGTAATAGTACCAGAGTGTATTCTGACCCCTAAGATTTTTATATGTAGTATTCTGCTATGCAGACTAGCTGTAAATGTTGCTTATGCATTAATGCTTTAAAGCAAATATTATCATCATGAGATGTATAAAAAAAATTAGTCACATCAGGATTTGTGAATCATTTTACATTTTTGATATTTGTAATTTTATATTATTAAAGGGGCCGGGTAATAATTTTGCAGAGTTACAGGACGTCAAAAGAGAAAATATCTTTCAGGTTGACGTGTTGACTTATCATGAAAGTGATGTTTTTTTTCTCCTGATATAGAGAAATAAAATTGATGGGTTTTGCTGTTGTTTCAGAAATGGTTTAGAAACGTGCGTTTCACATGTTGTTTTTCACTGCACAGGGAGCTTCATCTCTTTTTGTGTAAAGTGGCAGCCGTGCTGATCTCAGAAAAAAAGACTTTTCTATGACTGTTATTACCACCAGCTCTGCTGTGTCTAGTCTTTTCCCCCCAGTGTGTACTTTTTTAAAGCTGATGTTTTAATGGGCAAAAACTCCCTGGACATGTTTGTTCTTCCTGGTTGTTTTCCACTACAGTGTTTGCATCACCTTAGGCAGATTAAAGGTTGGAGCTGAGTTTTAGGCCCATTTCAGTTCACTGCAGCTCAAGCGCACAGTAAACAAAGGAAAACATAAGTGCATGTACAGTTTGTCTCTGCAGGGTGTCAGTTACAGCCACTAGAGGCAACATTATACATCTATGTATAATTTGCGTCATCATCTTCAGCAGACATTGTCGTTGTTTTATTTTCAGTCTGCAGGCTTCGACTGAAACACATATGCCGTTAACTGTTTGCATAACACACAGTTAGTGTTCAATTGCAAATTGAGCAATAATTGGGCAGCGCAAATGTAAAGTGTCAACACTTTGAAATTGCATGCATACATTATCTGCACAGTTGCATTGCGCAGACACAAGAGAGAGCTAATTAACATAACGTGAAAAGTGCAGCTGGCCCCTCAAGAGTGCACATTATAATGAGAATAATGATTATCATAATACACCACTAATAAAATCTAATAGGTTTGCATTGTTTATGTTTATATGATTTGGCCAATGTGTTCTGTCTGAGTTAAATATGAATGATTTACAGCTGTTTACACCCCTGTACGCTACAGGAAATGACTGTGGCGAGGCAGTCCGGCTTCCTGCTCGTGTTCAGGCAGAGTCACCTGACAATTTCATGTGTCGCTGGGATGATTCCGAGAACAGCATCACTGAGGCTTTTACCAGCTCTTTGAAGAGCCGCACTTGTTAGTCATCCTGGCTCCGAAATCACCAGAGATATAGCAGCATATTAGCTCCTTTTATTAATTCACTGATGAATAAAGAGGTTTTATCCTGTAGATATTTCTAATTTCTTTTTCTTATTGCTGTGGACCCTCGAGTGAGCGTGAAATAACATTTACCCAAAGCATCCAAATATGAAAACCTCAGTGCTGCCAGCAGGTCTATTTTCCCCGACAGGCAACAAAAGTCAACGTTCTCCACTGAGGATTTATTGCTTTATAATTTCTGCTCGAGTTGTGTAGCAGTTCATGAGTCATTCATTAGGCTAATTGTTGACTCTTGAGTAATAGAAAAGACTCCTGCCTGCAGCAGCTTCTATTTCAAGGTTGCAGGCTTTTTGTGTTTTGTTGCGTGTATGTTGTTTCTGTTATGCACAACCTTAAGGGACACATTTCTGAATAGATCAGTTATCTGGGGACCGTTTGTCATTTTTTAAAAAACCTTTTCTGTGACACACTGTATATTTCTCTATTGTTAGTCCGACATGTGTAACCCATTGTGTATCTGTGGTTGTAGGTAAGAGGCTAAGGGTTGGTTTAGACTGGGGTCAGGATTTGGGTTAATTTGTAAACAAGTGTAAATCAATGTAATCTTGTAAAATGTCTCATAATAATTTTTGTTTGTATGTGTTTTATTAACCCTTTATTAAATACTGCTTATGCTGCAGCTGTCTACTTGCACAAGCCTTTTTGTCATGATGAGAGTCATTGTTCTATTATTAGACTTTACAACCACCTGACAACCACAGCGACCCCACTCCCCACCCCCACCACACACACACAGGGAAATACACACCTCAAACTGTGTTATCTTTATATTCACAAGCTGAGAACATTTTGAATACGCTCTCATTTAGTATTGATTGTCACTACCATCATATATTTTATTTTTTTTCACCCAGTAAGATGTACGATTGGATTATGTTTGTGAGATTCGTCCCACTCCTGCATTTTGTTGTATCTGATAATGTTTGTAGATGTCGAAGAGAGGGTGCCTTAAAGCTGCAGTATGTAACTTTAATAAAAGTCATTTTTTTGGTCATATTTGCTAAAACTGTCCCTATGCCCAGACAGCAGTACACCAGATATGTAATCTGTGAAAAAAAACAGCTCCATTGGTCCCACCTGCTGCTCCTACTGTGATTTGCAAGAATGCACCGTGCCCGACACAAAACAACCAATCAGAGCCAGAGGACAATCTGACGGAGTGCCTGACATCTGCCAATCACTACTCACACACGCTGTGAACCGCCCCCTCCCACCGCTCCTGCTGCCGGCTGCCACTCAGTGCCGCGGGGAGGCGGGTCTTGGAGGCGGGGCATGAGTACAACTGAGAGGAAGGGGAGTGACGTGAAACTGAAACTGAAAGCTAAGCCTCCTCTCTTCCCAGTCGTACGGACTGCAGCTTTAATGCCTGTGCCATATTGGCTAAGTGGATAGGTTGAATTTGAAGATGACAGTGTATCTGTAATGTGGCTAATGCTTTAATGTGTGACACTTTCCTTTAGGGTCGTGATGACTCATACCTGCCAGAGCGATTCACTTACCCCGGGACACCAGCAGAACCTAAGGCTATCTTTGTTGTCCAGCTTATTGCTAGGAAGGCTGTATAAAAGTAGTGGTAATTGTTGGAATTGACGAACGTGAAAACTGGACAAATGAAATTGAATCGAACAAGCATTGCCGCTACACTTTAGGTCAAAAACTACGCTCGTAACAAGAAAACGACACCTCTGGATGCCACCGTGAGCATGGAGCAGTCGAACGCAACAGCTAGCTTTATAGTTTGTAGAGCAGCTATGTACAGTCAGCTTACAAATGCGATGGCGCACATTGAAGGTTTGAAGCTTGCCGACTCAAATGTGGATCAAGTGGAAGTTCTTTGCCGTTTATTCCAAGCACTACACAACGTGTTTAAGAGTACAAATGCTGCACTCGCCGGCCAGCTGGACGAAAACGAGAAACAAATAGACCAACAGGATTGGTATGAACCAAGATCTGCATCTCTGAAGACCTTTGTGGAGAACACTAAAAACTGGTGTGCAGCAGTGAGGGAAAAGGTAACAGTAAAGAGTGAAGCTAGCGAGCCTAGCCTGGATGACATCAGACAGCAGGTGGACAGGCTTTGCAGAGGATGGTGGTGATTGTAAAGCAACAGACAGAGCTCACAAAGGAGGTGCTTACTTCCCCCAAGGGAAGCTCCACTGTTCGACTGTGATCCTCTCACCTACGAATCCTTTATTCAAACATCTGAACGTGTCATGGAAGATAATACCCACAGTGATGTGGACAAGTTAGATTACTTGCTACAGTATACTAGGGGTGAACCGCAGGAGCTTGTCAGTACTTGTGAGCTTAAGTCAGCTGAGAGACCAGAAGGCTGCTATCTTTGTGAATCAAAGATAGCAAGGACTTACAGAAATAAAGCCTCAGATCAAGCCTGAAGATGGCGAAGCATTGAGTGCCTATGCTCATTTTTTTTGGGATGTAGGCGTGTGATGGGCGATAGTGAATGCATGGGAGCAATGGACATCCCCGAGAATATGGAGATTGTGGCCTCAAAGCTTCCTTACGAATTGAGGAGAAGTTGGAGAAGAAGATTAGACAAAATCCAGAAGGATGCAGGAGGTGAAGCAGAGGTCTCTCACCAGGTGGACTTTATCAAAGAACCAGAGGTATGCTGGATCGAGCACCCCCACAAGCCATTAAAGCTAAAGAAAGTGCTACCACAGTGAGAAACTTCTGGAAGACTGTTCAAAAAGAGAGCGCGTTTGCTATAGGCGTACAGAACGCAAGTATGGAGACAGCTGCAACTGCAGAGAAAAGCAACCCTGTAAGTGGTCCCATAAAGGGTGCGGAATCAGCCTTCAACAAACTCTGTCTAAAAAGAAACTCAAGTGTTGGACTTGCTCTCAGTTGCATCCGGACATACTCCATGTCAAGACCAATGGTAGCAGTGCTTCACAAAAGAAAGAAAGCGACATGACGGTTCAACAGCTATGTGGATACATTGGGGCTGGCAACTGTATGCAGCGTTCAACATACCCAGATGCATCAAAACCGGACCAAGGCAAACGGCAAAGCTGCATCATTTTATGCCGGATACAGACCAAGATCCAGAATTCCATGACAAGATATGGTATCATGCGGATTTTCAACACCCATGCAGCCTCACACCCAGGTGGCGTATGGGAAAGACAAATCTGTACTGTAAGGAAAGTCCTGAACTCGGTTCTACAACAAAAGACCTTAGATAATGAGGGACTCCAGACAGTCATGTGCGAGGTTGAACCCATCATCAATAACAGTAACATCAATAACTTGCCACAACAGAAGTGGCTCACTCCTCAGAGAAACCTCTCATTGGTAGATATCGTCCTGACAGTCGACAATTCTGTTGCAATTGACGAATGTGAAAACTGGAGAAATAAAATTGGTTTCAACAAACATTGCCACTGCACACATAATTTTCATGCACAAACGTCCGCAGTGTCTTTAAAATGGGGAAATGGACGTAATCTTGTGAAAAGTAATATGCTGATAGGCACTCAACCAAACCCAGCTGCCATTTGATCCTTGGCTGCAGTCGCTGGCTTAGGTCAGCTACTTATTGGAGCAGAATGTGACCTATAATATTTCAGCGACAGCAGCTCTGTAAAAAGAAAGACATCGCTCTTTCGTTTTCTGAAAAAGTATTTATTTCCAGAGTAAAATAAACCACATGTTGCCATACAAAAAGTGTAAGAAAACAGACTAGGTCAAAACCAGAACTGCAGAGATCAGTAGAGTAGCAGGTCGTATGTGCCGAGTCTCGTCAAAAGTTCTTCAAGTGGACGTCCAGGGGTAAAATAAAGGGTGTTGCTCACTTTATTTCACCTTGAATCACTTACCCCAGACTAGACAGGTATGATAGGCCTAGCTTAAAGATGCAGATTGTGTTTTTGCAACAGACTACTAACACCGTTTAGAATGATCACAGATCTTTTGTGACATGAAAAACACATCTAGGGCTACCCTATATATGTGTGTGTGTGTGTGTGTGTATAATCCTTTCAAAATGCTCTCATGAAACATTCTTGGTCTAATGAAATAAATATGTTACTCCTAATCTTTTATAAACAGAAAAAAATTTCTCTTGATTTACAATATACAATAAACATTCTCAACAGAAGAATCCCTTATTAAGACATATTAAACCGAATAAAGTCTGCAGATATTAAAAAAAAGACAACCTTGTAAATAAACGACTGCTATGATGAAAACAAAACTGCAGCCTGAGACGTGAGACTAGTAATAAATATGGACGCATCAGCCAGGAATTGCACATTTGCACCACTGAAACAGTGACTATGATCCAGCAAGAAAACAAGAAAATGAACGGCGCTTGATGACATGCAAACACAATCTTATTTAAAGTTGTTTAACTTGTTTCCGACAGTTAATGCTTCTAACAGGCCACTATAATAACCCAGTCAGTGTTCCTTTTCTCTTTTTATTAGGAACCTTTCTGCATCAAAATAAAAATGCACCAACTATTCATTTGTAAACACTTGGCAACTTTTAAATACAAATAACTGAACCACCCAAAAAAGAAAAACAGTCAGATTAATCATCTCACTTTCAGAGAGTGACAGACAGAACACACAGTGCACTGACTGAAAAAAGAAAATGGCAGTTTCCCCACACACGTCACTGGGATCATGACAGACCTATAAGAATATGGCAGCTATAATTGTCAAAGTGTCATGTCCACTCTCGAACAGCCAAGCTCTCTGAGCCAGTCAGTCCCGTAGAGGTCTACCACCACCAAGTCAACACAGGAAGTCACCGGCAACACTGGACGACAACTCGCTGATGATGTAAACAACTAAAATGGACCCTTTCCAAATGTTTTACGTCTCCTGTGACCTGAACAGTTAAATAGAGTGCCTATATCCAAAACATATTGCCTCATCATCATAAAATATTACTTACAGAGAATACGAATGTCCATATTGTCCTCTACGTGCGCCACAAACTATAAAACGGACTCCATATTTTCACAAAACTCGTGGTCCTCTAGGTTATATATGAACTTTGTCCTGTCCACCTGTTTAGGGCCGTCTGTGAGAGACGGGTAGAACTCAGTCGGAGTCATGTAGCCCTCGTGGCCCTTGATGTACTTCTTGTAGTTCCTGCGTAAGCAATACCACGTGGTGGTGTAGAGCAGGAAGGCGATGCCTTTCAGGACGATGGCGAGGCTCACGTACAGGTGCCTGTAGGCCACGTTATCGTACAGCAAGCACGCCCCCTTGCTGCCGCAGTCCGAACTCCAGAAAAGGCAAGTGGAGTCGATCGAAGCACCGAAGATGAGAGGAGGAGGGATGAATCCTGCGAAACAGTGAGCACACAAACTAATGTTCGGATGTATCGGACATTATTAGCATCAATATTAAATCTAATATTTTTATTTATTTATATATTTATTTTGATTAGAATAAACCAACAGATAAATACATGGGAAGAATGCCACACCCTGTTTCCTCTATCTACCCTTTGCCTACGTTCATTACTCCTCCCACCTCCATCTGTTTTTCCCACTGTCATCAACTGTAACGATGTTTGTTTAATTCACTTTATCAATTCTCCTGTGCGGAAATAAACAAAACCAACGAAGCAGCTGAGGTTCACTGAGTCATGTGTGTGTGCGTGCGTTTGTGTGTGTCCAGAGGTTTAGTAAACCTCCACACAATGTGGTAAATCCTGTGCAGTGGTTCTTACCCAGGAGTCGGAGCAAAAGAAACAACACTCCGAGTGCATATGATTTCAGCTCAGGGCTCACCGTCCTTCAACAGAAACAGAGGCGATTACATTTTTACTGTCAGCGTGGACTCTGTGAATAATCCAACCTGTTTTCTGTTTTCACAAACGTCACACTGTCGTTCATTTATATACCTGATTAGGATGATGACGGAGGGCGTCTGCGCCATGGCGCCGATCAGGCTGCAGGCACAGCACATACACAGGAAGATCAGGAAAGACTCCCTGCAGCCCGGGGTCTGACATTTCCCTGGAAGCGCTGTGGCGGATTTGCTGTCAGCTGATATGCAAGCACACCCTGTCAGGTTCTGTAAAGGTACGAAGAATAGAAAAAAAAAACGTATTTACTTACACTACTAAGAATTTCACACACACACACACGCGCACACACACACACACACACAGCTGGAACTGCTTTGGTTAAAGCAATCTGCATGTGATTTGAATATAAAAGTCAGTAGTGTATTAATATTTAAAAACCAGAGCTTGGGTTAAAGACCTGAGTGGTACTGGATGTAGTTCTATTGCCTCCTACTCGGGTGCAGCCGGCGAAACAGGCGGACAGGTAGGTGATGTCATTGGAGCCGCAGACGGGGCTGATGGAGGAGGTGAAGCAGTTGCAGTGGCTGTTGCACGGAGCTTCTGGTTTCGTGTCCTTCAGCAGTATCCTGAAACGGGGAGAAGAAAACCCTGATCAGCCTCTCCCACCAAAAGTACCAGTTGTGTCTTCTTCATAAAAAGGCACAAACAAAACTGAAGCTCGGGCGCTCGCTTACTCGTCGCCGTATTTGACCGTGACTCCAGCGACGGGAGCCGTGTCGCAGCCCAGGAAGAGGAAGGAGACGTAGCAGGCAGTGGATATCAGGTTGACCAGCATGGCCATGCGGATCGCTCCCAACGCCGACAGGTTCAGCTTCTTCACCAGCAGCCCACCCATGAAGATCCCCAGACACGCACACGGAATAGCTGTCATACCTGCAAAAGGAAAATATCCAAACAAACATATTAAACCCGGCGTATTTACGTGCACTGCTGGGCATTGTGGGGGTTTTGCTCCGAACGCGGACCTAACAGCTGGTTTGCCGAGGTGGTGGTGAGGTTGAACTGCTGCTCGAGGTATTTCCCCAGAAACGCTGCAAAGCCAGCCACAACCGCGATCTCCATACAGGCCGCCAGGATGATGCAGGTGAAGACCGGGTTGGACAGGAGGTGCTTGGTCACCTTCGGAATCACTGGTTAAAGAGAAATAAAGGATATAAAGATGGACACGGATAAGGAATCTCCTTTATGGCACTGCGATGTCTTTTTTTGGATCGACAGAACATCGACTAATTTTACTTCATCATGTATGTTACAGTTAACGTCCATTATGTAAATTGTACGTAAACAACTGTTTTGAAGTAGATCGATTTGATTACTTCCCTTTCGATACGTGTATAAATACTTATACTATATATAAATACTAACAGGCAGAAATATTGGAAAATATCTTCATCATTTTCACAGGTGGCATGACTGGAAAACTATTTTAAACGCAAAATATAGGACGAGTTATTAACATCTGGTGTCATGTTATTGGTTGAAGTAACCAAAACCAACCAAAATTATTTAAAAATAATTAATTTGAATCTTTATCAACTAAATATTTACGACAGTGGAATAATAATAATATACTTTGACAGCAAAACTGACAGGGACACGAAACTAAACGATGCACACTCACCCCTGAGTTGCTGACAGCAGGTGGGGCTGTTGCCAGTCTCATGGCTGTGTACAACCCCGTTGCTGGGCTTTGGAGTCTCACAGTCCGAGTTCAGTGGGGGAGGAAGCATAACCTGCTGGCTCTCCACCCCCTCCTCCTTCTCCTTGGTCGGCAGCGACTGGGGGAAGCCGAACATCAAGAGAGCGGAGCAAAAGAGTAAGGCACTGCACAGGAGGAAGCCTGCCCACCAGGCCCCGATCCACCGCGGGTCGTCTGGAGTGATGCCCAGCGCACCTGTGGGGAGGCTCGGCTGGAGTCAATAAAGCCCATACACGGAGAAAGACAAGAAAACAACGCAACACAGGAGAAGTATAAACGTATAGTAATCTCACTGGTGTCAATGAAGATAGCGTCCACGTAGAATTTGGTGCAGAGGGAGCCGAGGATGAAGCCACAGGCCGGTCCGAACACCAGCGTGGAAAAGAGGATTCCTGCACAGAAACCACCAAAACAAACGTTCACGTATCGCATATAGCTATCAGCTATCGCATTTACTTAATAGTAACAAAACTAAATCGGACAGTTGTATCATCGCACAAGCGTGATCAAATCACATGATGTGTTCCGGGAGGTTTTTTTTTTTGGTCCAACATGTTGATATACAAAATCAAAGGACAAAATCAAAAGCACAGGGATAATTATGTTAAAGGCTACACAATGAAAAAGATGGTACACAAAGATACACATGGGATCATTTGTACCATGTGCAATAAGTGCAATGGACAAAAGTTTTACACATCAACATGGAGGAAGAGGTTGTAAATGCAACGTGGTTCGACCATGCAGGTTTTGCTTTCATGTGGTTTCTTCAGAAAGTGCAGGGTGAAGCGTGACAATGTTCTGGCCGCCGTGAAACATCAGATCAGCCTGATAGAACCACAAGGCGAGTGGGGCGGCGGTGGTGATGGCGGCACACGCACACGCTTCGGAGCCGTCCCACCCAAATACACGCACACACACGCAGCCACACACCACGAGTTAAACACCTGACAACACACACCAGTTGTTTTCTTGTTGACCCAATCCTCATTAGAGCGCTGTCAACAGGGTGAGCATCTGGCCCCGTGACTCAGACTGCAGGCAGATAATGACTCAAAGCTCAGTTTGGGTTTGACAAATCCCTCCCTGTGTGTGTGTGTGTGTGTGTGTTTATGTCCTGACACATAAACACACACAGACCAGATCTCGCTCCAAGTCAGTTTAACGGGCTGCAGTTTGCACATCGCCGCTATCAGCAAGCCATCACCACTGTGATGTTGCTCATATGTCGGCAGAGAGAGAGAGAGAGAGAGAGGCTTAATAAACGAGTGTGGAAACTGTGACTAAGCTCTGTTAAGTCTCCACGAGTACGCGCGCAGTCTACTTCCTGCACTGACCACCCACATAGGAAGGGAGTCGGCACGTTCGCATCATCGCAGCCTCGTTCACATCATCGTTTATTCTTCATATAAAGGAAATGGGTTGCAGATTCGTTAGGTGCGGCTCTGTGACTATAAAACGTGGTATACAAAAGGAACAGAGGCTTTCAGGGTAGACTGGGAATAAACAGTGTTTTCTTCTTCTTCTCTCTTTTTTTAATACAACTAAATCAGAGACCAATGTGAAACTCCCCCTAATAAGGTTTTCTGAAATTAAAAAAAAAAGCAGCATTGAAACGCCAAATTCTGCAGACAGTGTACATGCAAGTCTGCCAAGTCTGAAATAAACGTGTGTGTGTGTGTGTGTGTGTGTGTTTATGGAGACAGACTGAGTGTAGACAGAGTGTGACGAGGAAATTTGCCTGCGGTTTTTGCAAATGAGGCCCGTGCCTCCTTTGTTTTGAGTGTTTCCTTAGAAACCTGTGTGTTGTCTTCTCATAGCAACAACACCTCAACTGCTGTCACCACAGGAAACCTCAGAGATGAAATTCAGTTGGTGAAATCACCTTTCAGGAGACGAGGGCCCGACCTTCGCCCGCAACTGGACTCACTCTGCAACCACTTGGGGGTGGGGGTGGGGTGGGGGTTGAAAGTTTCCACTCAGATGGGAAACGCTGTTTGTTATGATAACGCTGCCACAGAATGAAAGTCACGCACGTGGGTACACGTGAGAAAATGAAAGATCAGATCAAGTCATAATGTCCAAAAATGAATTTATGAATGAATGTCCTGACCAAATCCCATGTAGAATTCTGGATATTTCAAAATGTTCCACACAGAACATTGCTGGGCCTAAAAATAACAAGACAACCGTGCCTGTACTACAGTATATTGGGTTTAACAAAAAAAAAAAAAAAAAAAACACAACAACAACACAAAACCAAAAGCAGTTAAGCACATTAAATCTCCATGAAGGACAACAAACGACCACAGCCTTGGGTATAATCTTTGTAATGCACCACTTTTCCAAACTGGTTTTAAATCCCCTCCGGCCTCCAGAGGTCCTGTTCCGCGATAAGCACAAAACAAACCAATTTGTTCACGTTGTCGTTGGCCTGAGCCTTTTAGCATCCTGTGAATTATGCTCTCGGGGGAGCATGTCAGGAGCAATTCAATAACGCAGGTCGGCTCCAGTGTTTTCGTCTCCCTCTAATTTGTTTAGCGGCCATGAGAGAGATGAATGGGGGAGCTGCTGTCCGCGTGGCTTTTCGGGATGTTAATTAACTCACGGATGCATCCCGTCATCTACATGCACCTTGTGTAAAGACAACTTTAAACACAGGTAAACGCCCAATGCAGCCACCTAACAGAGAGGGCCTGTCTGTGCAGAATCAGTGTGTCTGAAAAGTGCGTGGTCATTTGAATGCCACATGCATGATGGCAGCGCCGTCCTCAGGTCGTGTCCAGGACTTCCTTCGCCTCCACTGTTAATCCTGCTCAAGTTGCCTCAGTAATCCCCGAGCTAAGCAGGAGCACAGGGACGCTGCCACGCAGGAGACCAAACAACAGCACGGGCAACTTTCACACGGGGCCCAGACTGAAACCCACTCCCGGGCCTCCAGAGTCGGGTGCCTCCACCACATTAACGCTAGACGCTGCAGCTGGATTTATGTCAAACGTTGGACAGGGATCAGGGACAAACAGCGTTTGGGGACAGAGGAGCGATAAAGCAGATTTTAAGGGTGTCTTAAAGCTCAGTGTTACATTTTAAGGGGGCGTGTGATTGATGGAGCTTTCAAACAGACGTCCTCTGCAGAGTGAGCAGCGCTGGCCGTTTCCTGCAGGTCCACAACCGCTGTGGGCTGGCATCACTCACACTGACAGTTACACACTTACTACAATATTTTTACTCCGACAAAAAACAAAACAGCACAACTACAGTAACAACCAGCCATCTGCTTCCTGGGTACACCCATTCTCTGTGCTCGCTAACTGCAGGGGTCAAAAGGTCAAAGCCTTTTTTTTTTTAATCATTCAGGAAAGACTTGCCACTTATTAACCAAACTAATGATTTTTCCCGGAAGAGAAAATTAAACAGTGTATCTCTTAAGGATTTTCCATGGCTGATCAATAATATCGATTACATCCCGACATGACATCATCATCAGGGTTGAGGCGCTGCCTGTTTACACAGCAGTGTGTGATACAATGTATCTACTGCCATGTATCATGACGTCGTCTCGTGTTTCAGCTCCATCAAGAAACAATGTGGGAAAAAAAAATACTTCAGGTTGTATCGTCCATATCTCACTGTAAACAAGTTTCATTCAGAAAAGTAAAATTTGATATCAGGTCTTCGAATAAGTAAGAAGCTGTTAACCATTACGTCATCTCATCGCCTCTGACACGACTGTCCGTTAAATCCGATGATGACAGTCAGATTCCAGTAAACATCTGTTATCAGCTCTGACCACAGCATGAGCAGCTGATTCAGCAACATTTCAGTGAACGAAACGTCAACTGCTCTTCAGTTCTCAGGTTTCATTTCTTTTCTTTTCTTTTTTTGTCACCTGCTGTCACATCGCAGCATTACCTTCAGTCACTCTGAACCGGGAACTGACGAGATGCTTGTCTCACAGCGTTCCTCTCTGAGAAACCACTTCCCCTCCTGTGTTTTAGCTGCGACCCTGCAGACTCACTGGCACTCTGACTGCGAGGCGATGCGTAAGCTGCATGAGGGAAACTCAAGCTAATTTCCACTCTCAGGTCTTAATGAGGTGCAGAGGAGATTAATAGCCACAAAACCTTTGCTGTCCCATAAGGAAGTGCTAACAGCATTAGACAGCAGCTTCCAGCCTCGAACACCAAAGTGACTTTTAGTCTCAACCTCAGCGTCGCTCGTCAACAAACCGACTGTTCACACCGATCACAGACAGAACCAGAGCGTCTCCATCGACAAGACATGGACTTTGAGTCCAGTTCCATTGGAGACACAAGGATGAACACAAATTATCGATGAATTAGTATTTTCTCGATATTTGTAAGAACTTTATTCGTCAGATTGCTGAACTTTAGGATCATAATCCAACAGTGAGAAGCCAGAATTGTGTAAGTTTATGAAACTGGAAACAACTAACTCTTGCTTGATAAATACACAAAAACAAAACACGTGTTTAATGAGCAACTAAATGACTAACAACTCATCTGTCTGTTGGTCTGTGAGCCGTGACCTATATTAACCTTTTTGACTCGAGGCAGCCATGACCTAAATAAACCGCCAAAGCTTAAAGTGGTCTCCACACGTATTCAAATGCCATTACATCAGGATCATCCCACTTTAACCTTCACTTACATCCAAACTTATAAAATCCGAAACCCCTCCAGACACGCGCCGGAGGGGATGTGACACCACATCGGCATCTCCACCTCAGGTTCCCTCCTCACTCGCTCCGCAGCAGGCGAGTGTTGAAACGGTTTCACTCGGGCCATATGGTCGCAATATACAAAGTGCAGCTTAAGGACACATTTAAAACTATTAGCGTTTTGACCCTGGGGATGAGCAGCGAGCGGGGGTTACTGCAGAGCGTCGTGCAGGCTGCTGCCCGGGGGGCCGACACACCGGCTTCTCCTCCCCTCGACAACCCGCTCAGTCACGTTAAGCTGCACACCGGCTCAGTCTAAGCCTCTGAGAGGTTCAGGCCCAAAACGGGAGGTCAGCACCGGACCTCGCCGAAGGCTTCGCTCCCCCTTATCAGCAGCCTATTTACATCTCCTGATATACGTCTAGACTGCTGATAACAGGTTGTTTATATAGCAACACAATCACAAAAGTGACTTTCCCTAAGGCAACGGTGCAGTGCGTTTGTGCTGCACTACATCCTCTTCACTTCTATTGTTCTGCTCCGACGCCTAAGTCACCACTGCTTCACATCCTACTGATGGAATGCGTGAATTATGTCATATGGTGAAATACCACAGTGAAACAAATCTCTCATCAGTTTATTTGAGCTTAGTTTGATGACTTGATTGCAAGAAATTATTGCGATAATCCATTTTCTGTTGATTAATGTCAAAACACAAACGGTGGTGTTTTCCCTTATTCTTAATCAGTATAAACTGATTATTATTATTATTATTATTATTATTATTATTATAAAATCGGTGTCGACTAAACCTGATATTAAAAATGTTCCACCATCAAGTTTAAGAGTCCGTGATAACAAAAAAGAAAAGTCACTGTGGATGTGTAGGAAGGTAACGTTAAAATCAGCTGTACAAAGAAAAAATCCCACTGTAACCGTGGCAACAATGCTACTCTTTAATTCAACTAGTCATGGCAGCCAAATCTGTCTTGGATCATATTAGGCATTATTGATGTTTCAAAGAGAATTTTTCAATTAAAAAAAAAAAGGAGCTGTGAATGATTGTTGTCTATGTAGCATGTCTGCCTGTAATCTCCCGTCCTCTAGGCCAATAGCATTAAGCTACTTTAACCTGACACAGAGCGACTAAATCTTTGAGTCTAATTAACCTCGTGTCATCACACTCCGACTATTCCAGGAAGCAGTAAAAGCCCTCATTAACCTAAGCGATTTCAGTATTAGTTTGCTCAAACTGGAGCAAATCTGTTTTTTTTTTTTGTTGTTGTTGTTGTTGGTCATGTTGGATGTGTAGATTTGTAGAATCAGATCTCCACCTCTGTGAACAGCGGGTCGGGAAAGCAGAGAGAGAGAGTGTATGTGTGTGTGTGTGTGTGTGGGGGGGAGGACAGACGTGGGTGTAGGAGTTAATGTAACAGAGCAAAGCCTCGCCACAGTGGCCTGTTTGTAATCCCACTTCAGATGTTTGCCTGGCGCTGGGACGGAGCCACACACAGCATCCATTGTTGGGCGGACGGATGGTGGGATGAGGGCACGGTGGAGGAAAAAGGGCACCAAGCCGGAGCATCTCTCCGCTGGAGAGCCGCAGCTGCTCTATTGACGACGAGGAGCTCAGAAAGGCCCGGGACCGCTTGACAGCAGCTGGCTACAGCTTCCCTTAACGGGTGGCTCGGCCTAATTATCAGGGTAGAGACGCCAACAGCTCGTTCCCCCACTCTCTGCAGGAACATGTGAGAGGCTGACGCACAATACACAGCCAGTTGTACAACACCACGTCTGCCACCAATTACAGTGGAACACTAATTTTACAGCATCTGGAGCGGGAGATGACTCGTCTGGGTGGGCCAAATTTAGAAGGGGGGGGTGGGGTGGGTGCATAGTAAATACCCATAAATCTCGAAGGTTTCAATATCGCTGAAATTCAAACTGTATTATAAGAGGGGGGGAAAAAAGAAATAAATCATCAAATGGAGCGTGAAATGGCTGGATCGGAGTAAAGACTCGTTCCTGTTTGCCTGCTGAGCGAGTTAAAGTTGACTGACTCAAACCAAACATTCAATTAGAACAGCTGCCCGCCTATTGATCAGAGTCCATTTAATTAGGCCGCCGTTATCCCTCCCTCTCCGCCATCAGTGATATGGGGGATTAAGTGTCGAACATGCGTCTGAGTAATCCTGGGACCCGCTCACACACCACTCCATCAATCCGGCTACCGGGCTCAGGACTGCTCGTTTGTAATTCTGGAAAAAGGTGATTGCCGTCCTGAGTTGTTGATGTTGGGTGATGTTCCGGCACAACAGAGCGACAGCTGCATCCTCCGGAGCAGCAGCGCAACAAGAGCTAAGCACTTCAATCCAACAGTAACAACAAAAAAAAAAAAGTTTAACAACCCGTCGTTTCTATGGCAACGGCTGGCTGATGCTGCTGTGTTTATGATCGGTCTCCTCCCACCGCCTTATCCTCATGCTCCTCCCCCAACGGGGGACAAAATATCCCCTTTTTAATCAGCAGCGCCAGAGCCTGACCCAGATCGCCCGGCGACGGCTGCGTGGTGTCGCGGTGAGGTTTACTGAGCGCTAGGGAAAAGTGCCACAAGCATGTTTGGACCACGGTTTAGCAAGGTGCTGAAAGCTGAGCATCTCTCAGGCGATTATAACACCTGGGGTCCACTGCTACAGATGGCGATGTGAAAAAACAAATATATGCGTGCGGCAATAGCCAGAAGCTTCAACACATGGCTCTACGGAATCTGGTGAGACGCCTGATCGCCAACACCGAACCATTCACACTATCACACCTTCCCTGTTCCCTGACGGCTTCGCTGAGGGACGACAAGTTCATCGGACCCGAACACAAACCTGGCGCCAAACCAATTCACATCAGATCGAGATGTGAGCAAACAAATCTCTCAAACGTCTCCTCTCTCCATGCAGAACGCGGTGGAGGTCTGTGGGTGTCATTACTGATTAGCTCTCAGACAACAGCAGCGTGTTGTCGACCAGCTGGATACAGGATAATCTCATGTTCAGTGCTGTCTCAGCTCAACCTCTTGGACCAGACAACAGGTGATAGAAGGTGGAGGATGTGCGTGGGCCTCTGGGTCATTCAGCTGGTGGCGCTGCTGACGACTGGGCGTCACACGTGGCGGTGATGCGGGCTGAGGAACGTTTTATTGCACTGTCACTTATCATTGTGAGATAAAGCAAACTGGTGTTGCTAGGCAAACCCGGCATGCAGCTTACGGCCATGGACGGAAAAACCCATTTAGAATCTAATCCTTCAAGATGACATTAGCATGCGCTGAGTTTAAGTAGCTTATATAAACGCTGCACTGCAGCGACTGTTTGGGGTCGGAGCGTTTTAGCAGGAATGTTGACAAGTCCCTTGAGGATCCCTCTTAGGCCTTTGTCTGTTTCCCGACAAACCAGAAGCTGAATTCATCCCTGTGGAGTTGACGTGAACGCAATACGTCCCGACTGTAGAGAGAGACAGTGCACAGGCCTGCAGGTAGAACACAAACCAGTGGTTGGCAGCAAAACACTGGGATATGACAGGCAACTTTTTTTTTTTATGCCTCTACTCTCCCGGTAGCGATGGTTACATTGTCTCAGGTCACTACAGTAAAAAAGGACCTTTGTTTCCCCACTGCTTGTCTGTCATTCCTAATTTGGTCGTCCGACACAAAGAGGGGAGGGGGAGAGAGAGAGAGAGAGAGAGAGAGAGAGAGTCCTCTACACTCCCTCCGACTGTTTGCATTCACCAATAAAACTCTGAGCCGTGTCAAAAGTCGAACTCGCTGTGGAATCCACCGGCTGCTCCCCGTCACTGGTGCATTCAGTCGTCAGTCCAGCTGCAGCGAGTATCGCTGCCCCACGTCTGCATGAACCGTTACTAGTTTCACTTTTCTTTTCTTGCCGTTGTGGGGTTGGGAGTGGTCACCTAATGGTTAGAGCGTTAGGCTTGAAACCAAGAGGACGGGGGTTCAAATCCCGCTCTCGGCACCACCATGGGCCCTTGAGTAAGGCCCTTAGCCCCAGTTACTCCCCTGTGCGCCTTGTGCAGTATGGATTGTACGTGTGGGTTAAAAGCAGAGGATAAATGTTGTTGTATAAGAGTCCTGTGTCAATGACAAATAAAGCTTTCTTCTTCTTCTTCTTGTCAAACAGGCCAAGGTCAAACACACACGTGTTCATAGCTTTGTAGCTCTTTAAATAGCTCAGGCTAAAGCTAAAGGTATGTTTTGTTTTTGTTGATGGTGTGGATACGATATGGCTTTGTGCAAATATCAAAAATCCAAACGAATTCGACTGAACAGCAAGGACTAATATAAATATATTATTATACATGTATGTTTTTTTTCTTCTGGTCATAAATTATTTAGAGCTATCATGCAAAAGTTCCCATCTCTAACTCGGAGGGGTTTTACATAAAAACGCATGACACTGATGAATTCATTAATGTCATACTCATACACTCAGCTGTGCGGGGAGCGTGTTGTGCGACAACACACACGCCATCAGAGCTAAACTCCTCTCCGTGTGTCCCTGTGTACAGTACATTGATGCAGTCGGGGTCCTGTGGGACGAGCCAGAATTAGCACTGGATAGTGAAAGGTCATAGAGCAGTGGGAACGGAGATCCTGTTGACGCAATCTGTCCAATCGTATTTGTTTTCTTTAGAGGGACGTGCGGGTGCCCACGTATTAGACTCACGCACCAAAACCAAAACAACACAATCCCATAAAATACATCTGCTTACGTCTGACTCTGCTTCCTGACAGCGGTGGTGTCGGTACTCAAATGGGTTTTTCTTTTTCCAAGACTGAAGTGAGCAACACAAGTCTTAACAATGACTGAGACGATGTTTATCCTTAACGAGAGGAGGACAAAGAGCTCGTTAAGCTGCCAGAGCAGACTTACAGTTGTTTAAACAGCAGGAAGCTCTGTCTGCTGCTGTACGCACAGTGAAAACAGGCACCCGGAGCCTCTGGAGGAGTTGTTTTTCACAGGCCTGTGTGGTATGCATGTGCGTCCCGGCCCACTCGGACCCACCTCAGTGGCTGGCTGGTTGGCATTCCTGCCGCACTCTGTAATTATGGCTCTTCTCCAGCCAGGCCTCTCGGCTCCGTGCACCACTGTACTCCAGTGACAGGGCAGGAACATACCTCTGTTGACTCACACTGCACCTGAACATTTAGCTCAGGCTCTAATTTTGACAATAACACAATGCCCGCAAAGAAGAAGAATGTGCTTTGACTAAAAAACAACAACAACAACAAAAAAAACACTTGGTACCATAATTCCGCACTAATCATAAAGTTTTTAACTTTATTATGATGAGATTATTATGATGTCAAATAAGGAGAAGAAATAAAAGCGGGCATTTCAGACATACCAAACAGCATGTAGATACTTGTAATACAGTCGAGCGAAAGAGAGGGTAGCAGAGACGGAACTTTCACAATCTGCAGCCGTTCAGACGCACAAGCGTAAAGTTTCTCCTCGGAAACTGGTCTGAGACGGTGTTTTCCTTTCCCTGCGCGCAGCAGAGACAACATGACACGACGGGAAACCAATGGTTGCGTTTATGAAACGAAGCCAACGTTGCCGTTTAAACAACGCGCCGTTGTCGAGGTGAAAAAACCCCCGAAACGAATTAACAGTGCGTGGAAGAAAATCTCACAGAATTTCAGACAATCTGCTCCATTCATGCGCCGCCGGGCACATGACACGCTCGCAGCAGGAGGATTAGGACGATCAGCTGAGCACGACTCAATACGCCATTGTTCCTTACTGCTCACCGCTTGTTTTTCCCTGTGACTCTCTGCAGCTTATCAGAGGAGGACAGAACCGAACCTCTCCCCCCAGGACGCCCACCGAACCACAGTCACATCGCAGTCCACCAACCCCCCCCCCCATTATGTTTAAAACAAAGCTCTAAAATCAAGTTAAAGAAAATAAGAGTATAAAGAAAATCCGATTTGGACATGAGATTACTTCCGCTACACACCAGTGCCTTTGTTGGCGGGTCAATATGTATTTGGGTGACATAAGGCAGCCAACACAGAACGCTGCTGTGTAAAGGGTGTGTTGGTCCTGTGAACCCGTCCTCCATTCAAGCCGTCATTGTCCCTGCCCCGCGCCTCTATATCACAAAACACACACGACGCAAACACCACCTGCTGTGTGTGTGTTTCTCCCCAGCTTAATGAGAAAATTATTACATCTCCATTCTGGAGAGTAAAACTAGGTAAATATAGGCATCGCAGCAGGTCCGTATCCCCGAGCAGCCGCTCTGCAGTCAGGATTATGCGCAGAAAGCACTTTGAAAGGACCTTAAACCCACGAAGAGCCACATCAGCAGCATCGGACGGAGAGAGAAGCAGTGCTTAACCTTCCTCTGGCTTCTCTGCTGCTGGAACCTGTGTAATCAAGATGTGCTCACCTGGCGCTCACGTGAACAGAGGAGTACAAACACAGTGCACGCCAACACGCACCGTTGACTCAAACTATGCAAACATTGCACCTGATGGCGATGAAGAAAAAGCAACTTGCTTTGGGAGCAAACAGGTTTTTCTCCTGTTTACGTATCTTTCACACAGCCTCATGAACACGTCTCACCTATATAGAGCGATGAATCTTTCTTCTTCACATGATCATCTATGTAGGACACTCCGAGAGGCTGCACCGGCGTGGCCCCAATCCCCAGCAGGACCTGGGCTCCTATCAGCAGCAGGTACATCATGTTGGTGTTGGCCCTGTTGGCACACACAGCCTCCTCTGCCAGCAGAGCTTCTGTGCTGCCGTTGGAGCAAGAATCCCGACCCGCATCAGTCCTCCACATTTCTCCGATCTGGTACTGATTTGTGAGGAATTCGGGGAGTGCTGAGAGAAGGGCGCCAAGCGCCATGACGATGCCCCCGCAGCCTATTAGACGAGGGCGATGTGCTTTGGCCCCGAAGTAGCTGACAAACAGGATCAGCGCCAGGTTGCCTATTTCGAAGCTGCTGGCAATCACGCCGACATCAGCACTTTGCAGGTTGAACCGGCGTTCCAGGGTGGTCAGCACGCTCACCTGAAAACAACAACAGAGCACAAAACGGGTCATGGGAATGATGCTGAACAAAGCAAAATTAAAAAAAACAACGTGGATGTGGGAATTCCATATCTCTAATGGAAACACATTTATAATAAGAATTATCAGAATACTGTGCATCATCAGTGATACTAACAAACTGACCGGACATCTACAGTAGCTCTGATGCCTGTCTACATTTCCATCTCCAGCACCAACTAATTTGATCCAATCACACGATTACACGACAATCAACATTTCCTGATATGCACGTGACGTGTTTTGATGGAGATTTTACATAATGGAAAGTCAATATATGACATTCGGATGTCATGACGTTACACACTACGTCTCCTCCATGCCTACAGGCCTGTTTCCAATTAACCGCAAGAACCGCAATATTTACTTCCATGGCTTTAGTCGGCGCTGCTCATCACGAGCTTCTCTCTGGTTCATCAGCTGTCATCTGCATGAGGGTCACATGCTCCCGGCTGTTTGTTCACAACACTGTTTGTCAGCTTGACAAACTGTGTTAAATGGGGAGTAAAAGCCTTTATCAAACGAGGCATAAGCAATCTGCTGTCGACCAGAGCCAGGACGTGTTTGCATGTGTTGCCGGTATATAAACAGTTGACATGCTACTATCAGATCAGGTCCCAAACTGGTCCCGGAAAAGGAATCACAGTTTTCCATTTCCTCAACTGGCTCAGTTTGAAAATAAAGTTTAAAAAAAAAAAAGAAAAAAAAAACCCCTGCCAACACAAACACCACGCTCTGAAAAGAGTGACTTCACTGCAACGTGAATCAACTTGAGGTTTTGCTGTAAGAACATTTTTTCCATTAAAACGCTCGCTCTTGCCAATGCAACGTACACAATGAAGCAAAATGACGTCTGAGGCTCCAGAGGGCTTAGTGGCTTTCTGGCCAAAAGTGAAAGTGACTGCTGCTGCTTTTATTTATTGCAACTACATGAGTTGCACCATTAAACTGACATCAAGCACCATATGTAGTAAAAACGCTAAATTTAGAAATGAATGGGACGTCGCGTGATTTTGAAAATGTCCTTTGTTACAGGATGTGATTGTCTGTTTGTATTGAACTACGATCTGTTTCTAACGTGAAGCATCGAGCCAGTGTGTGTGACTAACATCCTCTGCTAGGAAAACACTCACTCGCCAGGTCCAACATGTTGATGCACTTCCGCTGGGACTGGAACGTGCAGCCGATCCCGGAGGGAATAAAACTGGACTAAATTATATATCGGAAAAAGCGAGTGGGCTGCAGACTGCTCCCTGCCCACATTCTGTCCAAAAACCAACCTCAGCTGTGGAACTGTTTCATCGGCTCTATGGCAACAAAACAAACTTAGCCGCGTCGCGCGAGATCCCATCACGTAACAGATTCCCAAGTCTTGTCTGAGATTCTGGAATCCCAACTTCCATTGACTTATTTCGGGATGAACTCACGGGGGCCTGTGTTGTCACCATCAGGCAGGAAAAGCCGCTTGCTACTGGCGTTCGCTGGAGCAGATTAAGGTTTGAATGGTGTCATTTGCGGAGGCGCGGCAGCTGTTTATAAGCGAGGCCCAGGCTATTTCCAATCGTTCCCACTCAGTTTTATGAGGTGTGACTGACTGAAGGTTGACTGAAGGTTATCTAAGCGTGCCCTAACGGTTCCGAATTAGCCGCTTGTTAAGAGCTGGTTATACGTCGCCAAAACAAGCTACTTCACTGCTTTTTAAAGTCACCGATCATTGTCGTTTTCTTTTTTTTTAGCATTTAGCATTTACGTTTGCACGTTTTCATTTTTTTCCCCCCACGTTGTGTGTGTTTGCCAGACAAAAACAAACACTCCGTTTTTGGATAAAATAACAGAGCACGTCATTTTGGAGTTTCACAGCTCTTTCAACAGAACCTGACGTCAACCTGTGGGCAATGTTTATCCAAAAGCCCAAAGGCAGACACCAGTGATGAATTACCTTAGGAAATATTTAACACCTCAGCATTAAATTCAATTAAGCTATCAATAAAATGACGGCGTATAACTATTACCTGGAAAATCAATGCCACTCACTGCGACAAAGCAGTGTTGGTGTTTAATGGACCTTTAAAAGGACAATAACGTTCCTGTTGAACAGTCTGGGGCCTCTCCCCCTCCCAGGCTGACTCAGTGTGAGTTTGACAGGTTTGCTCAGCTGAGACCAAACACAGCTCAGGTGTTAGTCCCATTTCACAGCTCCGGCCCCGAAGTGTCAGATCTGGTTTTGATCGACGTGTTACTAAAACCAACAGAGCTTCTGCGAGCGCGGGAGTCATGATCAGAGCTCCTCGATGATACTGACTCTCGGACTCAGTGTGACACTTGTGAATTACCAGTGACATGTGACGTGATACATGTGAATGTGAATTTACAGCTTCTTCGGGTGCATAATGAAGCTTCAGCTTCCTTATTTAAAGAAAGCAAACAAAACAAAACAAAACAATGAGCTGTAAAACAACTGCCATCCAGTTTACCACCATTTACAACGACAAGGTCGTAGGTGGAAAAAGGTGGAACGATAAAGAACGTTTGCCAGTTAGGCTTAAAAGTGATTTAGATGATAATGTATGATGTATGACCTTCCATGCATGATGACCAAAAAAAAAACAGGCACTGACAATTATATGCGACTTAAAGTAAAAGTTGAGATAAAAAAACTTTCATTTTGTTTTTTTTAAACGTAATTATTTACTGCCTCATCTTTCAATGAAACAATTAAATTTAAATTTAAAACTTAGCTTCCATTAAAAAAAAAGTAAACATCAGATTAAACAACACCAAAATGCATCATTTGCTTGTGGCCCCTTGATGACGAAAACACAAAAAGATTGATTTTTTCAGAAAAGTCAAATCAGTCGGATGAAGCTGATCTCGTGTGTGCTATTTGCCTGTGCGGGGTGACAGGTTGCTATCAGGCCGCTAAATCTGGGCAGGCGGCCATGTCCGTTAGTGTCTTGTACCATGAGCAGCTCACGGAAAGCAAAAGGGGCCACGATTGACGAGTTCACTGCCAGCAAACAATCCTAAATCCCATCATCCAATCAGAGATGCAAAAAGCTGCTTGTGTAGCTTGGGTCTAGCTCAGCAGACTGTCGCACACCCAGGTATCTGATGTCCTGTCAATGTAAATGAGCTTTATTCAGCTGACGAACACAAACAGGCCCGAGGGCCTCATGTTTGAGTAAGGAAATGATTGCAGACCTCACCTGGGGCTCCCAGGGTTACTATCCAAACTGCACGGACAGGTGCGCCATAAAAACAAACACCGCTGTGACACCTGGCTTATCAGAGATGACTGATAAAGAGAAAGAAGAACCTCTGTCAGAGATGACCCTGACCGACTGTGTGAGTGCCACCGCTCGATGCTCAGCAGGTCCACCAGCAGACCTGATAAGATGTTCCACTCCAAATATGGCCAAGGCATTTTTCGGGTTTGCTCCATTAATTGTGACTAAACGGTGCGACTCTGGCAGGATAAACAGGGCTGATGCTGAAAATAAACGTTCACAGTGGGCGCCCCGGGTCTGCGCGGCTCCCCTGGGACACTTTGGGGAATATTTTGGAACGATTCAAGGAGCTTTGTCCCACAAAGTCTGTATCGGAGTCGCAGCAGGCATCTGATATCTGACTCATCCACGTGGTTGTAAATAATAAGTAAAAGTGAAAGAGAGTAAAAGCCCAATAGGGAAACAGGAGAAATGGGAGGTGGTTGACTGCGACCTTGAAAAGACACCGGTTTTAGGTCAAATCAACCTAAAATACCACCTTCATAAACACGAGGAGACTATTTATTTTTATTTTATACATAGAGATAACTTTAAAGTAGTTGAGTTTCAGCTGTAATTCATTAAAAGTTATGACAGATCTTCTCTGGACCGAGCAGGAGTCCGGGACGCTCAGAGGAGCCGTGGCCCCGGACGCAGAGCCCAGACCCGGGTGCGCTCTCACTTGACTCCTGCTTTGGACTTGGAGTTGGAGTTGGAGTTGGAGTTGTGTTTGTTGCACTCACTCACCAGATATGCTCCGACGGTGCCCTGTGCCAACATGAGGGCGCACTCCGACACCAGGAAGATCTTGATGTTGGAGAAGCAGGAGGACTTCTTGCGGGGTCCGTCCGCCTCCAGCATGTCCCCGGGGCCCCGCTGCGCGTCCCGGGGCTTCTTCACCTGCATCCTCTCCAACACTTTTACGCACGCGGCGTCTGCGCGCGGCCAACAGCGGCCGCAGGAAGACTTTGTTCCGTCCCCACGCCTCAGGGCGACTACATCCACCCCGCCGCCTCCCTAACGCCGCGTCTCCGGGATCATCTGACGCGTTTACGCAACGCACACCCAAACTCCGCGGGGCTCCGCCGGGCGTCTGCGCCTAAACGTCGCGTTCCCGTCGACGCGCAGGAACATGTGGACTCCCTGAGGCTGCTTGCTGAGGCGCACGTGAACCGCGTGAGCGCAAACCTGCGCCGGATCGCATGTTGGGAGCAGTTGGGTTTTGAGGGTCGGGACTGACGCGGACGACGACTGGTCCCGGTCCCGGTCCCTGTCTCTCTCTCTCTCTTTGCTCTGAGGTCCCACCTCCCTCTCTCTCTCTCTCCCTCTCCCTCTCTCTCTCTCTCTCTCTCTCTCTCTCTCTCTCTCTCTCTCTGTGTGTGTGTCTTCTCCAGTGTGAGCACATTCATGGCCCTAGAGGCGCTGTGTAGCAGCATCACAAGTCTGCACAACTTCCCCATGATTTAAAACGCCACAACCCCAGGCCTCTGTGTGTGTGTGTGTGTGTGTGTGTGTGTGTGTGTGTGTGCGTGTGTGTGTGTGTGCTCATATATCTCAGTGAGGACATGTTGACAGATAGAGCCTCACTTTACCAAAGGTCAGCTTGAGGTCAAAACTTATTTTTAGTTACATTTATTTTCTTCTTTGAAAAAAACAAAAAAACAAACAAAAAAACCCCGAAACCTCATTCGCTGTTATGGTTACATTTAGGTTTAGTGGTACTGTACTTGCCTTTTTCTGATGTATCAAATTCCTACATCAAATCTATAGGAATAATGTCTCGTTTAGCCTCATGGATCCAGCTATGAGCTGTGAGCGTCTTCATTTTGTGCTTTATATCCTTGTTAACGGCTGGTAATTCATCATCAGGTTTTCCAACAGACAAATCCAACCTGTTCTATGTGTAAACTGCACGCACTTCTCATCTCACCCTCTGAACTATTATTCGGCGATCAGTTCTATAATTAGTGAATGAATCTGTCCCCCGACTAACGAGAGTCCCTACAGCTCTCGTTCTAACGCTTTGATGAAGGAGCTGTGATGTTTGCGTGATATTTATTGTTGGATAATCATGTTGTCAGCATGTCTGGGGCGAGGAATTACAGTGGCCATGATGTAATGTGACCACATAATGTGATAATGGTGGGGTGGAAATAAACAGGATGATAAACAAACGCGCTGTAGGGGCTGCCAGGGCTTTTCGGCACAGCGTTGGATACAGCAGCAGCAGCAGGAGCAGGACAAGTAAAGGTCAAGAAGATGAGCTGGTACATGACAAAGTCTAAAATGTTTTTTTTTTTGGCCAAAAAGATCATTTAAACATTGATATTCAATGGTTCATATGACCAGTAGAATTTAGTGAATTTCCCCGATGTGGGATCAATAAGGTCTATCATATCGACTACTGTCACATTTATTAGATCAGTTAGATTAGAACAGTGGAGCTGAATTGATTGAGTTGATTGAACATAACCAGGCAATTTGACTGTGTGTTTCTTCATTAATTTATCCTTTTCTTCCATTTTGGTTTCGCTTGACCTTGACCTTTAACCCTAGGATAGTGCATATTTCATCTAAAAAGATCACAAATCAATATGATGTGAAATGTATTGTCGCAACAGTATCGCAACAACTATCACAACAATATCACACAGCTAATCTTGTGTGAAAACAACTTCCTCCTAACCGTCCCACTTCCTCCGAACAAAAGATGAAGCGAGCCACAAAGATGATCAATATAAGATTTAGTAGATTTCTGTGATTCAGCCCCCTCCCCCTTCCCACTCTTTTTTCTCTTTGGCAATAATCAATGCAAACAATCATCACTCATAGCCCCCCCCCCCCCCTCTCAATCAGCACAGTCCCACACAGAAATCCCTCCCACGCTCCTGCAAGTCGCGTTCTACGTTCAACCAGCTGGGAAGAGGACGGTTTCAGTTTCAGCGCGTCGTTTCCGTGATGAGATCCGACTGCCTCAGCAGAGACAGAATATGTAAATACCGAAAACCAAACAGACAGCGTTATGAAAAATGTAAATCCAACATACAGCGGAGCTACCAACCAAAACCATGCAAAAAAAACACAAAACCCCGAAACCTACACAGGTGCAGCAGTGATGTGTGCATAGCCGTGTCTATGAACTTCTCATGAACATATTTATTATTCAGCAGCAGAAACCTCCATCAGTAAATATCTGCTGATATCCCATTCTTTTTAGCATGTGGTCCCTGAAGCTACTCTCATGACCGACCTGAAATCATGTGCTCTCATGGGTTCAAGTTTGTATTTCTAGTTTTTAATCTATTTTCTAATGAGTGAGCTGTGAAGCGTACGGACGTTGCTGTGTTTTGAAGTCTTTCACACATCTGGAGATGAAGAAGTAAAATCTGCTTTGGTAGAAATAGTTAAAGATTGAACTTTTCATGTGTGTGTGTGTGTGTGTGTGTGAGTGAGGACCATTGTTTATATAGAGTGGATGTGCTGGGACATGAATCAGGTAGAAACAGGCAGTGGGCGGCGGCGGCTCGGATCGGTGCCAGGAATGTGTGAAGCCTATGTTATTGTTCTGCCCTCTGAAAAAATGCTATTTATAGGATTTGGAAAAGCGTCGACTGTGGAAACAAAGCCCAGCCCGTCTGAGAGTCTGGGAGACGCAGGGCTATGGGAGCTGTAACTGAAGAATAACTGGAAGGCCAAACAATGCTGACTGCTCATTTTCCTGTTTAAAGTTTTGTGGAAAAACATGGCCTGCACTTCCTGTTATCTCACAATGTTGACCAATGAAAGTTATGCTCCATATTGAGCAACTATGCAAATGCATCTAGTGACCAATGTTAGTATCTTATGTTATGCAATAGTCAATGTCACTATACTAGCGAACATGAGTAAGTGACACACATCGGCCATTTTCTTCTGCCATAATGATTCTAACAATTATATATAATAATAATAATAATAATCATAATAATAATAAAGTGTTCTTCTCTGATGTCGCTTGACATCATTTTCAACATTTCAACTTTTCTTCCCAACCTTTCGCCTTTATTGTTAAAATGTAAAAAAACAAGGTTTTCACCTTGCGACTTCTTCTTCTTCTGTTTGTTACCTGCAGCTGTCAAGTCTGGTTTTGTCTCTGCGCTGCTGAAAAGTCAAGTCAAGTCAAGTCAAGTCAAGTCAAGTCAGTTTTGTCTCACATATGAGACATTCTAAGACATATACGACATTGAGACAACCCCCCCCCGACCCCCACAGAAGAACACGGAAAAAATGAAATAAATCTGCAGCTCTGTGCTTCTACTCTGCTTGAATAGAGCTGTGCATTCGTTTACACAGTCCTCACATCATCTCATCTCAGCTGACATTAGGGCTCAGCATCCGTTCAATGCTCCAACTCTACTCTCTCGGGCTGCAGCAGTTGCCATGGAAACCTTTACGGGAGAATATGGGCTCCGCCGGGCTCAGGGCAGCAGGACTTTGCGCTCGTATTGTGAACTTATCAACGTCTTTTAATTGAAAATGAGTTGCGGGATTAATGGTAAAACACTGTCATTATGTGTAACTTGGCCTTTTAAAAAAAAGTCTATGATCTTCTTACATGGTTATTTGTAATGTAAGGATTTTATAGTACAGTGTGACTTCAGTGTGATGGAAAATGACTACATTTGTGCTTTGGGACAAGAAAATAATAAAATTCTGTGTATACAAACTTTGGTTTTACTTAAAATAGGCTAAATTGAAATTAGCTGGACAATTAGCTAGTATAAAAAAAATTCATATTCTACGGGTTTGTGTGATTGTTTTTTTAAGTAGATTTTTGAACCTTGGACAAAGACAGGGGGAGCTGTTTCCCAGTTTTCAGTTTTCAGTTTCAAAGTTTCCAGTGAAATATATCAAAATATTGGTTATGTAATCCTGGGACATTGATAATCAGTTTCCTGTCTTTTCCCATCCGCCCAGACCTCAGGCTATGAGGTCGACGGCTGCCGGATCACTGCGCGATCCAGTGCACAGTGACATCTAAAGGAAAACCTCCAGTGGAAATCCCCCAACATGTTTCCAGTAATATCAAGTCTCCCTCAGACTGCACCGAGGTAAACACTGGGTTTGTGCCTTTTTCATTTTCATCACGTGCCAAGAAAAACAACACAGATTTCAAGTCAGATACAAGCTACAGACGCCGTGCTGGAGCCGTGTGTTTCGGAGCCAACCGCCTTTCGGTTTGTTTGGTTTTTTGCTTTGAACTTGATAGTGCCCGTTTGCCAACTTACCCAGCAGCTTCGAACTCATCGTCTCAAGATCAAGGCTAGCCGAGGTTCAGATCTAGACTATAGACTATAGCAGCACATCAACACAACATGACTATAAGGACAGCCGAATGGCATCACCAGCTTCAGTGGGGAGTTATTAAAATGTCACAAGGCCCTTTTTTTTTTTTTGCGATTGTGTTTCACCTAAATATAGCACGCCGCTGTCTGTTCTACATTTTAAACTATTTCATGCCGCAGCTCTGGCTTCTATTTTTACTCGGGTATCAATAGAGAGGCCAGCGCGCGGTTTTAAAATAGAGTCATATCATCGGCGCTCCCGGGGAGAGGATTTCAAACACAGCGCGTTCACATGCACGTATTTCTGGACGCAACCCAGGCTCAGCTGGACGCAGTGCTGCTCATTCCACTGTAATTCAAACCAGATCCTTCTCAGAACATGTCATGTTCCAAACAAAAGCAGGTTCACAGTAAAAGCTACTCCACCCAGAGAAGGTGGGGAACATATTTCTGCCAACACACTTTTATCTGTCAATCCTACTTCAGAGAAATGACACATCGGATTTTTATTTTTGCAGTGCAACAAGAGAAAAAAAAAAAAAAAAGAAAAGGAGCAAAGCTGCTTAAACCAGACAGACGAGTTGGATGGCAAATACACAAAGAGCCAGCCAAAGCAGAAGCACAGTGGATCAGGTGAGCATGGGAAAAAAACACATGCACAGAGAGCAGGTTTGAGTTACAAGAGCTGTGGGATGGAAACTAACCTCAGGAGAATATTTGTATAATGAAAGAGAGATTGCCACACTTTGCATGTTTTCTTATTATAAGCATTCAGGGCCTCATGTGACCTTCGTCAGACCTCAGACTGTACTTCCAGCCTGATATTTCCACAGAGCTTTTCTGATTCACCGTGGCAGCTGTTTCATTTGCTAATTCACAATGGATGAATATTATCAAAAATCTTGAATCCCAGGAAGCAGTGGAGGTGGTAGCACATGGAACCTGTTGATGTTTTCCCAAACAAATCAGATCACATTACATTGGTATATTTTTTGATCCACTGAACTTTTTATTATTAACAGAGCTTCCTAATTATTTGGAATCACACTATATATTATATAAATAAGGTTTATTGACACTTCCAGTGTCTGGCTTATCTTCATAATATCAAGATTAAGACATGTACACATTTTGATGCCCTAAAAACAGACACTTTAAAGTGAAGCAAATAAACTGAATAGGTAAATATAGAGGTTGCTGCAATTTCCCAAACTCCTACAGGAAGTACAGACAAAATAACCTGTGTGACCTCATTGACCCTAACTGCAGGCCCACATGATATTTGACAATATGGGAAATCATATCTCCTTACTAAACACCGAAAGCATATGAGAAACATGGTTCTCACCAGCAGCTTAATGGTTAAGGGTTCTGGTTTGGATGTTTTATTGCAAAAAGTACACATTGTGTCATGTGACCTTTTTTGAAACGTGCAAAACCGCAGGCCTGCAGTCCCGTTCATGAAAGCCTTCTTGCTATAGCTCAGCTACAATTGGCAGCTGCAGAGGAGCAGACTTATAAATCAAAAGCGTCGCCACACTAAACGGTGGAGTTGAATGAAAACTTTGTTTGAGATGGGAAACAGTCCGCAGTACTGACCAACCTGCTTTGTGGGATTCGTCTTCTCTCCTTTCATAAGGGAGATATTTCCGTCTCTGACATTTTGATTGTCAGCCTTTGGCATGCGGTGGGCTGATAATTCACATTGAAAAGCTGACTAATTAGGCATCGCCTCCGAAAGACTCTCTGTCACTGGAGGCCGTCCAGAGCCAAGATGTGATTTCATGCAACTGAGATAATTCACTGGCAAATTTCTGCTCAGCACAGCACACGACACGCATGTGACTTCTCTGGCCCTGATGGTTTCCCCCACTCTCAAAGTGGAGAGTATTATCATTTGTTTGACATTTGGGTGCATCACGAGAAGCTGCAAACTACAAATCAACAACATACTACATTTCACTTTAATTGTCATCAAATTATATTGTATCTTTTATTTTTAAAAAAAATGTTAAACACGGTCAAAATTGCGAACGTTTCCCTAAACACTGTGCTGTTATAGCTGTAATTATCATAAAAATAAAAGAGGATCGGTTGCGGGAGATGCTCGGTGGCTGAGAGGAAACATGGGAGAGATCTGGAAGACGTAATGTGAAATTCTGAGGGGCCTTCAGGGACCTTTACAAACCACTTACCATATTTATACCATGAAATATTCAGGCGGCACTTTTCCCACCGAGCGAGCGCACAACCGCTCTCAGAGTCAGATGCCAACAAACTAAAAGCAACACGTGAACATATGGCCGCTCGACAAACTCGCCCAAGTGGAGTCAGTGCTATATATGCCACTTAAATCCCAGGCTTTATATAACGCAGAGGGGTAGGATGTTCTAATATAATATCAAACTCCAAACAGATTCCATCCCATTTAAGTTAAATAGAGAATTTAGTCGTAAAAGTCTTCAGCTCTCAGTATTTTGTTTAAAGAGGCCTCTTTGCTTCTCTTTCCCTGCCAGCAGTGGAAGAAGGAGGAGGGGAATCATCTCCGTCAGTGTGTATAGAAGGTGGCTCGTCTTTCTTCCTCATCCTGTAATTCTGATGGAGCGAGTCTGAAAGCTTCCTTCCTGTCAGGGAAATGACATGCTAATGGCCTGCTCTTCCCGCTCCCCCAGCCCTGTATCACAGCTGGCTAATGACAGCATCACTGTATGAGTGCCTGCCGATGATGGACGCCTTCTGTTTTAGCTGCAGGAAGCGAGTGATTCCAGACCAGATATCATCTGGTTGTGTTTATTAATTTATTTTTTTTGCTTTGGACTCTTGGTCTGTCTTTTGTTCCACTCAAGTTCAAATATGGATTTCTGCTCTGCGTCACTCTATGGTGGAGATACCGAAAAGAGGCTGACTGGAAACGCAGTGTCCGTCACTGTGCTTTTGTTGACTCTCTGGTGCAGGTGGTGGGTTTGAGGGTAGATCAACACATATTAGGTGGGTGACTGTCAAATCATTTGGCAGGTAAAGATGTTTCTCCCATTAGCTGGTTGGCGACCAAATCAGAAGTGAAAATAAGTGTTGGCCGGAAACATCACTCCTACGTATAAACAGGAAACTGATGACTAATGTAAACTTCTTTGAGCGTCTGTGTATTAACAGTTTGTTCAGTTACTCACAAATAACCAACAAAATATGAAGATACAGCCGAGCACGTGTCTCTCTACACGTTGTCTGCGTTTGTGTGCCTGTGTAAGTGTACGACATAAACAATGAACATGTGACGCAAGAGAAAGCTGCAGAAAAAGGCACAGATGCACAATTTCTGTAAATATGACGATGCGTTCTTTACCACTGCCCTATAATAAACTTATATTGTGAATGCAAATTTTGCGTGCACACAAAGCTGCATTGCTGTCTCTCTAAGTTCCGTTTTATAGAAGTGGCACATTTCACATGGAATTGCAAACCGAGTGTAAAATTAACAGGCCCCGGCATTTGACATCTTTATGGAGAGGATAGTTTTCCGTTTATCGCGCAGGGAAACGCGGGGAACGTGGGGAACGTGGAATTATTACTCACTTAAAAGTGAGTGTGGGTTAAGTCTGTAAGAAGATTTATTTGCATAAGCAGACACAGCCGCGCGGGTCGCTTCCTGTGAAACAGCTTTTGATGATAAGACCCTTGTTGAGGAAATATAACCATGTGTGAGCGTTGCTGAGGTTTTTATCCCTCTAGTTTCTTGTGGAATGTAAATGTATTGAACAAATAGATGGATATGTAGTGTATTAACTTAAATAACTACAAAAATACACTTTTCAGATGATTAAACTGTCAAACAGAGAATTTTGACAGTTTAATCAAAGTTCTGATTTGAAAACATTGACGGTTGTAAATGAAGCAGGTAACATGGAAGAAGAAGAAGATATTCTGTTTGACCAAATCCTTAACTACTGAATACAACAGTTATCTACACATTATTTAATGCGGTGCCTTTTTGGAGCTATGCTGTATTTAAAAGTTTTAGTTGAATAAGTGACCGCATAATTGCATTGCATTCATTCATATTATGAGGCATTTGTGTATGAGTGTATTTCTAATAAATGCAATGGCACACAGCGTTATCTCAGTTTCAGTGAGTCAGTGCCACCTTTTCTAACATCTCACAATGATAAAGATGCCAAGCACGGTTCCATTATACTGGGTTCCCATGTACAACTTGTGTATTGCACATGCTTACAGCTTTAAAGTAATGAGCACGTGTATGTTATAGAGTATTAATCTGGCAGTATCTGCGAGGGTCTCCATCAACACCTGAGTTTTCTCTGGGTTCTGTGACGACTGGAAGAAAAATCTAGGGTGGAAAACATCTATTGAAATCTACTTCCCCCTTGTGGTTTATTTTGATATTACAACAGAATATAAGTAAGATCTGAGTATTTTCATGTATTTATTTAAAAAACGTGTAATCCCCCACACAAACACAAACCTGTTACGTTCCCCCAAACCTTAATGACTTTTAAAAATTCTGCGAAATTTTTCATTTGGTGAATTGAGTGAATATGCTTATACATCCATCCATCCATCCATCCATCCATAAATAAATAAGTAAATAAGTAAATAAAAAAATAAAAAATAAAAAAATATATAAACGCTGAAGTTCAAGTTTTTCTATATTCTATAGTATTCTATAATTCTACAATTAAGCTAGACTGACTACACTTCCTACATCCTACACAATAACAACCACGTGGGGGTATTAATAATAGTAATAATAATAATAATAATAATAATAATAATAATAATAATAATAATAATAATAATAATAATAATAATAACATTACTTCGTCTTCATTCATTTGGTCCATGGGCTGTTTAGGTGTCGCGCGCAGACGCGTGTGGGACCACGTGACCACAGCAGCCGGATCAGCTGCTGCGTTGCGTCATTGTTGTTGTAGTTATGGATGGTTTGTTGACTCCGCCCACGTGTCTGAGCTCCAGTATAATAACCGCTGTGTGGCTGCGGCGCAGCAGCAGCAGGAGCAGGATCCTCCGCCTCTCATGGAGCGCCGGGTCTTCCACTGACGATGGATGTCAACATTGTTGTTCTGGGGACAGAGAGCGTCGGGAAGTCCGGTAAGAACTGGACTTTAGTGGAGCTGGAGTTGTTCGTTTGCGTGTGTCGCTGAGTTGTGTTGTTGATTTCAGCGCTGACCGTGCGCCTGCTGACCCGGCGGTTCATTGGAGAGTATGGAGATATTGGTAAGTTTCCACCATGACTCATGAACATCACAGCTCAGGTCAGGCCAACAGCAGGAACTGACCTGTCTCCTCCTGCAGAGTCCATCTACAGCCACAGTTTCATGGTGGATGGCAGAGAGATCAGTCTCAACATCTGGGATTCACCTTATTCCCAGGTACTGACATATGTATATATGTATATATGTGTGTATATATATATATATATATATATATATATGACAACATATTCATCAATAACGCTGGCTCTTGATAGCAGACTTTCAAGTAGTTGCAGATTGTGCTGCAGAAAATTAAAGTAGCGGTACTAACGATACTCAATTATTACATTATTAAATGTATCACTTAGTCCATATATATTATGTAAATACACAGTTTCTTCATTAATAACATCTTGACACAAACAAACTGAAACGTCAGTTTTGCCAACTCTACATATCAGTGTGTAGAAGTATAGTTAACTAAACGTACAGCGGGGGTTGTTGCTGTGCATGACCTCTGTTGTGTGCTTTCACAGGATTCGTCCTCCGAGTCGTCACTGTTTAAGAAAAAGGTCCTGTGGGCAGATGGCTACGTCCTCGTCTACAGCATCTGCGACCGGGCCAGTTTCAACAGCGTCAGCAGGCTCCTCCAGACCATCAGGTCCAGCAAAGACTACCTGAACGCACACAAAGTGCCCATCGTGATCGTGGGTAACAAGCGGGATCTGCACCACAGGCGGACGGTGCTGAGCGAGGAGGGCCGGCTCCTGGCCCTCAACACAGACTGCCACTTCTACGAGGTGTCAGCAGCCGAGAACTACCACAGCGTGCTCGCCGTGTTCCACGCGCTGATGGACAGGATCAAGGACGGCAAGCTGACAACAAAGAGGCCGCTGGGCTTCAGGGGTATAGTGAAGAGCATGTCTGCCGTGTTTGCCAGGAGACGAGTGGACTCCTTTTAGTCGCACAACAGCAGGAGAGGAATGACTTCTCCGTGAATGTGCATGAAGTGTCTGACGGTATCGGGAACACAGTGGAATGCGACCAGGTGTTGCTGTACTGGAGGTAAACATGGAGACTCCAGAGGTGGAGACACAACAGAGACGGAGCTGCTTCACAATACAGCACAAAGCCGTTCAAATCCAAACACATGGAGATAAACGTTCCAGAGGTGACAGATGTGTTCTGCTACACAAGCTACACAAGATGGTGTTGTGTTATGAATTTGACTCTGGCCATATATTTGAGTCCAGCATTACGTTTAAGGGATCTTATGTTTTAAAGCGTGGAATAAATCCTGTGCACAAATAAATGAAAGGTGCTTTTACTTCTGAAGCAAAAAGCCAAAGATTATATTATGGGATGGAACAAGCTGAAAGTGAAGCCTTTGTGAAAACGAATTCTTCTCAATTAAACTGACATGTTCCTATTTATTAAAGCCTTAACACTGTAAGAAAACATTCAACATTAAAGGGCCTTCCCATGTTTCATGCATCCTGTGTCATGTACTGAAATGTATCATGTTTGTTTTAATAAAACACAAATGTTACAAATATCTTTTCATTTGTTGTTGATCTGAAAAAAAAGCAACAATCTCAAACATCGCAAAAAACTTTTCTAACTGTGGAACATCAGTGTGTGCAACAACCGCACACAAACTCAGCTGATGTTGGACTCAGCCCAAATATATATCTTAAAATGACTGCGTAATGCCATAGGTGACACAGCGTTTGCGTGTGTACATGCCTGGTTCAAGATCACCGACTGTGCACAAACCAGAACGTACGCTTTTATCATTTTATTACAGATGTTTACATGAAATATATCAAAGGTTCAGTGAAAACAACAGTGTTTCATTACCACCCCAGTCTCTTTCGATTGTAAAAGACTTCAGAGCCGGCCTTGTTTTCAGTGCTGTCTGTAAATGCAACTCAGCAATTCACAGACTGTTTGCCACTAATTCAATGCTGGTCTGCCCCAGTAAACTCGGTCTGACCCGCAGCGTCAACAGAAACGTCCGTCCCATTTCCCCCTCACTTCATCCTCTGTTGTTATAGGTGCCGGGAAGATGTCTATCGTTTTGGCTAATAGGGCAACAGAATGGGAGGGCAAATTGCAGATAAGCTGGTGCCACCCCCCTCCACCCCCCTCTTTCTGTCTTTGCGTATGAGGAATCTGACGGGTACAAGGCACAGGTTAACACAGCAAGACGGCGGCCGTCTGGCCCCTGCAGGTCCTCGTCACAGTCGCTGACCCCTCGGGGTCATTGCACAACTTGGACCTGAAAGGGCCTGTCTTCAGCTGCCTGTATGTGAGACATCTTTTACTTTGAGACCATAAAAGGTTGGATACAAATAAAGCAAGAGATGGGCTGTGTCCAAAATCGCTCCCTAACCACTATATAGTGATTATTAATGTCCACTATATAGTGCACTGAATGTATCCCACAATTCACCGCGGTATGTAGTGAACATCCGATGGTCACTAACCGGAGCAAGACATCCCATCATGCATTGCCAGAAATTCTGTGGGCTATACGGAAGGGAAAATGGCGGACAGACGGGAGGGAAATATACATAAATATTATAAAATATAGCAAAATAGTAAAATAAAAAGTACAGGACAGTAATCAAAAGCCTCTAACTTAATAAAAATGTACACACACAAAGCATTGTGTGAGACGACAATAATGTGGTACGATTTAATTATGCGACAGCAATGACGTAATTACCGGCGACTAGTGTAGTGTGCAAAAGTTCACTATATAGTCCACTGCATTTATTTCCTTATTTAGGGAGTAGGGAATGAGTGAGGGATTTCGGACACAGCAATGGTCTTTGTTACCACTTATTATACCCCTGGAAGGAGGAAGTAATGCATCTGCACAATTTGATTCACAACCCTTGAAGTGAAACAGGTTTTTCTGGCAGTTTGACAAACACTTTGTGCGATGCACTTTAGAGAATCTCGAAATAAATAAGAAAACAAAAATAGTACCCAGTCATTTGCTGTATTGTGTTTTCAAAAAAGCTTTCAAAGGGCACATGTGAGGCACAGTCGTGCCCATGTCAGGCTTTGCTCCGGTCTTGTTTGGGAAAAGTGCTTCAGGTTTATCTGCTGGGTCATCCCGACGGTCGGTACCATGGTTACAGTGGCGATGAGGATGCTGTGCCATGCTCTCACTATCCAGTCCAAATGACCTGGGGTTAGATTTCATCCAGTTCAAATCTCAGTGGGAGGGAGACTCTATTGTTCCCAGTGTAAACGACAACACGTTCATACTGAAATATCATGACTCTCACTCTGTCGCGTTTGATCAATCAGTGACTAAAGCACTGGACCTTGTCTGGATGCTCGGAGTCAAAGTCACATATCTGACGATGTGGGAGACATTCTGTATGAGATGACTAAACAAGAAAGCATGTTATAACTGAAAAACAATTTTTTTTAAAAAAAATTAAAAAAAGAGCACTCCTTAAGTTTAATAAGTATTAACAATATTTTCAGACAACTATTGGTTTTCTAACTTCCATATGAATCAATATCTAGTAGCTTCGGGACACATATTAGATCCCAGCCGTTTGCTGTGCTGTTTCCTCAAGAGACGTAACTGATCAATGCGGAAACACAATGTAATTTTCTTTTGCCTTATTAAATACAAGCAGGCCTTATTTCATTACTGGGAGAGCGACTTGAATAGGACATATGGGCAGAGAGGTTAATGAGACACTCGGTAAACAAAGAAATAAAACACAGGGCAAAGGTGACGCCCTCTGTCTGTGGGATTTTGCATGCACTGATGGATGAAGGAAAAATGAAGAGTTACACCATTACAGTGTGAGTTGGGTCTAGAATGTGTGGACTGTATACAGTGCTCCTTTTGTTAAGGGTTTAATGAGTCCGCGTTCAAAAATGCCAAATATCCCTTTGCCTCGCCTAAGGTCTCCCGCGAAGAAGTACGGGCCCCCAGCGGCTCGACAAGTTTCCAAATAACTTTCTGCTGTGTGATTCGACCTCCTGTGGGGAAAGATCAGAGTTCAACACCGCTTTGCACTTTTCCTTGTTAAGATAATCGTTAACCATGCTCCCACTTAAGAAACATAAGTACACTTTATGGATTAACCTTTTGAACATGAAACTTGCTGCGTATCTTATACTTGTCAGATTTGTACTGCAAGTTTTTGCCATATATGTTTTATCAATACTTTTTCTTTACAAAGATGATTAAAGAGTAAAATACGTTACTCGTGTTTTGGTTTGGTTTCGCATCTGGATGCATCAAAGCCAACAAGACCACCGTGGATAAAGAGATAAGTCGCTTGTTTGAGCTGCGCCACTCAGCGCCGGTTAGCCATGTCTGCAGGGCAGAGCTGATAATGATTTCATCCAATATAAAGTGAGGGGTTGAAATTGTTAGCGCTCACACAAGGGGTTCAGGTGGAGGGGAAGTGGGAGATACTTTCACACGTGAGCCAGTAAATTAAATCAGACATGGAGACGAGTGACTCATCACGCCATAATCGGTCAAAGGCAGTGACTGGAAATGGGTGTTTTTATTCAGACACACACACAAACACGACAAGATGTTTGTATGTGTGGACGACTTTACCTGACCCACCGTCTGCGTCTTTTAAGACAAATATGAAGTGAAGATGCCACCTGACAATATCCTTGTATGTATTTATACAGGCTTTATTTGTTTAGCACTTTTTTTGTGTTATTGTAAGTAATGCAACACAAAGTGCTATACAGAAACAAAAGCAATGAAATTATAATGTCCCATCCCCAGTCCTGCAGCCTGAGTCAAACATCAATAACAGGCAGTGAGGGAGTGCATTTGTAAATCTTATGTTTACTGCGTGGAGAATTAAAAACAGGCAATCAAAGATAATGATGCAATTTGAATAATACGTATTAAAATGGAGGAAAGCTAGTTATTGGGTTTGTTGACATTCGCTGCTGTTGTTGGTTTTTCCTAAAGAGACTGGACCACAGTAATAAAAAGAAACACACTCAGTATACATGCGTCTTAAGACTCTTGGCGAACAGCCAGGCTAATCTTACTGCGGGGGTCCGATGTTGCGTAATGGCGCCATTGTCTAATATACATCTGTTAATTATGCTGAGACAAGGGGAGTTGCTGGGAATGTGTACTGAATGTGAAGAATGCAATTGACTGCCTTTACAAAGAAAGTTACGTCCAGGGTCACACAATAGTGTGTAGCGCTGTAGCCAACAGGATTAAAATCATAATAATATGGCAGATATGCAGTTGTACCTGTAAATAATGGTTTTTTTTTTTTAGCAGTTTCCATTCATGTGCATTCACGCATTCGATTTAAAGAAGAAATTCTTAAGGCTAAATTACTGGCATTTGCAAAGTGGTGTAGATTGTCTTGATGGTCTGATTACAGCTATTTGGAGAAATCTTATCTCATCTTAACAGTGACACCACATTATTTTACTGCACAGTGACAGTGACTTTCTGCTCTCGCTCCCTCAGCAGTGACACACAGGGAGGCTGTGTGATCCACGCCCTCATTTCTTGCTTGAACTCGTTGATTACCATCTCATCATAAGCTTCACTGCACAAAGTGCTGTTGACAAGTCTTCCAGAGGTGGGCAGCAGGTCGACAGCCCCCGACTCCTGCTCCCCAGAAACATCAGATATTAGGATGAAATTAACAAATAACACATGCAGCAGCTGGACAGGGGGGAAAAAAAGAAAGGGAAAGAAGTAGGGCAATTCAGATTTTCTACCTGCCATCATCATTTAATTAATTAGCCGAAACATTAGATGATGAATAAATCTATCCACCTAATTGCTTACAAATGAACTTCTAATATTAACCACAAGGTGGCAGCTGTGACCAAAAGAAGAAGTGTGTTTTTTTTATGTCTCCTTTGTCTGTGTTGTCTGTCTTATTTGAGATAAGTTTACAAAACACTGTTAATGGAATTTGGACGATTCAATCAGATTCAATCTGTGTTGACTGGAATGTTGTTGTTTGGTGTCATGGACGCTACAGAAGGGGCTTAGTGATAACAGATGCGTCTTTGATTTGTCACATTTGAATTTTGGACCTCGTTGTGAAGCGCAACAACATTAATCTGTTTGTGGATGATTTCCCAAGCGTCAGAGTGTCGGTGCGGAGCCAAGGTGCCACACATGGGGAGGAATACTCACATGCTGATTACTGGACACTAAGCTGGGCAGCTAACAGCAATCAGCTCATTGATGGTGCACAGGGGAATACACTGGTTTTGCATTGCCAAACGTACTGCACGATTTGGATTTCCATGTACATACTCCAGACTGATGTATCTCAACCACCATTGGATGGATCATCCAGAAGATCAGTTTGGACATTCATGGGCCACAGAGAATGAACCATAATGGCTTTGGTGAATATTTGTTATTTTTGTGTGTCACTATCAGATCGACATGACAAACCAAATGACAGCATCTGCCTCGGCTTTATTTTTGGTTTGTGCTAATTAGCAAATGCAAACCATTGTACTCATTGTATTCATACATCCAGCCTCCTGCGTCCAAATATTTATGGGGGGGGGGGCGCCACTCAACACTGACCTTTACCCTTGCACTTTTCAAGCTCTGCATAATGTTTCACTGCTTCTGCTTTGCCCCCGAGCATTAACTCATGTTAATGTCCTTGAAGTTTTAAATAATGTGATCGATTCATTTGTATAATTTTAAAAAAAGTGCTTTTGTCTGCTTGTCGTATTCACACAGACCAAGGTCAGTGTTGTGTTTGAGCCTGTGTTTTGAATAGAGACATTGTTTTGATTAAAACTACACTTAGAATAAGAGTAAAAAGCGTTTATACTTTAAAACTGCTCATATGTTATTACTGTTACAGCCTCCGACACCACACCACTCGTTTTCAGGCTGCTATATTTTAAGTATCATTGATTTACAACATATTTATATTGATGCTATTTTCATTTCTGACCGAATATGCACTTGCTTTTGTCTAAAATTTGAGGATTCTTATGTACTTCTTTTAATCTATGAAATCTATGTGGGTTTTGGAGCATTAGTCAGACAAAACAAAACATCACAAAAGTCATAATAGAAGTTGTTTTAATTATTTTCTCAACCAAATAAACTGATTAACAGAGAAAATTATAGTTCTTTGCACAGGTGGTGGTAGATTTGAATATGGACATGAGTAGAAGCCACAGGTGTCGATATAGAAGCAGTATCAGTTTGCTCATTCCCTTAATACTGAACAATGCAGGGCAACAATGCATTGTTGATTAAATATTAAAAAAATCAAAAGTAACCCAAACATTTAAACCAAAATCACAAACTATACACAGGCAAAACCACAATGCTTCTGTTGCATAAACCTGTAACCACACCATCAGCCATCAACCCAGACCACCTTCCACCACAGTAGGCGCCACCCATGCAGCAATTACATTTCCCTCTCAACTTAACCGACAAATTACAGGGTAACATAACATCACTCGGTTGCTGCAGCACTTACTGGTCTACTGAGATGAGAATCTCAATTAAATTTGCCCCTTCCTTTACCTCCTCACACAGTTTGGGAACATGACGGACACACGGCTGCTATTTTGTAGGTTCCTGAACATTTCCCCAGGACCTGAGGGGCCCATCTGATTTCTCTCTAGGAAATAAATGATCCAATACATCCACCAATCCAACACGTAATTAGACTAACCAATAACATTTAACACTTGTGACCATTTAATTCCCATTTTGTTAACCTCTAGCGACTGAAAAACAGTTCTTTCTTGGAGTTAGTGCTGTTGAGTACCACTTGGGAACTTGCAGGTCTTTCTATTTTTAGACACATTTTAAATAAACTGCTGGAAGTCATTTTCTACCCTTTGATGTGCCACCAACATATCCATATACATTGATCATTGCAGCCTTAAGATATTAGAACAAAGTGCTGGAAGTTGTGAGGAGAATAGTCAGGTTTTGCATTTTTTTCCCGCTCCCTCTTCCTCATTGTGTGCTGCTGCTCCTGGTTGACAAGACGTCTGGTTTCCTGATCTCCCATCAAATACTGTTACACACCTGAACTCCAAGACGCTGGTCAATTTGTCATTCCCCTCATGCTTCTGCTGTTGTTTTTGAAAAATCATATTTGCACCTGCATAAAAAAAAACGTTGCTCAATATTGCTTAAGCTTTGGATGTGTTCACCTGCCACGCTCAGCCAGCTGCCCCGGGACATGCATTTATTGTTTGGACTCTCGGCAGTCTTACTCAGCTGGATTTGCACTGTGACATTTAAACTGGTTGGATTCTCCAGCATTCTGTGTTCATTTATTCTGTTTGAGAGCTTTCGCGTTAAACCTTTTAAACCCACTCTTGACGCCGCTGCTCGCTTTGGCACTTAGTCCGGCCATTTTCCCGACATCCAGCAAATTACACAAGTGTTTGTAATTCGCCTTTTGGAGATTTGTGTGTTCCTTTACTTCTATGCACATGACTGATACTGAAGACTTCGGCAGGTTTAGGTGATGAAGCTCAGACCCTTGAGTCATGCTCTCTTCCATTGATACTGGCTTCACATCTCGGAACGTCGACAACCACAGTTAGCAGCTAGCCCGCAGATGACAACTCTTTTTTCTCAAGAAATGCCAGCATATTCCGGGAAATTCCTCGGGTCAAAGCAAAAGAAGGTTGTTTTCATCTGCGTTTTATTTCCAGGTGTTTGATGCAGAGTGGCCTCATCTGGTTTCAGGGTGCATTGTCCTATTCAGTAGTTCTATATACACAGAGTGACTCATTTAGCACTGAGCCACCTCTCTTGAATTTGTTTTTTTTTTTAGACTGGAGTCATTATACTGCAACGGATGCAGTTTGCGCCACATGGTGCAACAGCTTCTATGCATATACTATATATTCATTGGATGTTACACACGCAGGAATAATATTATCAGGCCTGATGGTTCCAGTAAAAAATGGCTTCTCACACATTATGGGTCCCTCATGTTATTTGATGGTGACATATGGGTCACGACAATGGTAATCGTGTCTATACGTACCTTCCAGAGCAGCTGGAATACATGTTGTACATACAGTATATACAAGCATGCACAGAGTACATACATGGGTGTGGGTGGATTTTATATTTAGCTCATTCTTTATAACCTGGTTTCTGTCGTAGCGAACCAATGGCTTGTATGCAAAATGGCGATCAATATATGTAATCATAATTCTATCTTAGTGCAAAATTCAGAAAAGTGTTTTTTTTTTACTCAAAACTACGGATGTGGCGGGGTTTCACTGCATATATATTTAAAAAAATAAGCAACTGTATAAAAAAACAAGTATTTGTAGTTTGTATGTCATGGATTCTGTCATGTGTATGGTAGATATTTAATGCTATGAAACAAATGAGGTAATACAGAATGACTGACAGCTGTATTACTACATACTGTGGCTCTACTCGGTGATCACTACTACACAGACTCTGGCTCCTAATGACATCACAGAGACGTGTCGTCCAAAGAATCGTCACATAAGCTCTGTCAGTATATCACATCTGTGTGGAAGGGTGACGATGTGAGAGAATGCGATTGCAGTTGCAGTATTTGTGACAGTATGAGTATATATTGTCTAGTATCTAGTATGCTAGGATTTGCCCGTGACCTCTAAAATGATGCATTGATTCCTCCGTGGCTGCATCCTGAACAATGGAGACAAAAAGAGACGAAGGCGATGACATTTCATTTTTTCCCCACTGTGTTTAATAAGAAAAGCAAAAACACGATCTCGCTGCTTCAGACCGTCACAATCCCAAGGATCCGATGCAGCCATCGGTTATCTCGTGACAACAGCCCACACTGCCATCTCCATGACAACTAAACAAACTCCTAACTTGATGATGACCAGTGTAAGCCATCATGCACCCCCCCCACCCCCCACACACATCCCCACATTTGTGACTCATTCATTCCACCTTGTTTAAACCTGTGGCTGTCTCACATATATTCTGTGTTTATGTTAATCCCTGTCATGGTTTGACCGAAACAAATTGACTCTGTTTGGAATAATGCGGCCCACGCAGCGTCTGTATGTGGCTGGATCAAATGATATAAGTGTCCCAAAGCAAAATGCTAACTGTGTCTCAGCTCAGCGCAGTGAAATGGAGCTGATTATGCATGCAATATCCTGCGGGTAGGATCCTTCGCTTTTGCACATGACCTCGGGCTAACCATGCTGATATGTTTGAAGATGGAAATGGAAAAATTACATGAAAGAGTGGATCATTTTTTTTCCTCAATCGAGTTCCTGTCTCATCATCCAAACTCCCCGTGTGCGTGAGGTTATCTTCCTCCCTCTCAGCTCCAATCAGAATCATCTACTGCAGAGGGGAGTTCAGGTGTGGTAAAAACAATATTTAAGAAGGAAACGGTTGGTACCCAGCATCCATTCTTTACCTGATTACCTGCATCCAGCAGCTGTCACATTCCCTGAACTTTTCCCGCAGAATAATAATGTAAAGCAGAGTCACTGAAGACGAGCTGACGTTCCCCCAGGCAGTGACTTACAGCTGAGAGATCAATAAAAGTGAATTTACTGCCATCGAACTGGCCTCTGTTTCCATCCATTTCATAATCTCTCGATATAAAAGGCAAAAGCCAACACATATTATATTCAGTTACAAGGGTTGGGATTACCAACGCTTTTTTTTTATTTCCAATTTTCCCTTCAGAGCGGGGTCGTCTCAAATCAATACTGTAAATTACAGCTTCTTTGATGGTCAAATATAAAACAAGTCAATGACATTGACAATCAACGTTACACGACTCGTTGAATGACGACCTACTCTGTGTGTCAACCTGGGTGAGGTGTGGGCAGCACAAAAAACATCATCCTGCTGCATCCTGTGTGTAGTCCAGAGTGGTGAGGGGTGTGGTCATGACGCAAACACCAGAAGCATTTTGTTTTCGTGATGATCTAACGTGTTGTTTCACAAAGCATAAGTGAAGTTTTTGTGATTGTGGAACCATTAACTCTCCAGGGGACCTCAGGGTAATGATTAGCTTTCGGCGCCAGCTGACCCCACCTTTCATTCATCTGGTTACAATGACTAATTTTGCAGCATCTCAGGTGCAACAACACCTACAGATATGTGCCTTTGAAAAATAATATGGCAGACTTGTGGCGCATACTAATTTAGTCATGAAGCGAAATCATCATTGGTTTGATTTTTTTTGTCGGGCCCCCAGTGTATTTGACTGTTTAGCTGTTAAACGTACGTATACATGGACACCAAGAAGCCCACTAGTGGCTTGGATCCATTATTGTCTTGTGGCTGTTTGCTCATAGGACATTGACTTGTTACTAATTGTCATCATATAGTAAATTATTAAAACTGCTATGTTCCTTTCAATTTGTTAATGTATCTGTTGTTCACGTTTCTGTGTTTATATGTGTGTATATATATATGTGTGTGTGTGTGTGTGTGTACAGATAGATAGATAGATAGATAGATAGATAGATAGATAGATAGATAGATAGATAGATAGATAGATAGATAGATAGATAGATAGATAGATAGATAGATAGACAAGCTTGCAAGTATATTAATAATAATATTATGATGAAGCACAATGAAAAGTATTTATTGGCGTTGCGTAAAACATCCTGCAGCAAATGTCTAATTGAAAAATAAAAATAAAAACAATCGCAACATGTTTCGTACACTCGCTTTACCCCCCCACCCTCCCCCCCAACAAACAAACAAACCCAACAACACGTGTTTACATCTCACTGCGTAAAAGTTACTCAGAGGGATGGAATGGATGAGCAGACGCTTCTGCGGCCAAAGCCCCCCCTCCCCCCGCCCCCTCCTCATCGCATCTAATTAACATCCCGATTTTTTAAAATAAGGTTTTCATCATGCCTGCATGATGCACCACGACTCCCCGGATTTGAAGTAAGAAGAAGTAAGAAAAGATAAGATAATAAAATCATTTTGCCAGGCGCGTGGCCCCGGTGCTTCTTCTGCCTCGCGACCCGAATCGCCGTTTGCGCGCGTCAGAGCGGAGGAATGAAGCGGCAGGTGACCGCGGTGCAAACAGTCTCACCCACATCTCCATCACAGCTCGACTCCAGCGCCGCTCCTAATTACAGGTAAGCTATTTTTTTATCTCCTCCAGAAAACGGGTGGCGTTCGGACTCCTCTCGTGCGCCCGGCAGATAATGAGGTTAATTGCCGGGAGGCGGCGCAGCGCAGATGGAGACGTTATGACTGAAAGTTTCCTGTGCTGACATCTAACGCAGCCTTCTGCCTCCTTGTGTCGCGCGCTAGTCGGAGCCGCGCGCGTCAGGGCTCCCCGCTGTTGGATAAATGGCACATCTTGGTACCATTAGCGCACAGCATCCGTTTTTTTTTGTGTGTGCAGTGGCGCATGACATTTTTTTTTCTTTTCTTGGTTTTCACAGTTGAGAGAATTCCCTCCCTCCTGGAATAAACGCAGTCCAGGAAGACGCGGGGCTTGGCGGATCTGCTCGTACTTGTGTTTGCGCATCATTCAGACTCCGGCGTGCGCATCATGTTCCACCAGCTGACGGACCCGGCGGCGAACGGCAGCTGCCAGGGACCCGCTCCGGTGTGCAACAGGAGCGCTGATGGAGAGACGCTCCAGCTGCCCACTTTCTCCACCGCGGCCAAAGTCCGCGTCATCATCACCTTCTCCCTGTGCGCAGTCTCAGCTGTGTGCAACCTGCTGGTGCTGTGGGCCGCCTGCAACGGCGGGAAGCGCAAGTCCCACGTCCGGATCCTGATCATGAACCTGACTGTGGCGGACCTGCTGGTGACCTTCATCGTGATGCCCGTGGACGCGGTGTGGAACATCACGGTGCAGTGGCAGGCGGGGGACGTCGCCTGCAGGCTGCTGATGTTCATGAAGCTCGTGGCCATGTACTCGTGCGCCTTCGTGACCGTGGTCATCAGCCTGGACCGGCAGTCCGCCATCCTCAACCCGCTGGGCATCAGCGAGGCCAAGAGGAAGAGCAAGCTGATGCTGGCGGTGGCCTGGACCATGAGTGTGGTTCTGTCACTGCCGCAGGTAAGAGGTGTCAGTCAGAGTGTGAGTGTAGCATGAAAAGTTTCCAAAGCAAGAACATCACAACAATCAATACACACCTATAGTCTGCATCAATTATGTATCAACAATACACCATATGACATGCAGTTCATATATTGATGTGTGTGTCTGTGTCAGGCAGTGTTCCAGTATACAGCTGTGGTGTGTTGCAGTGATCCGCCCTGCCTCCCTTTTCCCCCCCACCAGAATATTGACGATCATTTAGCTCACAGAAATCTTGGAATTGATTCCCTTATTTTATTGAACGATGCTGTTTGTTATAGGAGCAACGGCATCTTCAGCTCAAACAGGAACCACAAATTTGCCGTGCATTTTGTGTATCTATATGTGTCTATATGTGTGTTTTCCTTGTTCATTGCCAGTGCACCAGTCTGAACCTGGTCACGATCCGTCTCTACTTTTCATTCCTGACAGTCATATCCTCCAACCCCTCATCTCTGGGGGATTTAGGGACAGGTATGATGCTAATCTACTTAGAGATTGCTTTCCTCACATCAGTGTTGTACAGACCGTTTGGTTTCTCCTGAGCTCGGGTCTTTGGGTTTGGAGGTTTCTTCTTTGGAATGGAGGGTTTTCTCTAGCCTTAAAACATTTTGCGTGTTCTGCCACTCAGTGGCTTTTCTTCAAGCACTTTCCTACCCTGTAATCATGTGAGGCTTCATTGTGCATGAAAGCTGCTGGTTATAAACCTCTCACACCACTGTTTACTGGCCCTTTCTATTCTGCAGCAGGATAAAAACCACAAACACAAAGCGAATGAACGTACTTGTCTCGATTTAAATAGGAACAAGCCTGCCTGCTACTTGGCCATTAATAAGAGCACTTTTCTTTTATCTCTTTGTACAAGAGGGCACCTTTAAAGGTTACCTTTTCATCGTGTGTTACATTTATAGCACAGGGATTTGTTTTTAAGCAAATTTTTTTTTAAATGGTTGCGACTTTCTACCAAGTTATTGGGAAACAACACAACTTGACGTTAGTATCATTATATGGGGGTAAGCATATGGTTCAAATCGGTATTTGCTAAACATGCAAAATACTAAATTGGCCTTAGATTGGTCTAAATTGCTGAGCACAAACGAGGCAGCTGCATGCACACATCATCTCAGATTGGATTTCTGTTCAGGTGCGACTTGCTGAACATGGATTTTCTGACCCGTCAATCTCCTGGAAGGTTTGCAAATATTAGCAATGCCTGTCAAGGACCTAATCAGGTGTAAGATCAACCTTGTTACATTTTCTCAGCCTCGTTCAGGTTAAGTGGGCGGTGCTGGTGGGAGCAAAATCAAGATCGGCTAAAGCGCCCATGTGTCAGGGCACAGCGATTGTGCTCACGGTGTTTTCTCTTTAACTTGTTGTGGGGTTCTAATTAGTTCCAGGCAATTTGGTGGGTTTTCGAAACTATCAATCCATTATCTGTGCATTTATCCTCCGAGGGCCGTGACGGGGGAGCCCATCCTGCGATGGGGTCAGCTACAACCAGTTCTTCTGTTTGAGTTATCTGAGATATAAGAATGAGTCAGAACATCCACATTCCAAGATTTATTCTGAACTATTTCCCCCCTTTTCCAAGCGCCGCATTCATCTCATGTGTTTATCCCCCCCCCCACCCCCCCCCATCATTGTTCTGCATAATAACTGATGACAAATCACTGCCAGCGACTTAATGGCATCAGAATTTCAAGGTCTGCCTCTATTTACTGAGTCACAGGTAATTGTGCCGGGTACCAAGTGATGCCACAGATGTGCGCTCTTCATTTGACACAAGCTTGATTGTGCTGCAGTGAGCGTTACACTTTCTGTGGAAGAAGTGACAGGAAAAACAATGGCACAAATACTTGATTGTTTGTGTCCCCCCCCCTTTTTAATGACTTATCGATAACGCAGAAGTGCTTCACAGCATCCATTTTTTTTCCAACTGTGATTAGCAGAGGGCTAATCTAATATCACAGCCTTGCATTTTACACATCCTGCGCTATTAGCAGTCTGAAGGCAGGCGACTCATGCTGCTGACCTTTGATGTGAGGACTGACTGTGTTAGACGGTGTGGAATATGATGACCAGGAAGGGGGGGGGGCAGGATAAAAAGGGGGATGAAATTTAATTACACAGGCTAAAGTCGTCTGTATTTTTCGACCAGCTGGAATTCAGCACTCGAATGAAAATTGGAACCCAGCACATACCAGTGTCATTATCTATTCGTTGGATGGTCACGCTGTATCGTAGGAAATCTAAAAGGAGCACTCAAATATTTACTGCAGTTTAATGTACGGAACTCTGATTATAAACATGTGGAGCAGCCATTAATGATGTGCCAGTATGTAAACCCCCTTGAAGCTCACAGGATCTGGTCTGAAGATGCACTGGCAAGTTTCCAAACTTAAAGTAACTTCAAATGATGGAACACTGAAGTGACACATAGGTAACATGTAGGTTACAGTTGACATAGCAACAAACTCCATGCAACGTGGAGCTCCGTCAGCGGATGTTTGCGTGGCTGCATTTAAAGGATATCTTACTCCACTGGGGCTTTGACTGTGTGACAGCAGCAACAGATGGGCTGAGTATTTGATTGACATTGTTCAGAAAACACTGATGTATATATTTGTTGTATATAGCAGGTGGACGTCGGGGCCAATTCACAATTCACAGTCAAAAGAGGGACATTAAAGGAAAAATTATAAATAATATATTATTATAAACATGATTTTACAGTACAATCCATTTATTTTATACAAATGGGACCCTGACTGAGATTTCAACTTTGCACAATTAAGTGTATGTGAAACAACTGAGGCTGACCCTAACACCAAACCCTAAATGGAACCCTGACACCGGGAAGACTCTCCACACTTTTTTGAATAAATGAAACATAAATATAAGTTAAAGCAGGAACAAGCCTTAAGGCTTTCACTCTCTGAACTCCCCCCTTCCAGAAGCTCTCATTATTCATTTGTTTCAACCTTGAAACCTCCAGAGAAGACGAGTTGGAGGTTCTCTCCCCGGCCTCTTTCAGCTCGTCACTGTTTTAAATGATATCAAATAATGCATTCACAGTAAATGTACTGTATATACATATATACATATATATATATTTATATGAGAAAAGAAAAGAACCATGAGCTGTGAGATACACACACACACACACACACATATAGCTCACAGCTCATGGTTCATGGTTCTTTTCTTTTCTCATGCAGATGTTTCGGGAAGACTCTCCACACTTAAAAGTGGGCTTTTTTGAATAAATGAAACATAAATATAAGTTAAAGCAGGAACAAGCCTTAAGGCTTTCACTCTCTGAACTCCCCCCTTTCAGAAGCTCTCATTATTCATTTGTTTCAACCTTGAAACCTCCAGAGAAGACGAGTTGGAGGTTCTCTCCCCGGCCTCTTTCAGCTCGTCACTGTTTTAAATGATATCAAATAATGCATTCACAGTAAATGTACTGTATATACATATATACATATATATATATTTATATGAGAAAAGAAAAGAACCATGAGCTGTGAGATACACACACACACACACACACATATAGCTCACAGCTCATGGTTCATGGTTCTTTTCTTTTCTCATGCAGATGTTTATATTTCACAACGTGACCATCACAGTCCCAGAGAACTTCACGCAGTGCACCACCCACGGCAGTTTTGTGCAACGCTGGCAGGAGACCCTCTACAACATGTTCACCTTTGTGTGCCTCTTCCTTCTGCCTTTGGTCATCATGATCTTCTGCTACACACGGATCCTCATTGAGATATCGAGCCGCATGGCTCGGGGTAACTGTAAGTCTCATGTTTTGTTTTTTTTTTTCTTTTCCCTATATTTTCTGAAAAGCGACAAGTCATGCACGACAAAGATGTTCTCTTCTTTTCTAGTGGAATCTCGAGATGTTCATCTCCGCCGCTCCCACAACAACATCCCTAAAGCTCGCATGAGGACCCTTAAGATGAGCATCGTCATTGTGACGTCATTCATCATATGCTGGACACCGTACTACCTGCTCGGCCTGTGGTACTGGCTGTTTCCCGAGAAAATGGAGGAGACGGTTTCCCATTCCCTGACTCATATGCTGTTTATCTTTGGCCTCTTCAATGCCTGCCTAGACCCCATCACTTACGGCCTGTTCACAATTCATCTTCACCAGGGTCTTAAGAGATTCTGCCGGAGTTCAAACACACAGACTGAATTGGAAAACAACACTTGTCTCTTACACATGACACATCTGTCGTCTCGCAGGCAGATCGCCTCAGGTGGAAACGCCGCCGACACCGAGGACGCAAACAAGAGCAACAGGAAAAAATGCTCAAGGGCAATCGCCCCAGTCAGTAAGTTAGGGTAGATCATTTTAATTATAGAAATCTCTGCTTTTATTCAATGTTGAGCGAGTATTCTACTACTGATACACACACACACACAGACACGCACAGACACACACACACACACAGACTTTCTGCGTCTCTCCGTCCAATGAAACCATTTTTATTCCACAGATGTAACCCGGCTCTGTGTTGTAGTTAAGCCCTTATTCTGTTCATCCTGATAATCATCAGTCGGGTATAATATCTCCCTGGAGACCACTGTTTGTGTTTTATCAAAACACTGCAGACATGTCATTGCTTTTCTGCAGCATTGACAAAGTCACCCTGATTGGCTTAAGTTAGAATTCAGGTTGAGTTGCTGTAAATAGACTGAAAATAGCTTGCATCCACACATTCCAGCATAAACTTTACATTACAAAGGTTCAAAACTTAAACATGCACACGTTCTTAAAATTGCACAAAACCACCTTCTTGGTTTCATCCCACTTGTTATTTCTTTTGTTGACATAACCACAGAACCAAACTGTGTAAATATGTTAATTAGTAATATGTAATCTCTGGTTAAGTGGAGTTCTATGTTTGTTTGGATTTTTTTGTGTCCAACATGAAACTGATGGCGTTTATTGTGCAGTATACAATCAAAATGATTGACAATGGCAGCCTTTTAAATAGACGTGGTTGTGTACTGAATGTATCTACCTGCAAAAACAACGACCTGTCGCGTGATTTGTCCGAGATCTGAATACAGGGGGTCCTCGTGTTACGACGGAGATCCGTTCCTGAGAATGTGTCGTAATCGAATTTTGACGTTAGTCAGAACATACATTCATTGTGCCATTGTGCATACATTGTTCCACTAGATGTCGCTATAACACCACCCTACAATAAGAGTTTACTATATCGCGAGTGTAATGAGCATTTCCTTTAGATTTCTGATATCAACCGTGTAGACCCTGTGTTGTGAATAAACCTACGGTATCGCCACGATCCCGAACGCATCTGTGTCCGTGTGCATCTCCTTACCGGGAGAGAGCGCTCACCAACTAGTTCCCGTGCCAAGTCTGTACATATTTACGGGGCAAACCGCTTAAGCAGAAACAAGGAAGTTCACGGGAGATGTGTCGTAACCACGAAAACAACGTATCTCGCGACCGTCGTAACACGAGGACCCTCTGTACAGTGTTTATTCTGTTGAACAAAAATAATCACACTGTGGATGCAGTGTAACAGTTTTGTTATTTGTTATTATTATTGTAATTAGTGTTGTGGTATGTGCGTGTTGCTCTTTGTGATTACGATAAGAAAACAGCTTGTTTTAAACGTGGAACCTTATTGTACAGTTAAATTTAAAACATTATTTTACTTATATGTATTACTGAAACACCAAGTGCAACAATATGCATGCCATTGTTTCTTTTTGGCTAGTTATGCAAGGTGTGTGTCAGTTGCGTTGTGTATTTATTTGTGTGTTTTTTTGAATAAAGAGATTCGATCCTTGCTGTCACTCGCCTTAATTAGCTGGAAATGGCTCATTAAATGACTGATGATTCTCTACACATACTGTACGGCCTATATTTCTATTTGTGTGGTAGCTTTCCATCACACCGCGTGCGCAGATGGATGTCACAGGAATTGAAGATGTTAAAATTGTTGCCGCGGTCACATTCAGGACTTTTTGTCCATGCTGGCTTAAAAGCTCGGGGTCCAAAGTTCATTCCTTGGAAACAAACTGTTTGGAAAACAACAACAGGCTTGTGCTGGGAACGTTTTCTCCACTAAACTCTGAAACCCAGCACATACTGTATGCTAACATGGACAAAAAGTGTAATAATAAGAAGCCAGAAAGTCGTTATTAGGTATTTGTGATATGAAAGTGAGAGGATTATAAAAAAAAATCAATGATTAGTGTTTACTGTGTGTTAAAGGTTATTTCATGTTTTTAATTGCTCAGCAGTTACATTACGCTGCATCTCCTCTGCAACACACAATTAATGGAAGCTACTTATCCTTGTAAAGTTGCTTGACATTTCCTACAGATAGCTGTCTGCATAATTAAGTGTTACTGTCATAATGAACAGTTCCGTACACCAGATGTGACTCACTCCTTTTCTGTTTTTTTTTATTCCGAAAACCAACAATTGACCACGTTTTCATCTTAAAGTAGTGGCTTTGCAGAAATTGGTGGAATGCAACTTTGATTTGTCTTATTTACTAGTATAGAATCAGAGGTTCTTTATTTAGCCCCGCAGGAAAATTCAAAAGGTGGGAGAATGCGTCATAAATAATGCGTGCTGGTATAATGGGTTGTCATGAATACATACGCATGAATATAATGACCTGTTCCCTTGTTGTTGACACAAATTAAAAGTAAAAATTGCAACTCTCTCTCAGCAGTGAGTGGGGCACGGTTGCTGAACCTGTAAGAAGCAGACAGGCGGTGGATGATGCCTGCTCAGGCATTCACAGACAAGTACTCATTAGTGACCTGGATCACATATGCTACAGAGAATGATGAGGACATTAATCATGGCAGATTCATCACAAGGGTGTTTCACTGGTCTGAGTGACGCAAAACCGAGAAGAAAATATTGCATTCCACCTGTCACACCACAACGTATGGTGCCGCTGGAACTGAATCATAAGCATCATGTCAGGCTATGGAAGTTGGACTAGTTATGGACAGGTGTATGCTTAGGTATAAACCAGCAGATATAAACATTATTAAATGTAACCATCCATGCTGCTTATCGGGTTATTCTTTTATGATCATGGGGAAACTGGAGTCAATCCAGGCTGAGAGAGGGGGTGGTGTGGGGCACCACCAACCTATAACACTCTCCAGAGCTATATATATATATGTGTGTGTGCGTGTGTGTGTATATATATATGTGTGTGTATAACAAATTCACTGTATATATTCTATAGTATGTTCAATTCATACCTGCAGTAATACACTGTGTATATATATATTTAGCATTCATAGCATACATTATATAGTATATTCAGTTCATACCTGCACTGCCCATGGACATACCTTGCACTTTACTGCTCTGCACTTCTGGTTAGATGCTAAACTGCATTTTGTTGTTGAAGTACTCGTTACTGTGTTCAATGACAATAAAGCTGAATCTAATCTAATCTAATACACAGCAGGTTCACCCACACTGGTTACAGGCAGCCTGCAGTGTGGGCCAAAAGTATAGGTGTCACAGCTTCCCTGTGAAGCCGCAATACACCGCCCCCAGAAAAATATCCAGTTACAAACCAGAATCATATTTAGAAATAAAGTGGAACATATAACTGGGGGATGGGGGAGTGTGGAGGGGTGGGGGAGTGGGTGGGGTGGGGTGGGGGCACCATGGCAGGAAAACAGCTCTTAGACATGTGACAAGTCAGGTGAACAGGAACCAGCGGGGAAGAGCTATGAGGTGAAGGACACCTATAGAACAACAAAGAGTGATTGACTCATGAAAGAGGAGCAATTAAGGGGGTGAAACCACACAGCTTAGACGGGACAGAAATCCAATAAACTTAAGCACTGTGTGATTCGTTTTTCCATATTGGAAGCATTGCTATCTGACCTGTGCAAAAGACAAATTCAGCAACATAATAAGAGTCTGTAAAGATTTTCCAGTTTCAGTCTTTCATTATTTCGCTTTGGACATTTTGGCTACATTTGACATGACTGGATAACTGCCCTCTTTCTACCGCTTCCCCCCTTATCTTTATTATAATGATTATTTTTAATGACTTGTACAAACATGAGCTAGAGACATGATTTGATACAAATATAATAAAGTTATAACATTCAAATCAGGGCTGGCACGTTGTTGTGCTCCTCCTGACTGTTTATTAGTGAGTCATTGTGTTGGTGAGTCATTGTGTTGTTGCATGTTGCATACCGACCTGATCATAGATCCCTGCAGAGCAGGGTTTTCGATCATATGAATATATGCGAGATAAACAGTCTGACACCTAATCCATCCATTAAATGCCACTTATCCCTGAGAGTCACATGGGGAGCCGGAGCCAGAGCCGGAGCCATGTCATCAGTAACATGGGGCCAGCAAACAGCCAGACAAACGACCATTCACACCTCTTCTTTTATGACTGTATATGACGCACACAGCGTCACAATATTATCAAGCTATTTTTATTTTTTTCTCTTTTAATCTGCTGCGTGGTGATGGAAATGAATGAATGCAGGAATGAACACACTGCAGTGCCGCTTGCAGTTTTCTGATGCTGCGGGCAAAGATCATTGATGGCTGGACGGATGGATTCAATCAGCATATTCCTTTTTTCTTCCTTTAACACCTGTTTACTAATTCACGGTGAAGCAGCGCTGATGAGTGGGAATGATGGGGAGGTATGCAGCACTGATTACACCGTCGCTTACAGCAGATTCAAATAAATAAGGACACTTGAGAACAGCAAAGGTTTCGGATCAGAAACCGTCATCCCTCCTCTGCCTCTGCAACTTGAAATTCACAACCTGCTTTCAGGTGAAGCCCTGCAATCAAAAAGTACAAAGCAGAAATCTGCGACATGTTTTGTGAAATGAAGCATTGTGTGACAAGGATTTGTGCCCAACACAAAAGTATACACAAGAAATACACAAAAGTATCGGTGGACAAAAATATCTTATTGGCACATTTTTTACAGTGCATAAAGTATTTCATTTCTAAATAGTGAACTTTTTCCTCACGTACATAAAGTACTTTGTCAGAAGCAAATCCCCTGCATGTGAAAACCTTCTTGGCAGTAAAAGAAAATAAATTTCATTCAGAGAAAAACTGCATCACTGCATTACGTCAAAAATAAATGTACATTTATACATTTACCACCTTTGCAAGACCTTGTGCGCCGTGTGTGTTGTGTGAGCTTATGTGCTGTGTGGATTTGTTTACTGTGAACATGAAACAAAACACACTCAAGTTTATATACTGCAGTGTAGTATATACTGGAGAATTAGTCCATGTTGACATTTTCTGCCAAGTGTTACTGGTCATGCAGGGACAGACAAACAAACGAGTATATTTATGTGTTTAGACGATTTGTTAACTTGATACTGGAAAGGGGATGCTTGTCTTTCTGCTGCTGTCACATAGGACAACATAAGAAAATGACAAAGGCTCACAAATGGCTTTTAAAAAAAGCACTGAATGATTAAATTGAAAGTAAAGTGTGTAATGTGCTGGCAATTCACCACTGCAAGATGACAAAGGATCAAGATTGACACAATTGCCTTCCCCAAGACGTGCACAGATGGGAACATGGGTGCACTCTCATGGCACCAATCACTCTGTGTGAACTAATTCAGGAACACAGCTGTATTGTTATGTATAGATCGCATATGCTACTGTCTATCTGCGACGTCACAAAAGCCCTTTTTTATGAAGTGCGTGGGCAAGTGGTGATAGAATATGACAATGGGATTCAGCATCTCTGTTCCAGCACGACAAATGTCTGGTATGACTCGCCTGCTCCTGCGACATTTGTCTGCATTACACAAACAGAAAGGAAAGAAATATGAGGCTGCAGGACTGAAAGTGCATTGATCTGGCTCCAGCAGCATACAAATGGACTATTCCCTCTGATGAGAATCGACACCTTTTGCACAGATTTTCTTTGGGGGAAATTGTTTCCTGGTCACCGACCCGCCTTTCACGACCCTCTGCCAAACGTGAAACCATGTCCAAACGTAACGGGTTCGTCAAATCATGGTGATCTTTCATCTCAAACAACCCACTCTGCAGCAGGTTTGGTATGTTGGGAGTGTATTTACATACTAAATATTGTTTCACAGAATCTCTCCATTACAAATGTTGGTAGAACGATGTGAGTGGAGTCTCCACCGGCGTTTTCCACCAGATTTATCTGGTGAGGAGGAAATATTTGAATGCTCTATTAATTAATTAGCAACTGCACATTAGCAGTTGGTCTGTGGTGCCAAACTGCCCAAAGCAACAGTCTGGAAACTGCTTGACGAAAATCTGAGGTAGAAAGACCAGAGGGCTGATGAGTTGACAGGTAGCAGGTATGAAGCCACAATATCAATCACACCGCCAGGTAGGAGGAAGCAGCACCACGACAATCACACAGACACACAAACACAGAGTCACAGAAGGGGGGATGACACGGCACGACACAACACGAAGAACACTCGATGTCACCCGTATACAGAGTCTATCTCTGCTCAGGTGAGACCAGGCATTCGGACAATTTGCCCGTTCAGTCCCAGAGGACGGCGGCAAGTGAGAGTCACTAACGCAACACACACACACACACACACACACACACACACACACACACACACACACACACACATATATACATATGTGTGTGTGTGTACAAACACCGGGTGAGTGACACAATGCATCAGTGAACATGTAGTGAGAGAGTAATGTGTTTTTGAGACATGCATGTCACGCGGAGTGAGACGGGTCCCATTGGGACGCAGTCCGTGACAGCGTGGACCACATCAGTGTCTGGGACGTGTCTGACTGTGTGATGAATTATTAGTGACACATGTCCAGGTGCGTCAAAGTCATTGCCGTGTGTCATTTATCACGTTTTCCACACGCAAGGCTCCCACAGTAAACAGTGGTTAACAACACATCTACGACAGTGGCAATATTAAGATGAATAATTGTACCCGAGTTTGAAAAGGGCGAAGGAGACAAAAAAAAAAAAACAGCTCACAGAGGTGATGCAATCAAAGACTCAGTACCCATAACACCCTTAATCATTCAGCACATTGTTCCGGCGCCGGTATTTCATATCTTTCCTATCAAAAATCTGCAAATAACTTCAATTTGTTGTGTTGTTGTGATACTAAAATTGCCACAAACAGAGTGATACTTTATTAACCTGCTGCATTATTTTGCCTCGAGTTCCAACTGATTTAGTTGCTTTTTATCATCAGAAATCGCTCAGCTGTGTTGACTGTTTGAAAAGAGGATTTTCTGTTTCTCTGTCAATGGCTGTGCCCTGTACTAGCGTTTATGTTTCCAACCATTTTATACTCCTTCTCTTCTGCTATTCAGTATACAAATCCCCCCTTTTCACTGAATCGTTTGTTACATAAGTTTTCATTTGACTTATTTGACATAGGTCGCCGATCTACCCTTTTCTATAAGAGTGGATAGGCCATATATTTCTAATTTTTATAACAGCCCCCTGGTTTCTTCACTCACGTGCCCACATAGAGACAGTCCAGAGATTATTATATTATACATTATAACATTAGAAGATGCTGCAAAGTGACACGGTCATTTTTCTGTTGCATTTCAGTGTCATTATAAATCATCCAAATTCCTTCAGCGTCTGCTTCGTATGAAAACGGACGTGACATAGAGTCAAATAAAGAATGAGTCGGAATCAAATCTTACGTACGACGTGCAGAATGTACATGAAAAAGATGTTGGATAAATTGTGAAAAACTGAAATGAGTGAGTGATAATATCTTGCGTACTGTATGTATACAAGGGAAGTGCATTTTAATTTCCTAGTTGCATATATTGAGGCTGGAATGGCACTCAAATGCCTCTGCTGAGGCCCAACATTTCAACTCACATCTGTATATAATAGAAAAAAAAACATGCCTGGCCTTTTAAATTCATGTCTTTGTATTATTCACTAAAAGCTTTATGGAACAGTTCAAAATGCCACGTTCTAACACAGTTCAACTGGATTTACATCGACACTTTCCCCAGGTCCAGGCTCCATCCCTCCACTGAATTTGGTGCAATTGTAATTTGCATAAGCCGCCTAACAAAACAACAAAACAAAACTCTACCTAATCAGGAAACAGACAATTGAGAACATACTTACTAGGCATATGTTCGCCTAACAAATAGATTTAAGGAAACCCCAAAGCCTGTTGTTTTGTTGATAGAATGACCACTGAAGATTGCACTGAATGAAGATTGTATATTTGAAAAGACTCATTTCCATTTCTTCTTTTGCAGGAGATGAATCTCAGAGCAATGCTATTCCCGGATCAGTCGAGAAGTCTTATGAAGACTTTTTGTTTAAGCAACTGTAATGTCAAACCAAGAAAAAAAAAGTGAAGGACTTTAAATTATAAGTGATGATGTGATGTGATGACGTCACTGGTCTACAGGGACGTATCTGGTCTATGCATCAGTTCCTGCGTATCAGTGTGATGAAGGATATCATTAACCCCAAAAATAGCTTCACATTTTCTTCATGAGAGCTTTTCTTTTTGTCCGTTGACCAAATTATTCAATCTCTATTTTGTTGCTTATATACAGCATATAGTACATTGAAGCGTTCAAATGTGTCATTTGAAAAATGAAATGACCTGTGTATGGAGGTGGACAGAGATTGAATAAATGTATGTTTGTCAAAAAAAGTTATTTTCAGATGATAAATTGGCTGTTTGCTTTTGCAGAAGTTAAGAGTCCTTCAACTGTTGGAAAAACAATGCCCACTGAAGTCCACTGACATATTTCTATTTCTCACAAATCCCCAAAAAATCTTGTTTTTCTTGTTTTGTCTTGTTATTAAAAAAAAGATAACACACTTCTCTTCACTTTTACTTTGTTTAGCTTTCAGTTTTTCCCCCTGGTTTCAGTCCGACTCATACTTCGACGCTCCAGTGTACATTTGACTCCAAGAGTCTCAAGTCCTTTGAAAAAGACCTCTTGGCTGTTTTTGCTGTCGAAGCAGGAGCCCCTAGATTATGGATCAGCCTCCCACACTACATCACATCTGCTCACATCTCTGACACTTTAAAAATGATCTTGCATCTTATCTTCGCCTTTGGCCTTAACGTCTGCATGACATGCCTGTAAATGCGTTCTGGCGCGTATGTGCAGTACTTCATGGTTTCAAGTACTTGAGGTTTTCTCCTCTGCTCTATTGATTGCCTTTATCTCCAATGATTCTTGCTTTCTGCCTTGAAATGCACCTCAGAAATAAACTTGTACGCAAATACATGACATATGCTAATAAGTGCCTGGCCTCCTGGGAATAAAACAGACAGACTCAGGGGCTGTGCGAAAGCAGAACACGGGTAAAAAAGACAAATCGCAGTTTTAAATATGAACTGAAGGCGGGGGCTGCCTAATCATAGCAGGCAAACATCAATCCAACTGCTGGATTTGCGGGGATGAGAAACAGGTGCAGTGATGAGTTGCCAGGAGCAGCAACCAGGCAACTGGGCAAACATGTGCAACAGGTCAAACACACAAGAACACACAAGCACAGAAGAGGGAGAAACAGACAAAGCACATCAAAGAGGGAAAAGTGGAGAAACACAGAGGGAAAAGCAGGTGAAAACTGTCAAACCGCATGCATTGCTATGGGATTGATTAATTGCCACCCTCTTTCCAAATGCATATTAATATTCTGCAGTGATGCTACATGAACTCAGAATTACTTTAGACATTTAAGATAACCGTCTATTGGCATAGCAGCCATTCAATTTCAAAGCCATAATCTGAGGCCTGCTTCGAAGTTATTCATTTACTCCACAAAAGAAATTTCTAATTGAATATATACCACATATAAAAAAATATATATCTCCTTATTACTTGTTCCAGCTCAGCACTGTCATGGCTTTACTTCTGTGTAAATTAGTCCAGCTGATATTGAGTGACCTTTCACAAAGAGCCCGATTTTCAATATGTGGACATCAGCGAACAAACCCCTAATAGAGAAGATGGTATATTAGCAGTACAAAATATTTTAAAAAATATTAGTTATTAATTACATTATGTGATATATTGTGATAAGGCTGGAGAAGTTGCTGCCATTTATCACACACAGCCTTATGATTACACTTTCCTATATGCATATGTACTGTATGTCCGTATATTTTCGGATTATTATCAGTAGTAGTTTATCGTCTGAAGATTTCTTTTCTTACAGTAAAGGGGCTCTTTCATTTAAAGCATGTTCTACTAAATTTAATCTTATTCGATGAGTGGCTAAAAAAGTCTGCGATGAAAACGTGATGGTATTAGGCTACGTGAGAGGTTTTATTATTTATGTGGGATAGATCAGTTCATTTCAATATGAAAAGAAGTAAAAGAGGAAAAATAATCACAATAAAGAAATAGTCGTTTGCCATTTGAGCAGTTCAGGTTCAGGTTATTTACTTATATTATTTACTTTTTATGTTTATAAATGTCCATTTATAAATGTCCATAAATAATGGACATTCGCTAGAAAAAAATAAACTTAAAGGGTATTAATTTTACTTATAGTGAGTATGGCCTTTTTGTTGAAATTTATCACAAATATTTTGTTTTTGGACAAAAAAAATGCAATTACCATAGTAACCAATAGTGACAGACTAGTGCGTCTACAGAAAAAAAAAAAAAAACACCCCGATCGGCGTTTGGTCCGTTTGCTAAAAAGTCCGTAGTGAAACAAGCAAGTTTCCCAGTTTTTGTTTACTTATCGAGTCGACAGGAAAATTAGCTTACCGTGAAAGTTGGAGTAGTTTCAAAACGTCAACGTTTGAGAATCTGGCGTAACTGAACTCAAGGTAACAAAAAGTCGCATCTGCGTATCTTTGGTTCCGGTTCTGGTCACGTTTTTTGTTTACGAGGGTTTATTTGCGCTCTTCGCCACATAGAACAACCTGTTACCGACCAGGTGAAAACATGGAAGCGGTTCTGAAATTCACAAGTCTGAATCAGGGGAAAGACCGAGTGTTCAGGTACGGTAAAGTACGTTTTTCAGCAGAGAAGTGACGTGAAGTGATCATGGCTATTCGTTTAATGTCATCATGAGTTTTCGCCCACCGTCTCTGTGTCTGTGTTTCAGAGCGACACAGTTTGTATGCGCACTTTCGACACATCTACTCCGAAACTACTCGCATAGAAAGGACCTCGTGGCAAAACTCAAAAGTCTGGAAGCAAACCTGAACTCTGGGCGAAAATGTGAGTATGGCTACTGTAATACTTATTGTATTATAATTACCATATGGAGCGGTCACTGAAATGGGACTAAGCAATTCAAGTGGACTGTGTTGACCCTGTGACCCCGGAACCGGTCTCAATGAGTCCCCGACAATATGAGTCATAATAATAATAATAATAATCATAATAAAATCATGTAAACTGTTGAAAATTAAACTAATTGTGGAGGTTAAATGAGCTCTTCCAAAATTTTCAAACTATTTTCAAGTGTAGAAAAATCAAATGAGGAAAATGAAAAAAAAAGTGTTTGTTGCGGAGCCTTCAAATAACTTTTTTCCAAAAACAATCACTGATAATTTTGAACGACTTGGCAAAAATCTGATGTTTAAATAAGGATTTTCAACCTCACAAGCAACATGTTTAACTGCTACTTCTTAGGCTCATCCATATAGGTAAAGAAATAAAAATACACTCAACAACACACATTGGTAGCTGTCCTAAAAAGTGTCTGATCACTTTTGTGTGTATTCTGTAAAAGTGCACAACAAACTTGGCTTTTTTACTGGTCCTGTTTGAATGTTTCTTTAGTCTGTGAACTTAGACCTGGTTAACGGCTCAGTGTAGCTGTGCTGAAGTTTTACCACAGTGTTACCAGCAACACTGACGACTCGACCACTGGCCTTGACACCTCATAGATAAGTTTTCTTTACAACCTGAGGTAAATCCTGACACTTTCCGGACTTTGACCCGTTGGTTTTCGTCTGAATACAAATATTTCGGAGGCTGGCTTGATGCCTTCCATGTAGAAATGATGGATGCGTTGGTGCATCGGAACAGGGTTAGGCTTGAAAGACCTCTGATACTGTTGCGCTCGAGCCACATCAGGACAGAGCTGGGCTGAAAAGGACCGGCTCAGGGTCGTTTGGAGCAGCGCTCAGTTATCTCTTCTGTGTCGGAGCTGCAATTTCAGCCACAGGACTCTACTGCTTCTATGCCTAGTCAGCGTGTGGGTGAATGAAAAGTGAAGGACATGCAGAGCGTGTATTTACTTTTAGAAAATACCAGCAAATAGCTTCCTGAAGCGTTTAATGAACAAACTTAAAGGAGGAATCTCAGCCCAAACAGGTTCAGTTACAGTATGTAAACATGCTAAACAAACGGAGACCATGACCATCCTTCACCCAGAACAGATGAACTGGAGTTTGGATAAAATCATGTATGCTACTTTGAAAATTAGACTTCACATTTTAATTGATAGCTGCTCTCATGCCCTCTTTTCTTCCTCCTTTCTCAGTGTTCAGGCTGGGAAACACAGTGAATTCCATCGAGGCTGCTAAGAGATCCATGCAACTCTCTGACCGAGTGCTGTGCCTGTGCCTTACTGCAGCCAACATCAACCGCGCCCTCTACTTTCTCTGTGACAATGTACTTTGGGCCATCAATGTAGGGCTGATGCATGATGCCAACAAGGAATCTTGGGGTATACGAGCTTCCCGCTGTTACCTCCTCTCACTGATTATGGGTCTGGCCAGAGACATTTATGTGTTGCTCCAGCTGATGACACAGAGGGCAAAAGATAAACACTTTAGACAGAAAATGAATCAGCATCTCAATGAGAGTCCTGAAGTGGCTGAAGTTGTCATCCCTCATCTGGACGCTTTGCTTTTTCTGCTGGTGGAAAGCCTAAGATCGCATCCAGCTGTTGCCCTGGACACACTGAAAAATATTTGTGATCTCTTCATTCCTTTAGACAGGCTGGGTATTTACCATTCAAATGCGGGAGTGGTTGCGCTTTGTGGTTTGGTGTCCTCACTGATTGGGATTTTAACCTATACAAAACCAAATTTAAGCATCAAACCATGAATATGATGGCAACTCTACTGGCTAACTGCAGATCAGAAGGTGAACTCTGATCGCCGTTGAAAAGGATTATTAGACTTGACAGGACGGTGGATGACATAGTGTGTGACAACGCACCAAAGGCGCATATTATAACCTGTGTTAGTGACATTTAAACTTAAACACAGAGATCAGCAATAGTTAAAGGGCTTGCCAAGTATTTAATTATGTTTTAAGTTTAAATCACTTAAATAAAGTTTAGATCACTGTTTTAGAGGGAGCAAAGCAGGTTAATATATATTTTCTTGTTTATTTATTTTTTAATTTAAAAGGATTAAGCTAACCCTGCTGGAATTCACGTCTTCTCCAGCTTCACACATAACACCATCATGTCTGTAGTTTTTTTTTTGTTTGGTTTTGTTTTAACCTCACTACCTCTCCTCCGCTGCACAGGACCAAACACAATGCAGTTCAAGCAGTTTATAGTAGCAGCACGACACAACAAACGAAACGTTGCGGCAAACATTGGAGAAGCGGGACAGGATGAAGCTCTAAGCCAGTCCATTGCCCTTGATATCGATATCGGTACTCTGTATTTGGCGAGTACCCAAACCTATGTACTCTTACTCGTACTTTATCTGTGAAAAAAAGAGGTATTGGGACACCGTTACTTTAAATCTGTGTTTGCTCCTTTGTTTTGTTGATGAAAGTTTATCCTGTATAGTTTGGGAGTTTAAAAGCAGCTGCTTCTCAGCCAGCATTGCTTTTACAGGGGATGAGGCAGCAGAGGGATTCAAAGGAATCATCTTAAATGTCGAGTGTGGAGGGAGATTCACTGGCAGAAATTGAATCCAACACTTTTTGTGTTTTCACCAAACACTAGTTCTGCAGAGGCGCTGAAAGCCACTGTTAGTGGGGTTTAACTGAATTAAAAGTAAATAAATATTAGTAATACACAAAATTATGACAACCATGTTACTATTTTCAGGGTATGTATCACAGCTACATTATTCGCATAGTGTCAATAACCTGGCTCATGTGCAAGTGTTCTTAATTGTTTTGACCAGAAGCTGTCTGTAAATATGCACGTCTGTACTGCCCCCTTGTGGTTGGCTGCAGTATAGACGATCACTTTAACAATTAAACAAAAAGAAAATAGCAAACACCGCTGTCTTGAGGAAACATGTAACCATACTCGACTGAAAAAAATGCTTTAATTTCCAATTTCAGTGACACACTGTACAGTTATTTTATTTTGTGAAAGCCTTTTTAAGAGGATAATCTTTGATAAAGCATCCACCATCAGAAATTGCAAAAAATATATTCCATTTCCCTTTCACCATCAATTTAGCTGTGAAAAAAGAAAAGAATAAAATGCATACAAAGCAATAAATAAAGTTGTTCCCCTAGGTGGATCGGCAATTAATAATTGACAAAATGCTTAATTTCACATTTCCTTGGAGAACTTGTTTTTTTCCAGTACCATCAAAGCACACCTGTATTAAATATGTGGAAACTATTTCAGGTATTTAAAATATCTAGGGCATTTTTTTCAAAATAACACGTTTGCAAAAAAAAACTCACATGGTACTCTTGTCTTTGAAAACCTTTCATTTTTAAAAATGCTGTTTTGACTGGAAAAATTAAATGGAAACTACATGTGTGTTAATACTGCTGGCCACAGGGATTCTGTTTTTTCCACATATACCAATCATAGTTCAGAGCAAGAGGATCTGCTGTCTGAAAGAAAAGGCACTGTCAGTAGTTAGCTCCGTCAACGGTAAAAATATCACAGAGTAATGAAAATATTTCTACAGGTGCACGAGAGATTTAAAAATCCATCATTTTGAGCTTTGACAATATTTAATTCTAGGAACCGGTAAAGGCCATTTGGTGCTCTCACTTATCGTTTTTCAATATTCAGTGCTCTTTTCTTGGAAACTCTCATATGTGCCAAGACGAAGCAAGATGGTTCGCCAACTCAAATCTTTCCAACATCCCAGAATACCAAATGTGGAAATGTACATGTAACTGCTAAATATCTGACAATAGAGAAGCCATGATGATTATTTCCAGAGTGGTTCTTGAAAGGATTAGTGTCTTGATTTCACATACGGTTCATGATCATTTGACAGGTAATGAGACAAAAACTTTTTAGCAAAATACAAATTAAAAAAACAAATATTGAGATGTGCATCAAAAAACAAGAACGACACAGATTAGACAACAACTATCCAGTAACTAAACTCTGAAGACTAAAAGATATTTTCGAGAAACGAGGGCATAGAACATTTCAGAACATGGGTAACAGAATTCTGAAAATGTCTGACATATGTGTTAAGGCAAATATTAGCTTCATTCTCCCATTTTAAGCCATCAAGACAAGACAAACAGTTGTGAATATAGCTACAATGATGCAAATATCCAGAGAACACTGAAGTCTGATCCCTATTTCCTACTTCAGGCCACATCTCATTAGGGCGACGTAAAATTACGTGTTGCTTTAATTCAAATCAAGGCCACGTGTGGGTGAATTTGACACTAACTTGAAACCAGTATCACTATTCTGTGAGGAGCGCTTTAGTGACATTCCAGTGTTTCATAGAAATGAAACAGGATGTTGGCTGAAAGCAGCGAGATTAAAATACTTTTAATCTTTTAATAATTTTAGTCAAGCAAGGAAGCGCTCTTTGCCACAGATGAAGGTAAGATCTCTGCATATTATGGATTATTCTTCATTTTGAGCTAATTCAGTTGATCGACTCAGACTAACCTTTGCAATTCTCCAGAAATGAAACGTCTTATTTTTTCTTCAACTTGAATTGAATGAAATCATATTTGCCAGTTTGGATGTGGTCTGAAGAACAAAGATATGCTTCTGTTTGTAGCATATTACTTTGATATCGAATAATTAATGTGGTTGAATGTGTCAACACTTAAATATCGGCAAAAAAGAACATGTACAAAGGCGTTAGTAGTTTAGTAGTATTTGTTTCCTCTTACGATTGATTGTACCGTCAATTTAATACTCTCTTAGAAATCAGCACTTTTTTTTTAAAGTTCTGACAAGCTTTTAGGAAAAATAGATTTTGGCTTTTACTGTGCCATGTGACCATTTAACAGCAGAACAAAATCCAGCCACTACAGTGATAATCCCAGATGAACGCCACAGTGTTAAAGGGCAACATCTTATCACGAGTTGGTGGTCTAAGCCCACTTTTGAAAACGAACCTCGCTCCTGGAGTCCATTTACAGGAGAAGTAAAGTGTCTCTGCAGCTCCAGGACCTAGCTGGGCAGTCTTTTGGTCCATTAGGAGTCTTTTGGTCCAGTCATATTACACCCTGCTGAGGGCAAAGGCCAGTTACTACAACAGTTCCTGTGCTCGGTCATAATCTGTGATCAGGCCTTTGATATGCGACAATTTCTGATGGAGGTACTCGCATCGCTTCTTTTCTTCCTGGTATCCGGGAAACTTCTAGAAAAAGAAAAAAAAAAGCCCACTGAGTTTGAGTAACATTCATCAAAATACGACATTAGATTAGATTCAAAATTAATTTATCATTAACACAGTTGTGGTTCCACTGCAGTTGTATACACAGCAAATATTCGGCTTGTGGGAATATTTCATTCACAAGAAATGTGATAAAAACACAATAATTGAGTTTTCCTGGTTTGCTAGTGGTGCCTGGGTGCTGTGTGTGTGTGTGGGTGTGTGGGTGGGGGGTGGGGGGGTTCATGAAATGAGACTTAATTGAAAAGAATTCTTACTTTTTTATACTTTCGGTACTTTTGCAGTATTTGGTCCTCCATAAGCTGCAAAGTTGATAAAAGAAAGAACGTGTTAGGGTGCCATTATGAGAAAGGTTTGATGTTTTGGTGGAAAGAGAGCAGCAGGGCTCTGGCCCAGAAAGTACCTTGTACTCTTGTGTTCCCGGGGAGAGTGTGTTGATCTTTGAGCCCAACTGAACAAACATCTCTGTGATAGCCCCAATCCGGTCATGAAGAGCTCTGTATTCATCATACTCGGCACAGAAGTCGTTCTTGTACTGCTGACGCTGACCCAGTGCTGTTATAGTGCTGTATTTTCTATTTAAAAAAAAAAAAAAGTTACAACACAGATGTGATTTTCAGATGACAGCTTGCCTTCTGTGTCCTTCCAGTAGATGGCACTGCAGACTGGAGAAGCACCACTGACACATCACTGATTTAACAACATGATGTGTTGACCAGATGTATAAATGCGAGGCATAAGATCATTTCTTTTCAAAGTCATTCTCGGCAATTCTTTGTGACAGGTCATTTGAACGTGTTTTATTTCTCTTAATCTTTTGGGGAAAAGTCAGTTTCTTTTTTCTTTTTATAAGCAACGACTCTGTGAACCCACAGTAGTTTCGAGATATTTCCTTCCTGTACTGTAAATACATTTTCAATCTGGGAACAATAACGTCATCAGAGACAGTCAGGCCCGTCACGTGTTCCTCTTACATGAAATAGTCTGGCAGTTCCTCTTCTGAGGTTTGATTGACAGGTGTTTTCTCCACCTCAGAGTCTGTGGACGGGGAAAAACACAGGCACAGGCATTTAAAAAACAAGAAAAAGGTTAAAGCAATCAGCCAGATGCAAATGCAATAATGTTCCTATCATATCAGGGCTGATAGAGTAATTTATCCTGGCGTCTGATAAGAGATCGGATCCAAGGCGAGCTGTGACGTCAGCAGGCCAGAGAAGGAGGTAATGCTGCCTGCTGACTCGGTCGACCGTAGGTCACCCAGCTGTTCCGTAGTCAATCATCAACAGACTGGAACTGGGAGTAAGGGTGTGTGTGTATGTGTGTTACAATTCTGACAATAAACACCTCGCTCTGAAATGAAAAATGTCAATTGCTCTTTCTGCGCTTCCAGCAACAACTACAACTGAACAATGGAGGATATTTTTTTCCTTTTTGATGAATGACAGCTGATAATCTTCATGGCATGAACAAATACTAGGAAACAGAACCGTACAATACAATATGTATAAAGTGGTAATATTTCCAAGAAGGGCACAGTTGACTAGTTTTCACCTTTGAGATTCTCCTGTTTCTGCTTCTGGTCCGGACTGGTCTCGATCCAGTCTGGTTTCAAGCGCTCTCGTTCCTTGTCTTTGTGCTTTTTGGACCTCTTCTTCTTATGTTGGCCATTGGCGAGCTGGTGGTTAGTGCAAATGGAGGCGTCAGTGCGTTGGGTCTTGGGACTGGGAGCAGCAGGACCTGGCTCTGTCCTCTCCACTTTGGGAATGGCAGATGACCCGCTGAGTTTGTGTGGCGAGTACAAACCGTTTGGGCTCCCCTGGAGATGATTGTTGGTTTTGCTGAAATCCATTTTGACCTGTACACCAGAGTTTCCTTGACTAGAGGTGCTACAAGCCCCATTGGCAGCGTGGTCTCCATGAGAAGGCGACTGCGGAGGCAAACACTGGTCTAAAAGTCTTTGTTTTTTGGGGGTTTGACAGCTGGTTGGGTCAGAGGGAAATGGGCGTTTCTAGAGGAAAAATAAATCAGAGCAGAGTGTGACCTTCATGCTTTGGAGAGCTAAAGCAATAATCTGACATGTTGGTACAAATCAAATCAAACAACTTTATTTATCCCAAAGGGCACTTATTTTTCTCTCTTTTTTTTTTTTTACATATTTCTTAAGAAATATTCGTTGTCAGTATTTTCTGAAAGAAGAAATAAGGGAAAGCTTTGAACTCAAACTGAATAATTACCGTCGAGAGATTCTTGGCAGGACTGAGTTGTGAGGGAGAGTCCCCAGGAGTTTTGTGGAATGGATTGTTGGACTGGGGACTCTTCAACTGGCCACTACTGTGGAGCGGCTGAAGTTTCCTGGAGAAGAGATCAAGAACACAGCACCTTCAGCTGGACATGAATCGCAAGGTAAATTGCCTGTGAAGCCAAACAGGAAGTGGCAGTCTGTATCGCTTTTGGCAGATTTATTAGCGAGCTGATGACTCGTCACTTATTACGACACGTCGACACAAAAACGACACAGATAGCAAGGAAGCATCCAAAGAAGTTAGCGTTGACATTACAAAAGTGTCCCTCTTTTTGATTCGATCAAAGGTCATTGTGCGGTTGTGCGCCGTTGTTTTGTTTTGTCTGTGCAGATAAGATCTACAGGAGGGAGCCACAAAGAGCGAACACAGTCCAGTGAGCATGACAATGGCAACAGATTTAACCTCTGTAGGACCAAACCCCCTCTGCTAATCTGCTTCCTACAGCTCCTTCCTCCAGGAGATGCCACGACAAAAACCACTCTCCCCCAGTGAATTCATGCATTCATCCCCTGAATCACAGTGTGAGTCGAGTTAAGAACCATTCGACGTTTGGCATGAAAAAAATGACAGCAATAAGAATTCCTGAAGAAGGAGTTCACAGTCCACCATTACGGGATGAAAACAAACTGCAGGAATTGCATATGTCGTAGTGAGAGGCTAGAACAGTTTTATCACAGTTTTATCAAGGCTACGAATGTACGTTTTTTTTTTTACACTTTTGTGGCAAACAGAAGGGGTTGTGCAATCAGCCAGCGGGACTTGCACTTTTTCCAAAGCACTCACAAAGCACATGGCCTGCATGTTTACTGGCAGGCAGAGGAAACGCAGTAGGGGAGGAGGCTCGTCATGAAAAACTCAGCCTTGCTACTCTGAACCCGTCCACGCTAATGCCATTTGGCAACAGCGTGCACTCAATACTTTCCTCCGCTTTGATGTGTCCATTAAGAGATTCATCAGTGCAGAAGACGTTTTTGTTTTTTTTCTTTTTGCCCCCTCTTTCAGCATGATCACGGAGGACGTCTGCATTCATTATGTGATCTCTCCCTCGCTTACTGCCAGCATTGTCACAATGCATCCAGCCCCTTAGCCTTGTACGTTATCCGCCTGCGACTCGCTAAGTCTAAAAGAAATCAAACATGAAGACGTAGACGGCCTTGCTCAGTTTCAAAGGTGAACTCTGATACTCAGAAATTAACTTCCTGAAACATAACATCTACACAAGCCCATGTTTCGTGTGGGACAAAATTAGATTTTTCAGTGTTATGTCTAACTTGATACCAACCTGATCAGCAGCCGATGGATGAGTTGCTTTTCTTCTTCGAGATATCCAGGCCAGTCTCTCTGAATGTGCCTGTAGAGCTCGTCCTTCAACGAGTAGCTGTGGTCTTTAGGGTTCAGTTTACCAACCTGCGACACAGACAGCTTCCAGTGTTAATAAATCAACAGCGAGGGAACAGAGTGGAACAGGAAAAGAGGCCATCCGAGGTTGTAAAAGCAACAATCTGTGTTACCTTCAACACTGTACCTTCATTTTATATGTAAATAAAAAAAAGGTGTTTGCCAGTCAGTGGGTCTGTACTATTTCTACAGAAAACAGCCTCTATAAGACCCCTTTATTAGAAAAAAAAAACAAAAAAACAATTTCATTTCTAGAAAGTAGTCAGATCCCAGCTGGAGACAACCCCACCCCGCTCCTGTCAAAACACAATCTTCCCCGCCAAAGATAACTAAAGCACAGTCCTAATTACAGCTACCCGCCGCGGCCCAGTCTCCACGTGATGATTGCAGAGGGACACTCAAAACATTGTAAACACAGGAAATGTGCCTGAAATAAACATACTGACTGCACCTTTATAGAAAAGGGCTTAGGAGCTGCACAGCAGCAGTTTATATATTCTTCTAAACATAGCAAGTTAGGGACTAATTTATATTCCCAGCTTGAGTCCTTGTCCTGATATTAAGTAACACAACAATTCAGTCCCAACATTTGCATTTTCTTTTACCTGCTGTCTCTGATGATATTTAATCGTTAGCTGACAATTTGTTTCTATGGCAATATGCCGCCTTACCTCCTCCAGTACTGAGGTCAGGTCAGTCTTGTCCTTTGGACTGGCCCGCTCCCTCTCTAACCACAGTAGCAGCTCAGGTTTCCTGTAGGGCTTTAAGGCCAGGAGATGAATGATGCGGTCCCTCAGGGGCCGGTGTGCAGGGGAGCTGGGAACCAGGTTCCTCTTGGAGCTGGGGGAGTGTTTGTTGCTGCTATCTGAGCTTGACACCAGACCCTGCTTCCTCTGGACCTTCACGCACTTACCTGAGATCAAAACAAAGGACAAGTGATAGTGAATCAAAAAGTTATTGGACTTTTCCAGTAGCAACACAAACGACTTATCATTCCCAATCTAATTCTCAGGCCGATTACGCAAATCACAAAGATTTTGCAACGGTACTACACAAGAGAGACAAATACGAATAAACTGTATCTTCTCTTTATCTCTTTATTGTTCATGCAACCCGTTCTATGCAAACACCTCAGATGCCAGTATGTGGAGCCCTTTCAGTCGGATCTGAAAAACCAGTGTGCACACCTACAATAAAATGCTTTGAACCTGGAGCTGTGCTTAAGCACAGAGGCTTTAGTTCTGCATGTGGAAGACTGTGCAAGGGTTTGACAGTAGGGTTGGCCTGCTGCTGAGTAAACAGTGCAGAATGGAAACTAAATCTACCAACACAGAGAGGCCTGTTCTCTCTGTTGCAGAACTAATTCAGTTGGACCTGACCAGGCAGTAACTAAAGATTTCTGCAACCTGAAATCTCATTTTAATACTTTTGAGGTTGCTGTAGGTCAAAAAAACAGACAATATGGGTTATATAGGTGTTCATACAATGACAAGAAAGGGTATCTATTTTGCAAACAGAAAACTGTTGATATTTTTTGCTTTCTTTCACTTTCTACATCTCTTTAAATCTACTTTGCAGAGTGCAACGGTCTTGCATGAGCTTGTTTCAACATTAGTCTTAAAAAAGGTCAGGAGGATTTCAGGTAAATTTCTTTCCTGCACATAAAAACCTGTACTGCAACCTTTTAAACAAGCAGCAACTGGAGCCATTGTTTGATTGAATAAATTAGAAGAGCTGCGGGGAAGTTTATTCCCTGTGCAAGGTTTTCGGAATAATAAATGGCTTAATGATGGCTCAATTGCATATAAATTATAACTTACAGGCTTTACGGTAATACGGGCAAAAAAGCAACCAATATTATTTAGGAAAAAATTGTTATAACCAAAATAATTTTATAGCTTAGATACTATGAGATGAAGGAGAAGGGCAGGAGAGTTTGAAAACAGTCTTCAAGTAAAAAGTAGACATCTGTCAATTTCTTCCTGCTTCTAAAAAGGAGGGCTTATCTTTTCCATGGTACATTAGACACATACACGTGCCAAATATGTTGTGTATGACGTGGAAATGCCTCTAAGAGACTAGTTCTGCAACAACGCCGCAAGCATTGTTCCAACAGCTGTCGGCGGCAACTATCCTAAACATTATCTCGTGGCCTTGGCTAACACACAGCGTGTTTCCAAGCACTAAATAATCCGTGCAAGCTTTTAAACTCATAATGCCACACAGATACAGTAGATGATTCATACTGATGCAGCATGGTCAATTTAATTGACGATGACAACGCAAGGAAAAAGATGTGAAATTTTTTTTATAAAAGTAATCGCAAGAATAAGCTCATGCATATGAGGTTTACATTACTAAAGTGCAAGTCTATGCTCTTCTTTCAGATGTTATTATATTTTTTATTAAAAGAAACTATATTAAACTTCAGGAAACATTTACATCTTTTGCAAAAAACTGTGCAAGACTAGTTAGGGCATACTTCTGGTAAGCTCAATCACATTAATTATGCTGGCAGGCAAGCTGGCACAGTGCCTGAGCAATCTGGTCCAAATGAAAGGAAAATTACAAGAAAGAGCGGCATCCCTCTCACATGAATAATTGCAACACAACACTTTGATCAATTATGTGATAACCTCCACACCATATGGCAATTATCAGTAGGATGACGTGGTGAGTGATGGTTTAGAAGTTTTCTGGGCACATGAAAACTCGTCGCTTATCTGTCCTTGATCCCTACGTGCTTGAAGGCTGCCACGTAAAAACTGAGGCTTGAAAACACAACAGCATGTAGTTGCAGCCATTAGGCAAATGCTTACTTGGTCCCGGCTTGATCTCAATTGCTGAGCGGCTCCAGATGTCCTTCTCAACCTGAGACATGCGCTCCCTGGTTGTCTGGTAGGAGTCGTCTGTGGCACAAACTGTGATCTTGTCCTGAATGTTGCCCTGGCCCTCCAGGTGATCCCTGCCCTCCCTGTGTGAAGGACAGAGGAGAAGTGGGACAACTTAAGAGCCAAATTCTCTGTCTTGTCTCAATTAACCGGCCTTTTGTCAAACCCCGTCGTTAGATTGTATGATGATATGTCTTGTCTTGGCACACACTGACTCTATGACCTGTATCTGTGTGCAAATTCTTGTCGTGTTTCTTAAAGATACCAATACAAATAAAGTGCCAGTGATGTAACTCTTGAACAAACCTTCTGACCCCCACATAGCCACGGATGCTATCTCTTTGGGTGTCATTGTAGTATTGTCTGACTGTAGTCTGACATGAGGGCTTCCAGTTGTTGTGCTGAAGAGAGAGGCCACTGTTTGGTGAGGCCCCGTGGTCTCACACCACATTTACTACAAACTCTATTTGCGGTATGCTGTGGAAAGCTTTACTGAAGGCTGCTTACCCTGAGACATACTGGTGAATGCAGTCAAAGCTGGACTGTGGCTTGTCTTTACTGTCACTGGATAGGTAGAAGGAGAAGACTCTGAACCCGTTGGGCGACTCAGGGGTAGGTGCCGGAATCTTTACATACTGTCCAAAACAAATAGAGACACATATATTTATAAGAATGTGTCGAGGAATTGATGTTCCGTGTTTGACTGTGTGTGCTAGCATTGCTGTTTATGGTGGTATGTCATGTAATTAGCATGTTTTTGAGTGTACAAATTAAAATCACACAATTCCCAATTAAATCACCCAATTCCAAAAGAGTCAACCTTTTACTGTATCGGACTTCCTGGCTTTTGTTTTTTCATGCAGTATAAAGGACATAAATAATAGACCACTTTGAACACAGAGGATATGTAGGCTACACGGGACCACCAGGTCTGGAATGATGACCTGCAGCCAGTCATGGGAGGAGCCTCTCTGAAACGCATACGACATAACAATGGTAAAGCGGTCTGTTTTTTCCACGTGAACGATAACCTCCTTTGTCATGGACTCTCCGTGTCTCCCTAGCGACAAACAAGCCAACAGGATGAAATCTATCACTGTTAGAAACCTGTTACGTAAAATGACCCAAAAACCTACTTGCGGCAAAAGGACAGTACAACACATAAAGTCATTATCAGGTAATGTGTCCTTTGAAACACATTTGGTAGTGGTTCGCTACTTCACTGCCTGCAGGTGGGTTTTGGCTGGAAAATGGACAGTCAACTTTTGTTGACTGGATGCCCTAGATTCAGCTGAACCCTACTGACTTATAAGCACGAATACATACTTGTTGACGAGTAACACTTGAATTTACAGTCACAGCTAAGAATTTCTCTGGCTTTTCATTGCAGCGGGCATAAAGGCTGTTAGTAATAAACCAAACTTGAATCAGATGGACCCAAATCTGCGTTTTTAGTCATCAGGTCTAAGTGATTGATTATAAGCGGACGGCCCAAGAGGGCAAGTGCCTCTGGCAGATGTGGCAGGCAGGACTATAGCTGTCACAAATGCCCAGTCATGCAGCAAAGCCATAAGCTGTTTTTTTTTCTTTCTTTTTTTTGCAGCGTAGAGCCAATGAACGAGTCCTCTTCTCCAAAACCCCTCCTCCTCCCCTAAAACCGAAACGCATGCCATTCACCCTGCCCCCACTGGGCTTTCCTTCACATGCACAAGCCCTCCCATGTCAACATAAAGCACAAAGCAGCCCACAAGGCCACTGACACTTGAGGAACACAGCTGACCATTAATTCTGCCCTATTTATGTCTGACCATTCTCGTGAAGGGGGTAAAGAGTCGGGCTTATGTCTGCTCTTGGTTTTACACTAATTAGGAAAGATCAGTAGAAAAAAAAAACATTAGTCAGTGAGCACGGCCAAGAAACGAGTCATGTCCACAGGACTTACTACTTTACGAGTCAAGTAGGAGCTCTGACCAAAATTACATGTAACCAAAGAGCAGCATGCTGAAGAACTGCATTTAGATTTGTTTTTAAAATTAGGTCGATCCCACTAACCCCAACATGCAGAACCACAAGGGTGCTCATTTATGCATTAGCATTGTAATAGCGCCACCACATATCCTTTTTTAGTCATTGGCAGCCATTAGGAGCCCCCTCTAGCCATGCTTTATTTTTGCCTGTCACCCCCCATCCATGCCACCGTGTGCACACTTCACATTCAGATTCTAATCAATGTCACTCAGGGCAGACAGTTCAGGGGTTGCCCCCATTTTATTCAAAGCTTCCTTCTCAAGCTTCATAACCATATGCTCTTTAACCCATTAGCTCCTGGTTTCTGACTTTAGACGGTTAGACAGAGCCTCTCTGTTTTACCACGGGACCAGAGACTTTGCCCCCAAGTGTTGCTGTGTACAATAAATACGGAGCAAGCTAGTTAGTTAGCTCAGTTCACAGACTTACAAACAAGGGCGGATGCTAGTTTGGCGCTCTCGGTAGCTATGTGGTAAACTTAATCTTAGCATAAGTGAGAGGGAGCTAGATGCAACAAGCTTGACTGGGTGGATTGAGAGACAACGTGCGTAAATAAAGACACATGGTAAATATTTGTGGTCATCATCACAACAAGCGTGCATTAACACGGAGGTAGGATCAATATTTCATCATACTATATATCAATTATTATTACTCCTTTTACCGTCACCATATAAGTCTGGAGTTATTGATCATGCATCATACAGATGGCGAAAATTATAAAAATAAGATTATTGTAAATTATCTATTATTACCAACCATGTGTCGCAAATGCTCATGAGAAACTATTTTTCTTCATAGACAGGATAACGTGCCACTTCAAATGTTTGAGAACGTCCAGCTCAGATGTTCTAAAATGAAATCTTTCTCGGACATAAAACAATAATATTTTATGACTCATTGCGTTGTGATGCTGTTGTTTACTCCTGCTTCTTTTCTTACTCAAATGGCAATACTGCTGCTCATCTATGATCTATGATCGCTACCTCATGAGTCAGTGACATTTTAGCCGAGTACCGACGACAAAATGCACAAACTCAACAACCGGAAGGTTAAGAGATGGCAGCTTTTACACCATGACTAATTATATCAGCCGGTTTCACGTCCTTTCCATCATTATCATCATCCATCAGGCCACTTTAAATGAACTCCATGTGTCGCTCTCTGTGTTTGGTCAGTGACACAACTTGTTCACACAAGACTGAGAACCTGAGGCTGCTGTCAGTGAGGCAGTGGGTGTAGATTTACATGGAGACGCTGAGTCACAGACCTGTTTATGTGCAGCTTTGGTCTGATCCCCCAAGGCTCTGCGTGTGACTGTGTCTTTTGCTGATTTTAGGAAGATGAATCCTCACACTCACAGAGGCCACATGCAGGGTGTGAGGTCAAAAATCTCCCAATCTACACAATTTGAGTTGAGTTGATATGACACCAACATACCATTAGCTGTTAGCATTTGCTATTCCTATTTGTCTGAGGGGAAGAATTCATTAAATTGCTGATGCTACTTAGTACTCAATTATTTACTTTAATTATGACTGTTAATTATGACATTTAATCTGATGACTAATTCATGAGAAAAAGAAAGGACTGATGTGCTGTTATCGCTATCAGCGTGATTACTGTTGACATTAACGTGTGTCAGTTTCATGAAATCGAGCAGCTTCTTGAACGCACAGCGACGAGATGTGTGCTGCAATGCTTCTTTACATCGTGGTTTGAGTAAAGCTGTTGGACAGTAACAGACAGCGCGACCCACGACTCTTTAGCCCCCCATCAGTGCTGCCCCCCCATGGCGCATATGGTCTGATGGCATAACTGCCTCTGTGGACACGTTTGCCACACCCAGGCGCCGCTGTGTTTGGAGATGTCAAATACTTTCATGCTGTTGTAAGGCGTGAACTGGACTGGAACAGAGAATCTCAGCAGGAGGCTCAGCGTTCAAACAAAAAGGCACTATCGCCAACGTTTGTGCAAAACGCTGCCTTTAGCGTTTAAAGTGGTCATCTTTGATGAGAGAGTTCTTAACCTTGCTAGATGATGAGAAAGCTCAAATACCTTTACTACCGTCTTCCTTTTTTTGCAAACCCAACATATGCTGAGAGTGAGAAAGCTGAGACGATAGTTTCTCCCTCTGCCTTTCGCTCTGCAGACGAAAGCGAGGAGGCAAGGTTCCCAGTTCTGGTATTTGGCATGGCAGCACTGGGAATGAAGCAGGCGCCTGGATATGTGATTTACTCTGAAGTCTTTGCCTCCTGCCTCTGTCTCTACTGACACTAGTTACCATTGTCTTCTCATCGGAGCCTACTCAGCCATAGCTGCTGTGCGAGCTGCCCGTCTTTTGTTCTAGCTTCTTCCCCCACAGAGCCGAGTGCAATGGCCTGTCGGCCCGCCTGGATTATTCATGAACAGCAGAGACGTGTGGCTATGTGTTGTTGGGGGTAAACTGAGGGATTGGGGGTTTCGTTGTGTGTCTATGTAGGGGAGGGGTGTCGGCAGTGGCTCCCAGCAGAGCCAGCACATGAAGGATTGCCCTAAATAATCTTGCTTTTGGAATGTGCAACTCAGTGGTGAAACCGGGGACAGATCTCGACCGGAGCAAGTGTATTTGTTCCTGATTCACTCCTTATTTATTTGTACTCAAGCATCACAAAACACATTCAGTGTTGGATGCTAACAAGCAAGTGCAGCGCTGTTCGACAAACAGCGTCAGACCACTTTGTTCCCACTGGCTGTCCTCAAGCGGCGTACAATCTACATTTCCACTGTGACTCGTTTGTTAAAAATTAAGTGCGTGACATCCCTTCCTGAATTAAATTGTGTTTTCAGTGAGCATGGTTGTTCCTGTGCTTGAGGATCTATTCACTGAGGGGGTTGGTAGAGACAGGAAAGGCAAAAGATGGGGGGTGGGGACTGACAGGAGTTGGTGTGGGGATATGGGGATGGGCAACCGCCGAGCATCCCCCAAGGTACTGCCTGTTATGCCAAGCAAAATCAGTCTTTTTTTTTCTTTCCCAAGAAGCTGGGGCTAATCTGTCAACCTTAACAAACACTCTCTTTCCTCTCGCCCCAGACACCCCCACCCCACTTTACTCTAAGTGCCCTCCTCTTCATACACAGAGGGATGGAGACAACTAAAAAGCTTACAATTACATTGTATTTTGAAAGACGCCCACTGTCTTCTCTCACAGTGATACCTAAACCGAATCTATAAAGAAAAAATCAGGTAGATGCATTCAGTTTTTCTAGATAAAATGTTCTTCACGTGCTTTATTAGACATCAGATGCACCGACACCAGCAGTGTGTTTGGTTGATTCCTTGCTATTTCACTGAAGCAGCCCCACAAACCACTCGGAACTCTGCACTCATTCCCATTACTGGACTTTTCTCCCAGCGCAAGCGAGCACTCTGTAATCCTTTAACAATTCAGAGATTGTGTGTTGGAAAGTATGTCCAAACCTGATTAACTTGCAGGGAAACTTGGAAAATCCAAAACATGCATGGAGATGTGATGGTGTAAAACCATGTTGCATGGGTCGGGAAACCAAATGAACTCAGCTGAGCGGTCAAACACATTAAACATACTGGTGTCACGGAAGGACAGGGACAATTGATTATGAAGTTATATAGTATAATCCCTATTCTTATGAGTAAACCATGTTGTGTTATTTAAGTTTATACAGTATACTTGTTGCTTTGGACTTTGGAGGAAACACAGATACATGCAAATTATTGTTTATTTTCTACAACCATCCTAATAAGTCTTACATAACCCTGCTAAGTCTCTCTATCTTTAGGTTAAACAATAGCTTCTGGTAATGGTTTCAAGCTCTTAGGGTTTAAGCTTTAAGAGCTGCTCACCACTGTGCACAGAGACGCTGCCTGTGTTTATCTGTGTTGTCTCTGTGCTTCATATCCTGTTGTTCTGCATTTTTTCAAGTCTCGGGGAAAAAAAATGTGTTTGTGATAACAACTCCTCTGAGCCTCAGTTCTCTCTCTTTACCATAACAAATAGCTTGGCTAACTTAGCAATGAACAGTTTCACATACAATGATTGTCACACTCATTTGAGATGGATTAAAAAAAGGGGCCTTTGTAGATAGCAGCAGATCGGAATGTTTTGAATGGCAGGTAAACAATGCCACCACAGCGCCACCTTGATTGATGACAGATTTTTTTTTACAGCACTTATGCAACTATAAAATACTCCCACAGTCACCATGGCATCCTTCAAGATCCCTTCTGTGAAGCTAAAGAAGACTATAATGACAGAGAAGCTCCAGATGTCTTTAACTGGACGATCTCCTGAAGCCTGTCCCTAAAATATACTGTATGATGATGAAGTCCTACAGCCGAGTGCCTCTGCATAAACACTGTGGGCCTCAGACGAGCACAGAACGCACAGACTTTGCCTTGCTTAACACGTCTGGATGAATAGAGTGGCGTGTGCCCTTTCAGAAACACGTGGGACAACGCTCCCTCTCGCTGCTGTGCCACTGGGAGAGGACGGCTCTCAAACCACATTCCTGCTATTGTTATTCTAATTAGCTTCCAGGAGGGAAAAAAAAGAAGACGAAAATAATGTGTGCATGCACACACACACACAGACACGCACACTTTCACCGTGCAAAAGATTATTTGTGGTGTGAGCTGGAGGTGAATCAAAGCAGTGAAGTGGCGGGGGGTATATAGCCAGAGCAGCCCGGTGTGAGCCACAGGCCCGCTTGTCTCCTAAAGATTCAGCCAAAGCACTGGGTGGAATGGAACAATAATCAAGAGCAGGCGCCCGGCAGCCAGCGTTCACACACGGTCGTCAGAAGAATATCTTAAAGAGCACCTTCACACCACCTCATCCCGACACCGCTGCCTTTATGTGACAGCTGTGCCCATAAAAAACAGTCATTAACACAAATAATTACACTGGAAGCTGCAATTTAACATTTATGAACTGAGGAGAGAATGAAACTGATTACACCTGACACGACACAACCTACAGTATCCCAATGAAATGTCTGTGTTACCTGTGGCAATATTACCGCCATAAACCTATAATCAGTGGCACCAAAAGAAGTAACTGAACCAATCCATGGTCATGTTTTGACTGCAACAGATGAAACACGGTATTCACAAACCATAACCAGAAATGCATGTGTGACAATCAGCGCAAAGACATATGTACTTTCAAATAACACAATTTCAGTTAACTGGACAAGACACATTAACCAGTCAGTTCTTACTAAACGTATGCAGGTCATACCAGGTGGCGTCACCAGCCCAAAAGGAAAATAAGCACTAGGATGTGAAATTCCATGCCATGGGAACTGAAACCAGCTCTAAATGGACTTCCCAATCCCAATTTGTTGCTCTCGATTTATTTCAGATTCGAAAAACTTTTCAGGTTTTACGAAACATAAAAAACGTTGGTTTTTTTTCATGATAAACTAAATTATAGGCTAGCAAGATACAAGTAGAAGGTTTCAGAGCCGCGTGGACGCCAGTTTCGGAGCACTTGTCTCTTTGCATGATTATAAGCTTGGCAGAAAATTTACAATAGTAGCAGTGAATACCACAGGGTCAGAGAGAAATGCAGCCCAAAACCTCAGTGCGCTATTTCTCGATTGGATCCCGGCCGCTGATACCGCCAAGCCTCGGAGTGATGCCAGGACAGTGATTTGAAGAATTCCTTTGGTTTTTGTGGCACTGGAAGTGCCCCCTTACATGACATGAGACATGAGCCAGTGAGAAAGAAAGATCAGCGTCTGCAATCAGGCTCTACAGCTGGCGACTGTCAACGGACACAAACCGCCTCTCATGCTGCATATGACCTCTTGAACCTCATGGGGAAGGGGTGAGCATCATCATGTGACATTTATTCTAATGTCAAGGGAAAAGTGCAAATAACAAAATGAGGGAGTATCGGAATTTGGGATGCTATAACCCTCAATCCAGGAGACCCAGATACTGGTGATTCTCTGAGTCTGTTGGATGCCAGACTGGCATGTTCACCAGCATCCTCCATCCTCCCCCCACTAACGGCTTAATCTGGCCTCCCCCACCACCAGTGGTCGCAGCTACCTCATTAATGCCCAACAGTCCAACTCGGGGACTACCGTCGTAGGGGGATGGAGCCCATGCTTGGATTCTGCAAAGCAATTTGAATATGTAATGTGCCAGCCTTGATATTATCACCAAATCCTACTCAGTGATTAAGGCACACTTAAATTACACTCACTTCACATTGCTTCACGGAGAGACTCATCTTTAGCAGGCTAATCTGTGGATTGTCTTTCAGATGTTTCATTAAAATGGAAGATTTTGTTTTTGGAGACGTTTTACTCGTTCGTCCAGGATGAAAGATTCCACAGCTCCTGTATCATTCCTGTCTTTTACATCTTTCATGTCGGCACAGAGACAACAGGCATGGAGACACGGGGGGATCCCTGAGGTTTGCCAATTCCCCTACCTCCTCCCCCTCTATGAACAAAGCCTCCCCAGTTGTGAGCCTGACCCAGTAACCTGGCTAGCAGCCTGGGGGTATAGAGTACCCTGTCTTAGGGGTTCCAGTACTCGTGTTAGCACACAGGGCCAGCGTTTGTGTACAGTCACTTTCGTCAGCGCAATCGGCTCTCGCCGGGATTAGAGCAGCTCCTTTTAGACAGGGCTGATTGTGTGTTAAACGTGTAGTGGCGATAGCAGGTAGAGCCAAGGAGGCTGTATTAGTTGCTGGGCTAATCTCGCTGGACACAGGCATCTTTCTTTACAGCTGATTCACAGGAATGCTCAATATACTTTAAAGAGATTTTGTTGACCACTTGCCTTGTCTGTCTGTCTATCTATCTATCTATCTATCTATCTATCTATCTATCTGAAAATATGCAATCCAGAATATTGACACAACATGTATACAACCACAAACTAGGGATCCCGCAGGAGCTGGGATCTGGTGCGTTTACCGCTAGCCATGTTCTCCATGTGGATCTTTCACTCTTTCATGTTCGAAAGAAATAAACGACTAAATGGCGCCAGAATGATCTCGACGTCTGTAAAACCCGACCTCTTCGTGGATGCATGAATGCACGCGAGCGCTTATTGGATGGTCAAGGATCAAATTAGATGTACAGAGGAACTGTCACATGTGCGTTTCACAGCGAATCAGAACCAATTAGAGCATTCAATTTCTGAGGCATTAGGAAAGAGTATGCAAAACATCTTACCCCTTGGCTTCCCTTGAAGCAAATCGCTGGTTGATTTGATAGTGATGCCTGAGGAGAGAGAGAGAGGGGGGAGGGGGGTTGAACTAGTCATTGATTCAGAAATGGAAATCATGTTTAATCCAATGGGCAGCTCATATTTTACAAATAAAATGTTATTGACATTGTTCCAGCTCTGCTCAGTGGATTTCTCTCTAGTAGATGACATTGCTCTCCCTTTATTAAACAAAGCTTAGTAAACCTTCCCCAGTAAATGCCAAAACGCCATAATTACCATTTACCGTCAGGCACTGCCTTGATGAATCACTATCAGATTTCTACATAATAAAGTCTTCAGTTCGAGGGCTTCTGGCTCTAATCCACAGCAGAATGTGCGTGATTAATTGATCTATAGCAGCAGAAAACTTTGTTCCTGCCAGTCAGTTTGCTGAGCAATTTTGTGTGTACGTGTGTGTTTCTCTCATCACTTCAAAACAAATGGAATCAATAAAGGCTAAGAGAGACACCAGTGAAATGACAGAGCTCCTTTTGAAACCATATCCCTTTTCGTAGACCCATTGTGTGTAGCATAAGCTCACAAATAACTAAAATATTAAAAACAGAAGGAATTTGCCTTTTGGGCAAGATGGTATGTGATTAATAGGTGAAGACTATTACCTGTGAAGAACAGCTGTGCGTGTGATTGACAGTGCTCTTCGTTTATTATTAATGGTTTTGGGAAATGTCTCTCCTATCAAGGCGTATTGCTGTGATTTTCTTTCCGTTAGCTTTTAATATTGAATAGAATAGTAAATAATAAAGCACATATTACATTTGTTATATATAACACAGCTGTAGGGCATAGTAAAACTAAATAGGTCTGAATTTGCCATCTTTTAAAAGGGGGGTTATCATAAGTGGGGGGAAAAAGCAGGTCTATTATAACATTATTGTAAAATTATTAGTATTTACAGTGACTGAAATTTTGTGAGGCAACCCAGATGAAGTTTTTTACAAGGTGCAACAAAAAGCTTTATCAGTGTCAACAAATCCTTTACAAATATTTCCTGGCTACGAGTCATTAATGTGAATTTAATTGGGTGATTAAATAAAAACTGCATATACGTGAAGATTTATTGAAGAGTACAAAAACCCTGACAGTTAATGAAGTTTTTTGACTGCATCGTCACAAAATAGAAAGGTAAACACCAGATTTTCTTACAACCTGGCAACCCCAAAGGTTACTATCACAAATAACACTCTGTAAAGTCTGTAAACATTAGGAAATGACTAATCATTAACAACAGTCTTTAGTTCTGTTTATAACTTATCTTTATTAGATTTTATTAATCTGTTTACACATATGCACAATCATGTCTCGGGTCAGTTTCGATATACAAGCAAAATAAATTATTTTGTTTTACAAATTTTCTTCTATGTCTGTCTTTATATCTCGTATTTATCAGTTTTGGACTTGATCTTAAGAATGAAAACTTTTTCTTTTAATCATGAATTTTCATAATTACAATTACTCTTGACTGTCGCACCGGAAAAAAGGACTAAGGACAGATCTTTATTACACAGCTCAAGCCTTGCTTATAACTATTTTGGCAATGAAATAATCTTTTTTTTTTTTAGAAGTGCTAAAAAGTCTTTTCCAAAGACTAATTCTGATGTTTTGAAATCAGTCCGTTTATTACTGGAGAATGAATCTGTGCTTTCAGTCCTGGTTGGGTCGTGCAGTTTTATATCTAAATCCTCACTGACAACACACACAAACAGCATCAATAAATCAGATGTGGAAACAGACACTCCTGGAGGTCGAGGCCGCCACAGGACAAAATCTCACACCACAGTGAGAGTGGGGAGGTCCAGGGGACTGTTTTTCACAGGTGGTCTTTGACTTGGAAAACTTTAGCAAGTAACCCCTGCTTGCTGAATGCTCTGGTTGCTGGTTGCTCTGGTTGCGAGTTGCTCTGGTTGCTCTGGGCTGAAGGAGGCTGTCAGGCTGTGAGAGCTCTGGAGTTCACTCTGCTTCACAGACCAATGAGCTCTGGAGCTGGGCGGGCTCCAGGCGTGTAAAGGGCACACACACACAAAAAACAAAAAACAAAAAAACAATAATACACAAGAGCCGAGCAACAACTTGCTGATCCCTGCCACCGAGCCAATCACAGACTGTACATCTAAACCAGTGACTCCCACATCCAGTTGTGGTCCAGGAACGTGGAGCACGCGCACGTACACTTATTTGTTTTGACGGCTCAGAGTAAAAAAAAAAAAAAATTCCTGCTGCAGTCATAACTGTGAGACTGCCTTATCAGCACTGCTTTGGAACAGAGGACAGACTAAATGATCCACTTGTCTAATCTAATGGACCGTACAGGCAATAAAAGCGTCTGTGGATCCAGGGAACCCGAATCATTTGCTCGATCGCTTGTTCATTATTTTTTAGTCCCGAGAGCAAAACGAGCAAAACCAAAACCCCAAAAAAACCTCCTTTCCCCCCCCCTTAACGTTTAATGACAGTCATCTGTGTGTTCGCCGATAATCGGAATAATGAATTTCAGATGAAATGCAGGCACCGAGAAAAACAGCAGGGGTTTAAAAAAAAAAAAAGCTCAGGGCACAATCACAAACCACTGTCAGATGGGAACTTTTTGGTTTTTCGGGAAACTGCGCTTTTGGTAAACATACAAACTTCAAAAATAACCTCAGCGTCTTTATTTATTTTTAAATCATGGACATGTAAGTGTTTTTATATATTTTTTTTTTTTTGTTAATCCCAGTCGACTGAACTGCACTGTTCCGATCGCAACAAACCAAGCTTCTCCTGCGTTCGTGTTTGTCGCCCAGACAGAACACACCAGCGCAGCCCAGCGGGTTGAGCCGATCTCTGCCGAACGCTCCTCGGCTTCACAACAATGTCGAAACTTTACTTTTTTTTTTTTAAATTCACAACACCAGAACCACAACCAGGCTGCGTTTTCACACGGGATTGAACAGTTATAGGAATTATATCGGAGGAAAAAAAAACAAAACCATACAGGGTCCAAAGTGTCACTGCGGATGAGCTCCTACCTTCAGGTTCTGGTAGGCTTCCAGGGTCCGGATGGCGGTGTCGGTGAGTTTGACGTGATACAGGGTTCGATTCGGGGCGTTTTTGTGGATTTGGCCACAGGAGAGTCCATAGCGATGCTCCTGCCTCAGCGCTGCCATGTCTACAACTGAGCTCGATTGGTGACATTCAGCCTGAGACGTCACGGAGGAGAGAGAGCGTGTGGGCGGGGACAACACGCGCGCACACACATATACACACACATTTGTGCCGCTATCCTTGTTAGGACACTATACCAGCCTGAACAACAACAACAACAAAAAAATATCCCCAAAGCTCAACCATAATAATTTCATGGTTAACTCTGACCCTAACCAAACCACAATCAAAATCGAACCTTTGACCTTTACCAGGTTTTGCCTCTCCGGGGCCCAGGGGTTTTGGCCCCTATATGACGACGACTGTTCCCAACAAAGTCTGCGTTTATACTGGAAAAGGTCCTATTTAAAAAAGGTCACCAAAAGTGTGTACACGCACACACACGCGCTAAAAAAGGGAAGAGGAAGAAGAAAAAAAACAAAAACAAACGTAAGCTTTCCAGGTCACACTCGTTGGCCATTTGTGCCCCCAGAGTTTCCAGCCTGTATTTTTCTTGTCTCTGATCTATTTTCGCTCTGGGTTATGTCCAAGCTGCCCTCCTCCAGCTGCATTTCAGTGAAGGCACGCCATGCAGTTTTGAAGTGCACAGACAGACGGGGACGTTTAAATACATAGTGGCAGACAAAAGTGAGAGTGAAAATAGATGCCGGTTTCATATAAACATGCCAATGCACAGTGATGAGTATGAAAAAAAAAATATATATATATGAAATCTAAAATGTGCATCCCCAGTGGGTTCACACCATAAACACAAAGTAGCCAGTAGGAGCCAGATTGTAACTGCTGTTAAAGTTTTCTTTGAAGATGACAAATGTTCCTGTAATGTGGCTTTAATGTCTGATATTGTTGTACCACGTCAAGCCACCATCCTTTGGCGTCGTAACGATCTCATACAGTTCACAGCCTCTGGGATTGTATATATACATATATATAGATATATATCAATGCAACAAATTGGATAGCCAGCTACCATAAACGCCACAGAAGAGCAAGACAGTTTTTTAATTACCTACCGACGCTGGACTTAAGCAGAATCAAGAAAGATCGTTAGGTTCTCGTCATTGTCATGCTCATTGCCAGGAAGGCTAAACAAAAGTGCTGGTAATTGTTGTCATTGTTGGATGTGAAAATTGGATGAATAAAACTTGGGTTGAAGAAACGTTGCCGCTACACACAGTACAGCCTATGTATGTAGTCCTTAATCCGGTGTAGATTTTACAGCTAACACTCTTTCACGAGTGACACAAAACAACAGGGGGAAATAAAAATCAAAATTGTTCAAATTCAAAGGAAATTGTTGGCGCTTGCATCTCCTGAGATCTCAGTGGTAGATTGCATTCATGGAAACTGCATTATGGGAGACAACGGTGAAGTCATTAAGAAGCTTACAGACGTTCTGGCAGATTAGGTTTTTCTCCACTAATCCTGCAGATTACAGCTACACCAGCCCGCTGCCCGACAGAGCTTCATTGCACAGCACAGTTTCTTTGCATTGTTTTTAGATTTTAGATTAAGACGGACACTTTGACAGAGAAGGTCAAAGTGACATCATGGATGTATTCTTTTGCTTTTACAGATTGAAAACGGAAGAAGTTGGTTCACCTCAGAACTAGCACCCTTCGCCGAGAGGAAGATTGGCTCCACAAGGAGGATCATCTCTTCTGGAGACTAATGCACATGGCGTCCATTGCTCTCTGCAGCGAAATGGAGACAGAGTCATGTTGTGAAGAGCATCAAGACCCTGCAGCCGAGCTCACAGAGCCCAAGGTAAGACAGGGCATTTGTGAGTTTGCTGACTGGGGCGGTCACACTGAGCTGCCCCATGGCCCTGCAGAGGAAGGCGAAACACTGCAAAGCAAAGAGCAGGCCGAGAGAGTGTGCTGTGCAGGAGGGAATGAAGGCACTGCTATAAAAAGCGTCTCCGATTCCGAGTGTGGAGAGACTGAATGCAAAGAAAGGAGGAAGCTGAAAAAAACAAACTGGAAGATTGTAAGATTTCAAGACCCGGCACCAGACAACAACGTGCCGGAGAGGGACAGCTCAGCAGAGAGCCTCTTTCCGGAATATGAACTGGATGAGTGGACTTCCTCCACCTTTGAGGAGCTGTTCATGGCAGAAGATTGGCAGGACATCACAGGTGCCTATACGCTGGCGAGCATTTGTATATCAAATGTCATTTTTATTTTACACGGCAAAGGAGTGAAAGTGACCAGAAATCACGCTTGCTGTTTCTGAACACGTGTTTGCCGACATTTAGCAGATGAACGCTGCCTCCACGTGCACAACCTTTCTCTTGTTTCCTCACGCAGATGACAAGTTGTTAAGGAAGAAGGTGTTGGAGCCTGTGGCCTCCAATGCCCCATGCCCCACCTGGGGCCAGGAGGTTACTGTGAAGATGCAGTGTGTGCTGGAGGACCGCACGTTGGCGGAGAAGGACCGCAAGCTTGTGTTTGTTATCGGAGAGGACGACGTAACCCAGGTAAAAAGCTCAGAATCCTTCGCTTCACTCTGACCGCAAATGTTCATGTACAAAATTCCCTGATAGTCAGTTCAGGAGATATTTCAGTTTGGACCTAAGTCGAGCGCCAGTTGAGTCATGATACTGTCATGTCCACATGGTTGAAACTTGGTATTCGTCATCAAATGTTTTAGTCAGTCAAAACAAGCAAGACGACATAACTGAACTCCTCTTTGCGTAACGATATTAAAAAGCAGCAGATGCATGAACGTTGCTTTTCATAACACCACGACTTTGACACCTGTAGGCCCTGGAGGAGTGTGTCATATCCATGCAGAAGGGTGAGATCACATTACTGCTGGCAGATTCTCAGTATGCATATGGACTTTTGGGAAGGTAAGGACTTTCCAGTTCATGTTTATTGTTATTATTATTATCACTCCAAACCCCGTGGAAGCAGAGGCAAGACTCGACCAGTCCTGTTGCTTTCTGTCTGAGCATATCCTCATTAAGGGAGCCTAGTCCTTTTGTACCTGTTGCTGTGGGGGCAGCCTGGTTTTCCAGGGGTTGCAGGGTTAATGAACCATAAACAGGAGCAGATGGCTTCCTCCTAACACCATTCAGAGGCAGCCTATCGATGCTGTGTGTCTAACCTCCCAACCTATGGGAGGAGGCCACTCATATTACAGCCAATGCCTTTATGGTTTAACCATTACACCTTTAAATAGATACTAAAAACACGGCAGAGATTGGTGTGTTTCACTAGAAAACCACTTTTTATAGGTGTTGGTTTACTTATGATAACCAGAGCACGTGACAAAGAAACCTTATTGCACCATAGTGATTAGATTAGATATAAATGTACCATTAAATATATCTGACAAGGAAAAAAAGTGATTTAATTTGTTATGGGGTTGGTTATCGTGAACCCAATTAGTTTCTACCTGTTACAAGTGTATACAGTTTGTGAAACGTGGTACTGTACCCTGTATTGGGCCATTTAATTTAAAAATTGGGACCATTAATTCAATTCTGAAGGTGATATTATCAACACTATACCACTCTATACCTAGCCCACACCCTTTAAAACAAATAAAACATTATTAGGTAACCTAAAACACTCAGTCCAGTCCATCTCTTTTGGAGAATACGCAATGTGCAGTCGCAAATGGACATTTGGCTTCATGCTGAGCCACACAGATGGATAATGCATAAAAACATTAGCAACAACATAATGTGCAGATGCTCTGGAGAGTTGCTGTTGCTTTCACAACATGATGCTTGAATATAAATGTACCTGACAGTGTTGCAAAAGCATATTTTTTCAGGACTCCTCTGTGTTGTCGTGTTTGAGGTGCTGTTTGTATTATGGTGCTCTGTGGTTACATGAGGTTTGAGAGCCAGGAGTCTCAGAGGTGTTGTCTGGTTAGTTAATGATTGTTTTGATGCAGCTGATTAGGGCTGTGTGCTGTCGAGTCAGACCTTGCCGTACCATAAGCTAGACACTCAATTCTTCATGCAAACTTTTTTAACTATCATCAAACAAAAACAAACATTTGTTGATGGTTTGGTTTGTGTCGTACTCAATGGCGGTTGGTAGTGTGAGCGGGAAGGACGAACCAGCATGCAGGCGTCAATTTCTCAAGTATTCACACGCTTGTTTAGTCTGGCCACCATACAAAATCACATCACAAAGACACACTCTTCCATCCTGCATGTGAGACCAACAAGAACAGACCAACCTGTTTGTAGGGTTCCAAAACCATTTATACTCCCACATGTGCTTTCAGCAGCCAATCAGGAAAGCACTCTGGAATTAGCGCCACTTTGCCCAGGTGGCATCAATCTTACCTTGTTTGGAGCCAAACTGATTCATACCCAACTGCAATGTGATACAAATGTGTTCATTAATCCTGTTCATCTTTTTTCTCAAAAACACAATCAAAACACACATTGCTACTTGCGGCAGACCAACAAACAAACAATTCACTTTTCAGCAAAAAAACAACAACAACATCAACAATAAGTCAGGGAATTAAGGTCCTAGAACGGATAACCTCTGTGAACTAAAAAACTAAACACAACTTCATGGTTCATTCGACCCGTTGATTCAATCAGTGAGAGGAATGTGCACTGTCCCCTCGACATGTCATGTCAACAATGACTCAAGGGGTGAATGGATTAGACTCTGTGACAGTTTGAAAATCAAGAATTTAAAAAAAACATGATGCAAACATAAAACTGACTTATGTTATAGCCAACATATGTGGTCTTAGTGTAATTTTTATACACTGGTACAGTATGTCTTTTTAAGGACACTGAACTCTGATAACAAGCTTATCATTAATGGTTTGTAACTCTAGATAAATCTGCCAAACCCATTACATGTGTATTAAATTAAAGAAAATTTTAGGGCGCTTAAGCAGACATGTTGCTTTGATTGAACTCTGTCAGTTGCCTGTTGTAAACAGCGCTGCTGAGAGCAGCACAGTGGTCTAAGGTTTGGTGTGTGGGTGACGGGCTGGTTGTAGCCTTTGACCTCATGTGTTAATGATAATAAAACCAGTGGAAATGTATTATAACTGTATAAATATGTACATGTGATAGAACAAGAGATAGGCTGGTCAGAGGTAAACGTGATTTACCTCTGAAACAGTGACATCTTTTCTATGCAGCCCGATGCCTTTGAAAAGAAGAGGGGATGAAAAGTTAGCTTGCGTTTTCAAGAACTAGCAGCGTGAGTCAAAACAAGTACCCCATGACATGGTCAGAGACACGAGCCTTTTTTTTCAGAAATAAATTCTGTGAAATATCTGGAAAATTTGTAACTGGATATTTTCCAGATAGTTTGCCATTCACATATGAGGTCTGCAGCAGGAAACTGTCTGGGTCAGACATGTTTACAACAACAGCAAAATCTCTGGAACACTGAGGTCAGGAGTCACACCTGGGTTGCGCATTCTGAACGGGCCGTTTTTGCAGCGCCCCCTCGGTCAGAATTAATTTTCTGGAAATTTTCCTGCTAATTCTCACATGGGCTCATTCAGACATTTTCCAGGAATTGGGGGTGGGGGGGCAGGGGGACAGAAGGAAAAAGCTCCTCAAATCTTCTTACATCTTACAACCCCACTGGACAATTTCAGGAAAATGTCTGGACCTCAGACTGAAAACATGCTGAATACTTTATTTACTGTATATGTGTGAAACGGTGCAATGGGAGGACACGTTGGCTGGCTGCCCACAAACAATTAGAAGTTTAATCTCTAAAACTTTTTGCACAACCGAGAAACTACCTCATATTTAAATGAATAGTTTAATCCAAGTTTGTAACTGCTATTCAAGGTCAATGCTGTGGTTCAGTTTGTACAAAAGTACTTGACACAAACGGAAACTACACATAGCAAGGATTGTCAACAGCATGAAAGGAAGGCAATTCCTAATGTCAATCAAGAGTAACCACAAATGACGTAAGATACGTGACATCGCTATGACGTTGGTACATTGAAATGAAAAAGCACGCTGAAGGCAAAACACTGAATCAGTCATTAGTATGAAAACGTTAATATCGTAAATGATAAAAAATAACAGATTAAATAGCCAAATACATTACTCTGTAAATAACATAGTAATAAATCCCCAAAAGTGACGTTAAATCTCTAAATCCAAGTATAAAATATACAATTTTCTTGACAGCTTCTTATCCAGTCGATTGTTGGTGTGTTGTCAGTGACCCAGGGAAGTACAGCGGGGAATTTTTTTCATGCATGAGCGGTTCTCAGAAAAACGTTCTGCATTACTGTTCTACATTTCGTCTGACACAAAGTAAAAGATGGAAATACAATACAGTTTCAGAGCAGCAACCAGAAAGTCTGGTAACTGCAACGGGACTTTCTATGCTATCATAACTGAAGCGAAGCAGGGACAACTATGTAATGGTAGCATTATCGCTTAGGATCCAATGAAGTGCAGTGCTGAGTGTTGTTGTGATGGGGCTTTTAAAGAGAGTTGCAGTTTGTACTTAAGCAGAACAAGTACGTCCCCACTGGCAGGAACATTTGGAACGGGCACTCTGCTACAGTAGTACTAAACAAATAGCCTGTAATGGAACAGTGGAAGGACTGTGGAGACACACCAGATGGCTATCACTGTCAGTTACCGAGAGGAGAAAAACAAACATGTCCTACTAGAAGGAGAAAGAGGAATCTGGCCGTCTTTGACCTTGGGGGATATGGGGCCTGATGTTTGCTGGATCTCTGACTGAATAATCGAGGCCCACTGATCTGGCTTTACAGTAGCAAGGTGGAGTGTTGACTGAATCTGCAGTTCATGGGAAAGTAGAATTACGCTCAGCATAATGATTGATGGTGATTGTGTACCATATGTCACCTGTTGTAAACTGTGCCGTTTTATCAGGGCCCGAGCACCGATTGGTGAGAAGACTTTGGTTATTTTCTTTCTTTCTTTCTTCTTCTTCTTGAAGGATCACCTTTTTTAGCAGCTAGGACGTGCTTAGAAATCCTGAAAGGCTGAAAAAAGTCTTTTTATATGGGTTAGGGTTGGGGTGTGGATAGGTTTATGGTTTGGGTTAGCATTTGCAATAGGCATACATTTGCCCGGGACGTACCCAATTCAGTACGAATATGTATCATGTCCATACAATAAGACTCCAGAGTACCTGTTGATACCTTCTGGTTAGTATTTTATTCTAATGAAAACTACTTGGCATTTGAAAGCAGACTGATATGCACCAAGAACAAGCCACAATTCAAAGGTTATTATTATACATAATAACCATTATATTATACAATATTGCATATGTTTTCATCCATACCATAGTGTTGTCAGATCAGGCGTGTGACCTTCAGATCACCCAAGCCCATATTGAAATAAAATTGTTAAATATTTAATTGCAGTCAATGTGGAAACATTGTTAGCATTGACACGTGAAACGTCTTCTTGGAAAGTGCTCAAGGGGAATGAATCTTTGTTTACATCCTTGAAGAATTTGGCAGGCGAAGACGCCTTTTTTCCCGCAGCGTCTGCGGCACACCCATATCCAGGTCAGGAGTGCAGCTGAAAAAGGTACCAGGGACATTTCTCTGAGCAGAAAGTCATATAGGTCAAGAGATTTGCAGGGCACAAAGCCACCATCAGAGCGTGTCAAGCCAGAACAGTGATCAATGAAATCAGCTCTAATGATAGAGGATGGCTTGTTTTCTCTCAGCGTCTCCGTCTGTCCTCGTAATTAAGAGGCAACAGACCGTTCTGTCACCTGGTGATAATTAAACTATAGGATGTTGGCGCACGTGTGGATTCTGTGTTTTCTTTCTTAAAACCAACCTCTCATCTTATCCCCCGGTGTGACATGACTCAGGCCGAGAACTGGCAGTTCTGCTTCTGCTAGTCCTCGCCAGGTACTTGTCAGGAAACGGGTACAGTGACTCACTCACCGCAGAGACGCGCTGGTGTTGTCACCTCTATACGCACCAGCCCTCATCCAGAGACGTAAGCAGGATGTCCACTCTGAAAATAAGAGTATTGTGACTCACTCTGCAGAACCACCTGAGTCAAATGAATACTGCGACCTTAGAAATGCTCCATCGTGGCCATGAATCTGAACCTTTCTGACCCACACTTTACAGTTTGTCATTAGTGACACGAGTGTCCTAGTAGCTTTTGGCTTTCACATGTTGTGTGTTAAAAAGAAAAAGTAATATATGAATTAAAGCTCTTGTTCGGGTGCCATTGCAGTATTTTGCTCCTCAGACCAGTGTTTGAACTGTGCGTGTCCGTCATCTAATTGCCCAGGATGTTTACCCCCCACTCCCCTCCCCCCCACTAGCAGGTTTATCTCGCTCATCGACACAGCCTTGGTTGTAACATAGAACTGCCCTCACTTTTATCTACTTCTGCTTTCCATGGTCAGGGTATTTCATAGTAGTGGTTCGACAGCAATTTGACAGTAATTCTCCTAAACGGATATTTGCTTATGCAGATTCTTAGGTTGTGTATTTCTTTTTTTAGAGATTGGCTTTACATTGCAGTCTTGTCCTCTGTTTACATCACCGCGGGTACGACCATAGTGTGTACACTAGGTTTTCACAGAAGTGACAACATGAGATTACAAAACAATTAAAACCCGCAGTGTATTCTCAGTGTACAAGAGGTTCACGTAAGAGCTCTTACCACACAGCCACTAACCTCAGCAGATGAGACAGACCATCGGATATTGATTGAACTTAATACACGCGATCTCTTCATATCCCGGGGCAGTGAAACGCCAGCGATATCGACAAGACAACACCACACAACCTTTAACTTAAGCTCTAACAGGGTCACAGTAAAGGGCGTAGTGTTAAAGACGTGGAGATACAGATTATCATTACATTGGCATACCATGATATTACTATGGTTTCTATTTTACTGTTTCATTGAGGTTATATTGAGGTTTTATTGAGGTGTGACTGTGAGGGTGCAGAGTTTCACATACTCTTGCCACTCACAGATATGTACATAAACATTGGACCATTAATCCTCAATTGATCCTCAATAAACAAATGACTAAGTATCATATTTTTGTCTCATTTGTGTAACTCGGTTCTCTGTATCTATTTTTTTAGGATATTTTAGGTCATATTTATGCAGAAATATAGAAAATTTTAAATGGTTGACAAACTTTCAAGCACCACTGTAATTATCTAGTCCCACTTGTCATTTTAGGTGAAGATAATATACTAGTTATTGCGATTTAACAGTTGTCAAGTCGCATTCTCAGTAGAGAATGCGACTTTGTAGGGACATACATGTAGACAGGCTGTTGGGGTAGTGAGAGTTGCTGGGCAACTTGTAAAAGACACTTCATTTGTAACTGTCAGAATGGAAGCAGATGGGATATTAGAGGGGCAGGCTGCTACTTAATGACACTGACACACTGTGCACACACATGTGCAGTCATAACAGATGTGTTAACAGGTTAACACACTGCATGGTCCATGCAGTTCAGCAAAAGTGGAGATGCGAAGCCTATGTGTTCGAAAAGCATGCACTGCAGTTGTGAAGGGACGCGAGGCGACGGATGCTGCCTGAGAATGAAAATGTGTAGCAGAGTGTCGAGTTGCACAAGTGTGAGTGTGTGTCTCAGTATGCGTATGCGATTTAGGAGTATGAGGAGGTAGAGACAGTGAGTGTGACTCATCTCGGGTTGACGTCAGAGCTCCGTCATCCACCGTCTATCGCTAACCCATAGACTTTCACCATAATATTCCCTGCTGAATTAATGACTGTCAGACCCCCGCTGACATCCACACCGCAAAATCAGACTCAGATGTTCAGTGTTTAAGCTTTAGGGATTAACAAAGTGTATCTCAGTTGTTTGGTAGCACTGATGGGATTAGTTGCAGAGTGGTTATGCTTCATATTGTGGTTCCAGATGGTTACGGACTGCGCATGTGATCTAATTTTCTCTACAGCAAAACACCGCGTTCGTGCAATAGATGTAATCAGCTTGCCAATATGGCATAAGGATAAACAACCGGAGAGCCCATGTCATTAGCCTCTCTGTGATCAGGGTGACCTACAGTATGCGGGTGCCACTGGCGTTTGGCAGAGTCAAGCCCTTTCTTTTAAGAAACGTGACAGACTAATGATTCATGCTCAGGTCAAAGAGATGAAATAATCGCATTAATGGCCGCGCTGCGTTTGCTTAACTAAGCCGGATCGTCCTCCTGGATAACTTGGCGAATAAGCGGGGAGGTCAGTTTGCGACTATTGATTCACAGGTTGCACAGGGCGATAGAGGCAGGTGCTGAAACGAAGCTGGACCTTTATTTGGTTAGATTAAAGACTCACACTCGCATCTGTTTGAACTCTGCATCGTACATTACATACTGTATGTCCACCATCAAACACAAGTCCATTAACAACCGGCGCTAAAGTTGGAGCTAATGGAATCAGTCAGGCAGTTTGATCACTGCTGGACATTTGTTATGTGCTCAGACGAGAGAAATATGGTCCTGGAATTGTGACCTTTCCCCAGTGGGAGTTATCTGGTTGCAGCGTATGCACATGTGTGACAGCGCGGGGAAATTCATTCCTGATCTACATTACATCTCTTTATGGCATTTCTGTTCCCTATCAGAATATTATGCATGAAGCAATTTGTGGTCGCACGTGAACGTTTGTTAGCTGGGAATAAACGGCCGCCCGGCAGAATCATAACTCACGTCTCACAATAAATTTAAGTCCAAATGACTCGCTGTCGAAAAAAGGAAATCCTTACGTTCTGCTTCTCAACAGAAAGAGCAAACTACTCTTGTTGCGTTCAGGGATTCGTGTGACCACTGAGACTGGAAGACACTGATGTGTAGTACGACAGTAATGGAAGAGGAGGACTTTCAGATTTTGGCTCCTCATTCGGAACGTACCATAACATATAAAAAGCTTTGAAGTTCAAAAGGCAAATCTAAACGCGGCAGACGTCTGGCTTATATAATCACTGGACATAGGATCGGTTCAACGTAAGAATAAAGGTGTCACCGCTGTTAACTACAGCTTCACATTAAACTCCACCCAAACTAAACCTCACTTCCTTCATACAGTTGTTGGCCTCTTAAAATCACATTTGCACTTGTTTTATTAGGAATCTACATTTGCCAAAGGTTTACAAAGGTTTACCTTACAAAGGTTTTTATGGAATGACAGTTAAGTGTGTGCCCCCCCCCGTGCCCAGCCCGAGGCACTGGTACTCACTCTCTCTCTACTCAAAGCCGCTTTAATAAAGTTGTGTAACTAAATGATTCTTACAAGGTCGTCAGTAGTGTCACACATCACCGCCATCAAAAAAGGTACAATTTGCCCTGCAGCTATTCTCGGGGTGAGAAGAGATTGGTTTTTCAACGGGCTAAGAACATCTGCGGTAGATTCTATGGTGACTCCTCGTTTGGAGGAACTCAAGAGCCAGGACGTAGGCAGTAGCTGCCGTGATCCCTGCGAGAACATCTTCCAGAGGCTGGTAGCTGCAGGAGGAGGTGAAAACAAACAGGAGAGGAGAGCACGCGGGGAGGCGGCAGCTGAAAGGCCTTACGCTATCTCTCTACTCAGAGCCGCTTTAATAAAGTTGTGTAACTAAATGATTCTTACAAGGTCGTCAGTAGTGTCACACATCACCGGCATCAAAAAAGGTACAATTTGCCCTGCAGCTATTCTCGGGGTGAGAAGAGATTGGTTTTTCAACGGGCTACGAACATCTGCGGTAGATTCTACGGTGACGTTTGGAGGAGCTCAAGAGCCAGGACGTAGGCAGTAGCTGCCGTGATCCCTGCGAGAACATCTTCCAGAGGCTGGTAGCTGCAGGAGGAGGTGAAAACAAACAGGAGAGGAGAGCACGCGGGGAGGCGGCAGCTGAAAGGCCTTACGCTATTAGTTCCGAGATCTCTGACCGTAATAGGAGGCTGTTTTTCTGCAAATTAACAGGCTGCTGTGCGGCAGCAGGCGAGGAGAAGCAGCTGTGATGTCTCACCAGCGCCGGGATTAAAGCTAAGCTCCTTTGCATGGCTGTGTCGCTGCCTTGTGTCCGTCCTAGAGTCAGGACAGATAATGCTTAACAACAGCAGCGGCGGTGGTGGAGTGGCTTTCAGTGGAGTCGCACAAAATAAACAACCTCATAAATCCTCTTGGATTATGTATTATCATACGAGCTGCACAGCACATTTATTACGGCCGATCGGTGTACTATCTGAGGTTGTAACCATGGAAACCGGCATGAGGTACATTGCTGTCCTTTCCATTCTTTAAAATGGAGCGCGTGACGTCAGAGTGACCACTGTTTTCCCTCCGAGGGAGTTTTTCCTTTCAATCCGGGCAGCGTGGGGTCTGCAGGAGAGATAACAGCGTGAGTCAGCCGCAGCGTCACACACCTTAATGAGGAAGTTTCTAATGGCTGCACAACTTCCCGTGACACAAGAGGGAAACGCGACTCGTCCATACGAACACAGGGAATGTGGAGATGTTCCTCTTTTACTCTGATCTGTTTACATTTGAGAAAGCCAGCCACGTCAAGCAATAAAAAAAAAAACAACATTCCGATTGAGAAACTCTTGAGTGTCCTCGTCAACAGCAAGTTGTACATTTGGTTGAATTCCTGTTGTGTAAGTTTGTGATGAAAAGTTGTTTTTTTTGTACCCTTGGAAAAAAAACTATAAAGCTTGTAGTCTGTTAGAGGGAAATACTATCTTGATATCTATCTGGGGTTTTATATATGTGTGTTATGCTGGAGTTGTTTATGTCAACAAATAAAACAGATTTTGTTTATTGGGTTCGTCCCAATTTTGCTTTATGCTACGCTAACATATCCGACTCTAGCTTCATACCACTCTGTGGCAGAGTGGTGTCAGTCTTCTCATCTTAACCCTTGGCAGGAAATAAGAACTCTGGCCAAACTCTGGTCAGACTGAGTAATGAAGTGAAATTAAATATCAGAGCAGCTTAACAGGCTGAGGTATACGTGAATTAATTAACGGCTGAGTGAATCTGAGGAAAAGATTGACAGAACGATCGCCATTGAAATAGTGGAAGGTGGTGGTAACCGAAGAGATGAGACCTTCATGTCCAACAGCACAATGGTGCCAGATCAAATAGACGACAAATACTTGTTTGCACTGAAAAACTTTAGTCCTACAGTCTTATCATTCTGACATAATCATTGTTAAATATTGATTTGACAAGAACTATGTTATTTTTGTCACCGTATCCAACTTGTTTTGATTCACTTGCTGAAATAGGAAAACTCTGAGCCTGCTTCTTGACAGCACAGTGTATTGTTGGAGCTTGATGACCTGCATTACGTAAATGCGAGCAGAGAACATTTAGCGTGTCACCTGAACCTGTCTCTGTGTGTCAGGGCTGCTGCCTCGCCAAACATCTCGTTTATTTAATCATCAGCTATCAGCCTCGGGCTCCGTCCTGCTCTGCTGCTGTCTCCTCACGCTGACCTTTACTCTGACTGGGGTCAGATGTCAAATAGCATAGCCATTTCTCTGCCAGGTGGTTCTCTGACATTCACCTGTGACACTATCAACCTTACAACGTGATAAGCAGAAACTTTTGTAACTTTCCATGTGCAGTTTTGTTGACATTGGGAGGAGGGTGGAGAAAACCTACACAGAGTCAGGGAGAACATGCAAACTCCTCAGGCTTCTGTTTGTGTGATGATGGTCTGAGGCTCGTTTAGAGCAGCATGAGTGAGGGCTGACCTGAGCAGGCAGGAAGGTCAACTCCGCAGCTCAGTTTTAGGACCTGGACCTGGGCTAAAGTTGCAGGTTCACATTTCATTGGGATTTTGTGGGAGGATCTTACCCCCCCCAACCATCTTCTGCATCCTGTTTGCACTAATAAGACCCGGGGGGCTCATTGGCTGAGCTCTGTGCAGCAGCACACTGGTGTGGCGCTAATCACCGGTGACCCACATGACACCGCGAACCTTATAGATCTGTCGACGCATTGCATTCTCTGATTACGTTCGGTGGCTCACCGTGCTCACTCACCGTTTCTCATGACGACAACAACGGCAGTTCAACTCTAGTTGCATTTACACTGTGGTACCTGCATCTTCATATAGCTGCTAAATATAATGACACTATGCATCAAAAGTCAAATCCTACATATGAAGGATTCCTATTTGTCAGCAATGAGTGTGTGTGTGTGTGTGTGTGTGTGTGAGACACCTCCATGTCCTGGGTGGGATAACACATACTTAGGCATTCAGTTCTGCTGTGGCACATTCAGTTTACACTGAAGCAGCTGTACCCGCGTCAGTTAATTAATAATGACTCATCACTTCTCGTCTGATGTGTTTTATCGGTGTGAGTCACGGCCAGCAAAGTGGGAAGGTTCCCTTTCTATGAAAATCGAATCTCTGTCTAATGACATGATGAGTCATATATATTGTATGGATGTATGTACGTGTGTGTGTGTGTGTGTGTATAAACACGGTTCGGTTTGTTAAGATGTTTTCTTAAACTATTGATTACGAGAAACCAGATTTGCCACAGAAATAGAAATAAAACCAAGATATATATAAATATGTGTGTGTGTGTGCGTGTGCGTGTGTGTGGGGGGGTATTTAATATCGGTGTTTGCAGACACAACAGAAGAGTTTTGGACATTATCAAAAAATACTAGAACGATAACAAGTCAGTGTCATTTAGAAATAACCCTGTATTTGCACTGAAGAAGAAATCAAGTGGAATACAAGTGCAGTATGCAGAATCCATTTCAACTGGCGTGCACTCATTGTACATAGTATGTAGGACACTACATACTATGTATGTTGTTATTCCCTGAGCAATGTTACATAACACATAGCCTTTGGAATATTGTGAAATATTTTTAGATAAGAGCATAGAAAGTATTCAGGGACAATGTATAGATACAGAGTGTTCAGTCACTTCATAAATAAACAGTCTGTCTGTCTTCTCAGCTGCTCGTCAACGCTTGTTACGCAACTTGCTTGCTGACAAGTGGCTGATGTTTGTGATCATGAAGTGCTTATGCCAAAAACAACGCAACAGGACTAAACGCTGCTGTCAGAGACAGCTCATGCAGGCTTCCTAGACACCAACCTGGAGCCTCCAGTCCCAGGCTCATAGATCCGGCTCGGGTTTCTGAGGCCTCGGCTGTCACACTGTGGCCGGGGAACGAGGTCTCCAGAGAGGAAAGGTGAAAGGGTAATCTGATCCCACCTGCTGACACAGCCGCCCAGTAACTGGGGATAAATAACGGATTCTGTTTGACAGACATAAACTGTGTCACCGACACGTCCAGGTTGAATAATTTACAACCTGACACGACTCCCAGCACTATCACTTTGCAGCCACTGGGTGAGGTCTGTGAGGAGGCTATCAGACCAGAACCAGCAAAGCTCTGGACTCTGGAGCTCTGGACTCTAAAACACAAGGTCTGCACTGAGGAAAAGGGTCGGTACACAGAATTCTGTTTGCAAACACAAGCAGGCGGTGTCGAAAAATACAAAAAAAAAAAAAAACGGAGCCAATATTAGAACTCTAAGACACAACTACTGCTGCGTTCACTCAAACAAATCTGACAAACTGGCACAAAGGGCAGCACAAGGACTAAATACACAAGTAAAGGTAACAAGGGACAGGTGAAACCAATCAGGGCGGGACAGGTGATCACACAGGAAAGAAACACACAAGGGCAGGAAGTAAAATATCGGAAACGAGAGACACGGCTGAGTACCAAAATAAAACAGGAAACACTGGCAATAACTAAAAAGAAGGAACACATGCCATTAATGGGCCTTAATGGAGATGATGACTAGAGTATGACTACAGTGGACGCGACAACGCCATGGAGACAAACGCAAACAAAACGAGATCTCATCATCAAAGTGGAGTTCACTGATTCCTGACACTATTCCATAGGTGATACAACTGCGCATACAGAAGGAAATGAAATTCACATCCTGCTTTTCATAACAGATTTGGGATTTGTGTGAAAGATGCTGACTAAAGGTCGATGGGTTCTTGGAGACATCTGAAGAAACACACGAAGTTCACCTTGTGTTTACTCATCTCCCTGTGACCATTTTTTGTCGTGTTCATGTTTCTTTTTGTGTTTGCTTGTTTGTTTGTGTGCAGACAGCCTGATATTCCAGCCTGGGCCCCTTTACTCTACCAACTGCAGCTGCTGGACATTAGGGAGAAACCAGACCCATTAACTCTGCCCATTGCAGACCGCATCCGCATCGGCAAGCAGAAGCGAGAGCGAGGGAATTTTCATTTCCTGAGAGAGGAATACAGCAGGGCTTCCAGGGCCTATTGTGCGGCTCTGGATGTGCTGACCACACGCAGCAGAGGTAACCCAGCATCAAAACCTGATTTTATTCATAGAAAACATGTCCATACTGTGAGCTCGATCGGGAATGTGTCGGGAAAGTTGATGTTAGTATTATCTTTCCAAGAAAAGGCGAAAATGAAACGGTGCAGTTGTGTGTGTGGGGGGTATACAAACGCACACCCTGGCATGCACACAAAACATAAAACACAACATTGAAAAGACTTGCGGCACAACATTTCAACATCAATCTCCATTCTGAATGACATAACGGTGTTGTGCTCCCCTCCGCTCTGCCATCTTGCTAATTACGCCATCACGGTGCGGCGCCACATCCATCTGAGCCGAGGGCCACGATCCATTTTTTTTTCTTAATTCTTCTGCATAATCAAAGCTAATCAAATTTGATATTTATTATCTTAATCACGTTGATCAGTGACGAGGCAGTGCGGGCCAACGAGGAAAATCTCACACGACAAGCCGGTGAAGAGACAAACATGAACTGCTTCGTAATGTGTCAATGATGGTGGACATGTGAGTGAACTCACCATGGCACCAAAGAGAGGAGTTTATCAGGGCATCAAGATCACGCAATTAGTGGGATGAGAAGACGAGCAGAGAAAATTATAAGGAAGCAGAGGCCGACACTTTTTTGGTTACCGTGGCCCCGTCAGACTTAATTCACTAACACGATTAAAGATATAAAAATTAGAAACCGCTCTAATTGATTAGGGGTGGCCACGCGCAAACAAACATGCATCTGCAAGAAATGCACAGGTGACGACTCGAGAAAGTTGTTCTTCATGTTCAGAGTCTTAAGCGTTTGTTTTTTTTCTGCTTTACATCTGTACCGACTTTTGGATCAGGCTCCCAGATGCAGCAGCAGATGTTTCCAGCTGCAAAAGCTCTGATAAACTCACAGTCCACCACCATATGACAGGCGAGCGAATACTGGAGAACGTTTATGTTGCTAGAATTAAACAAGCATTAAATCCACAACTGTTGGACGTTTTTGCCACAACTTCATATGATGACGTCATGGTTGTTAAAACATGGGACAACATCCTAAATGAATGTATATATACTCATATAGATATAATCCCTGAGCTGCTGATGTTTATTGCTCAGTGCTAATAAGTGCTAATATAGTGTATTGCGTTGTTTTCATGTGTGTCTCTCTGTGTGTGTGTGTGTGTGTGTGTAGATGGAAGCTGCAGTGACGTGACAGCAGAGGAGGAGGAGGAGGTGCAGGACAACAGGGTGAAGTGTTTGAACAACCTGGCCGCCACTCAGAACAGGCTGGAGCAGTACGACGAGGTGCTGCACACCAGTCGGGACGTCCTGACCCTCGAGCCAAACAACGTCAAGGCCCTGTTCAGGAGGGGAAAGGTGCGAGACAACACGCTGATCGCATCGACCCATAAACTGTTATTACAGTGAGAGTTCCTGGAAGGGAGATGGTTTTTGTATTAATATGAGATGTAATTATTTTACGAGGGTGGGGGGGGTAGCAGCTGCAATATTAAACTGTCTGTTCTTTGCCTGTTGTAATTTATGGGTCCCCCAGCACTGCTCACGCTCAAGGTTTTCTAATCTCTTTCAGCTGCTGTCAGACAAGGGTGAATACAAAGAGGCGATGGAGATGCTAAAAAAGGCCTTGAAACTGGAGCCGGGCACCAAGGTGAGTCCACATATACGAATTAAGAGCTGATATGTTACAGTCTATAAACTATATACGTTTTTTTTTTTACCTCCTTATTCCAAGTTTTAGATATTTTATTCAGCTCCACTCCGCTTCATCGTACAACTTTTCAGCGTCACGATCTATTTTCTTCCTTGTGGGAATAATGTCCAATAATGTCTGAACGTGGAAAGGGAAAGTTGCTCCCACGTTCGCCTGAGAGAAAAAGAAAGGGAGCACAGCGAGCTTCACTGCTCTCCGGAGGCCTGTCCTGTCTTGTTTGTGTGGTTTTGTCGAATCTGCCAAATCCTCCCCAGAGCATCTGGCACGCTGCACATCTGGCAGCCCACAGATGTGACGGCACCGCTCGGCGTTGTCCGGCAAACTTGGTAGAAATAACACAAGCATGAGTTATACAGTTAAAACGCCATAAAAGTCTAAAAGCTAAAAACCATAGAGACACTGGTAACTAGTCCTCCTTACACAAATGAACGATAGCACTATGAACATTGTTTTTGTTCAGAATTACACAACTACACTTCTGTTACCCTGGCTTCCAGTATTTCATAACCTGACCTATCGGGCTCACAAATAGTATGTCAAGTCTTGTCTAGACTGCATGAAAATTGCTGCCGCTCTGGTAATTACACCCTTTGACTCGGTGCTGAATAAAAGACTTTGCCTGATTTAGCTGCTCTGTGAGAAAGTGATTGAAATGCCAACTGCGAGGGAACATAAAATGGGAGAAAGGCTCAGTTGTGATGTTGTGCAACCTTTAAAAGCAACAACAACAAAGACGATTTTGATCCTCGTACATTGGTGACATGGATTTTGGAAGTAAACGACCCTTGATATGTTAACTCCTTTTTAACCGGCCCTCTGCTCTCACCTACTGGACGGTTTCAAAACCACAACCTGTTCCTTATGACTTTGACAACATAAGAAAAGCTTTCTTTTTTTCCCCACTTTTCCTTCCCCACCTTTCCTTTAGGTGATCCACGTGGAGTTATCTAAGCTTGTCAAAAGGCAGGCGGGAGGCAGGGAAACTCGGGAGTGGAAAGCCAAACCTGCACATTTGCTTGGAGAGAATATCGCCCCTTTTCTGATTCCTTCTAAGAAGAAACCATCTGTAAGCCAAAAGAGAAATAATGCCAGTTGTGTTAAATTTGTACTCTTATAAACAGCAGACTGGATTTTGATTGTGACTCTTGTGTCTTTGTCGTGGCCTTTTAGGGAATTTCCTGGAAGTTTGTCCTTGGAGCTCTGGTGGTGGCCTTGGTAAGCTTGCTGACGTCAGTGATTCTGACTGCGAGGAACTGAATCTTCTGCTGGTGGCACTTTGAAAATCATCATCATCATCTCTGAGGACATGGGAAGCGATGCACTCCAGCAGCACTTGCATTTATATGACTTTCTTTCTGTTTTGCTGTCACAGAAAAGTGCTGCAGTGTGTTATGAAAATGAGAATAGTACAGCACGGGGTTGAATTCACAATAGACGCAGTTTTGTTTTTTTTTCAGTTCTATGATTTATTTGAAAACAGGATTCATAAAAATTTATTTTGTCACGGTATTGCAGATACGTTAAAAAAAAATGCAAATCTTATAAAATCTGTTCAACCAAACCAGAAAGTAACCAAAAACAAACAAACAAAAAAAAGTAATTTCAGTATACAAAGAACACTTTGAACAAAATTCTACTTGAGTCAGTAGAGCTGCACTGCAGTATCACTTACACTGATGCTTAACATTGAAAAAAAGTGTTTGGTCCATTGGTTCCTTTTTTCAACGACTGGTGATCAAAAACCAATGCTCGGTCTCAAAGGGAGAAAAGTGCATTATTTAAAAATATGATGATGTCAACTGATTCTCACAGGGTTTAATCTGAGCTGAAGCGTCTATATTTCTACTTTATCTATTCTAAAACCACAGCCAAAGTGCAAAACCTGAGGCGAATGTAGTCACCGTGCATTTATCTGTACATGTGCAATTCTCCAGCAATAAAAACCTTCATTTTGATCAGATACTTACTTAAGATTGATACATTTAAAAAGGGTTAGTTCTTTGCCACAAAATAAAAAACCTAATGTCCTTCATTGCTCCATTGTATTTCACAATCCCAGCACCTTCACAATCCACAGCAGTTGTTAAAAGTCTTCTTTGAGTTGGACGAACTCAGTTTGACTTGAGAATCTGACTGTGGCCTCAGTTTAACATTTTTCTTTACTTCTCTGTGAAAAAAGGAAATTAAAAAAAAAGGGCTCAGTGTTGCCGCACTTTGTAAAGAGGAGTGCTAACTTCGAACCCCCCCCTCGTCTCTGGCCTCCTACCTCGCTAGGTGAAGCACGGCTTCCACAACGTTGGTTCCCTCCTTGGCACTCGTTTCGCAGAACAAGGCGCCGTATGCCTGAAGGCAAAGCATCAACAGACCTGAGTGCAGTCAGTTTATTTATACACATGGGAGGCAGGAGGTCTATTTAAACATTGTTTTCATTGGGTGGAATGAAATGTACACACCTTTGCCAACTTCTCTCCATCCAAACTGCTCACACACCTCCCCTGTGCAGGCTGCTCCCGCATGTCCACCTTGTTTCCAATAACACACATGGGGATTTTCTCATCCGACGAATCCTGAAAACAAAACAAAAAGGACACTGTAAAATATATTCCTGCTTTTGTTGGGATCATTCCGCGTCAGTCAGCATTTCCACTTTTACCTGAATCTGGTCCACCCACTCCCTGATGTTAAGGAAGCTGCTTTCTGAAGTGACGTCGTAGAGCAGCAGGACGCCGTGAGCTTTCCGAAAATAAGATCTGGCAATGCTACGAAACCTTGATAACAAATAAATACAGACGTAGTTGTCGTTTAGTTGACGCTGTGTTTTCCATCACGCAGTTTAATAGAGAGAGACAGTGCAGTACCTCTCCTGTCCAGCTGTGTCCCATATTTGCAGACACGTCTTCTCTCCATCCACTAACATCCTCTTTATTTGGAAATCAACTCCTGGGAACCAGTAAACAGATTTCAACGCCTGAAATCAAGAACACGCCACTGGTTTATTAAACGTGAATGTATGTTTGTTGTGTCACCCACCCAGTGTTGTCTGAATGTCTCCTCTGAACTCGTTGCGCGTCAGTCTCATCATGAAGCTGGACTTCCCGGCTCCGGCATCTCCGGCTAAAACCAGACGATACATCTGAGCAGGTTCCTCAGTTTCGTCTTCATCTGCTTCCAGTGGCTGTGTAGATGAAACAAATCAAGTGGCAAATTTACCCAACTCTATGTGGATCATATCTGTGCATAATATTTTATATAACATATAGATGATATTATAATTTTTAAAAAAGGTATAAAAAATGTATACACTGAGTTTGAAAGGGATTATTACACTTTGACACTGGAAATGGCATTTTAAACAAAACAAAAAAAAAAGAAATTCTTAATTTCCAAACAAATAAAGCCATAAATGGACCACGAAAAGTAAAAAGATGTAAAATCACTGGTAAATTAACTACATGTATGTAGGAGCTGATTTAAACTGACATAATCATGTCATGTTTACAACTCTGCCTATAACGACAGGCTTCATGTCAACTGCCAAAAGTAAAGCCAGATGATCTGGGTCGCCCCCTGGTGGCTGGTTGCAGTGCAGGTCTTAAACCACACCTTCTCGTTTTAGTTAAACATATCATGTTTAAGCACACACCAAAAAAACGTTTGCACAAAATTAATTTCTGGTCAAGTCAGTGAGTTCTTATCACACAGCTGTATGTTTACATTTAACATTATTCCCTGGATTTGCACTACTTGTATTTCAATAAAAAATAGGTAGTGCAAAGTGTACAAATAAATGAATCAATACTTACTAGATATTACAGCCACAATTAATTAGTGTTTTAATTCAGTGAGTGGGACGAGATTTTGTTTTCGGGTCATAAAAAAAAAATTAACCTAACAAGATTTAATAAACATGAGTTGGCTGCAGGTGGCGCTGCATGCTCAGCAAAAGTGACACCGCGTTGCTTGAGAAGGTTAAATAATGTTACCTTTGAGGAAAACACGGACAGGCGTCTGCGTAGGGATGATGCGATGGAGCCGGTCCTGCTGGGGGCCACTGACACAGCAGCTTCAGATGGGACCTCCACGACAGACGGAGCACAGGAGTAACTGTGGTGCACGGTTTCCGGCAAGCCTTTGTCATCGTCGCTGTCATAGTCACTGCCTGAGCTCTCAGCTATGTCCATCGGCAGGGACACTCCACTGTCCAGGTACTTATCTGCCCAGGTGGCCACGTCAGAGAGAGAGGTTTTACTGGGATCTGGCTCTGAGCTGCAGTGAAACGCACACACACATGCACACACACACTTAGTTGTGTTTCATTCATATGGATAAATTCACAGATGTGTAAACAAACATAAACTTTACGTACCCGAAGTTGAGCGTGCTCTGTCGGAGGGGCTTCATTTTTCGGGCAGGGATTTCACTTTGGGGCGACCGCTATGAGAAACGCAGATAAAGGATGTCAGGGAAGAAAAAATGATCACTAACGATGCCAACAATCCACCGGTCGAGTGTGTCGAGTGATGAAACAAACGTACCCTCCTTTTAGCTGCAACCACTTCACTGGCCAACACAGATCGAAGCCCATCGTTACTGTCATACAGGTTTTTGTTTATTTCCCTAGTGTGTTCAAGGAAACACAAGTTAGAAATACTGCTCTGGTGCAACACTTGTGTGTTAAACCAGTTGTTCTGACAATTCAATGGTCTGAAGTAACTCGAATTTAACTTAACCTTGTGTATAACAGGCTCATTATTTTAAGAGGATATGTATTTTTCTAACGATGATGAACCCGACTATTAAAACAGCGTGTTAATCAATACCTTTTGAAAATAAATTTACTGAATGTCCCAAATTAGAAATCTCTATCATCCACTTACTGGAGGATCTGTATCTGACTTGAGTACGACTGGTATTCCAATACCATCATCTTCAAATCCTCCTTTTCTCTGGAAAAACACACGACAGTTGATCAGTGTAGATCCTGTAGATTTGATCTGTGTACCTCAGACAGGAGCTGCTGAGCTTTTTCTTTTTTTTTTTTAAAATACACACGGCGCTTCACCTTTCATGTTGAGCTTTCTGATCTGCATGCATGTTCTTCAGCTTGTCCAGCTCCAAGTGCAGGACGGCGATGTCCGTCTGGGCTTGCAGCAAAGAGGACCGCAGCTGCTCGTTTTCCTGTTTGGAAAAACAATGTGACAGACAACTGGAATGGTCCCACACATAAATGCATGTGATTTATTCAGCTAAGCGATCAGCTCCAGTGTGACTCACGTGTGAGAGATCCCTCATCTGCCTGGTCAGTCTGACCACCTCCTCTTTTGATTGGGTGAATTCAGAGTCCTTCTGGCTCTTGAGAACAGACACACATTTTTAGATTCTGACAGGTAAAGCGATGCTACACATGAATTTCCCGACCTGCAGTTCCATCTAATGGTAAACAAAGTAACAGCAGCAGCAGCCTGGACCTTCACTCTCACTTCTTGTGCTTTGCGTTTTCTCGCCTTTGTGTCGGGCTTTGGACCAAGAGGCTTTGGACCCAGAGGTCGCCGGTTCGATTCCCAGCTCGGCCGAAAAAAATTCGGGTGATGTGCCACCATCCCGGACCAGGTCTAACAAGCCTGGGTACGTGAGGTTGCCGGTTTGCATCCCAGATTGGCCGGAAATCGGGAGAGGCGCCACCATCTGTCCACCACCTTGGGCCCTTGAGCAAGGCCCCTAACCCCCTGAACTTGCTCCTCGTGGTGTAGCCTTCTGCTCTGCATGTGTGCATGTCCATAGTTTTGTACTAACTGTATGTTGTGTACAATGCATGTGTGGAGAAATTAATTTCCCCATGTGGGACTATTCTTCTTCTCTTCTTCATTAATTAGCGGTGATCCTTTAAAAATCTTCGGAATTCTGAATGGAGTTTGGTGTGATTGTTAGAGTGGTAGCACAAAAGGTCGTTAAAGACAAGGATGACAGGTTGGAATAAATATTTAATATTTTTAAAAACCTGTTTGTTCATTAATAACGAGTCTGTCTTACAATAAAACAAATTGAGCGTCATCTCCTTTTGTCTTTAAATGCCAGGCGCACTTGCACCTTGATGGCGCCTTGAGGGGATATATTCTGTCTGTTTCTAGTTTCATACAGAAATACGATACAAAAAAATCCACAATAAACACAAATATTTACCTTTAACAGTCTGTCCACAGTCGCGTGCAGGTCCGCCACCTCATTCTCATGCTTCCTTCGCATGGTGGCCATTATGTCTTCCATTTTCTTACGCTCCTGCAAACACGAAACCAAAGCAGTTAGGGGGCAGGCGCAGGACCTGAAGAGCGGCTTTCATGTGACTTTACAGGGGCTCTTTGTGAGGAGAGTGTAACCTGCACCGCAAATATGCAGGTTGCTCACAAGAACCACTGAGGAATGTGTTGAGGAAAAACATAATCTTTCAGTCTGTTTTAGTGTTTACTGTGCGACCATATGAGCCAATCAATGTGTTTCGAACCGCTTCATTATTATTATTATTTTTAAATGAACACATTATCTAACTCACCCCGTCTCTCACACTCCTCTCTGTTCTGACAAGCTGTTGCTGTATATCTTCCTCCAGTTCTGCCAACTGACTGCTGTTCATCTCCTCGGCTCTGTGTGAACAGAAATATATACGTTCAAGTTGAATATAGTAGGTAAAAAAATATATATACTAGTGTTCGAATGACGGCTGAACTGTTTGTACTCCTAACGTGCTGCAGGTCTGACTGCTCTGCTCTCGTCAGACGGCACACGAACCAATCAGAGGTGAGGGAGGGACACATTTCGTGACACATTCCTCAACAAATTATTATTATTTTTGTTGTTCATGTTACATTTTTCAAAGGGCTGTTTGATTTCAAACAATAGAGGGAACACAACATAGTTGAATATCTAGTTTGGGAAAGAATTTAAACGAACAGGAAGATCTGCATATATAATTTTTCAGAATTCCTACTTCCTTAAATAAGGAATGTCCCCTTTCAAATGCCAGTCAGTCACTGAGCCACAGAGAGAGCGCTGAGACACTGAACAGAAAAACCTCAGACATGCGAACTCGTCTCCTGTGTCACGCTGAAATCCAATTAACCAATTAATATGAAGAAGTTTGTGAGGGATCACTTCACAGATTTAAAGGAAACGACCTAAAGCCTTTTCAACACATCCATCTTTTATCTACTACTTATTCACAAAATTATTTACTGTCACTTTCAAAACCTGCAGTAACAACTACGGTACATGAAATTACTTCAAATACAAAACAACGTATCAGAAAAAGCCCATGAAATAAAATATGCAGACCATTAAAAATGTAAGCGAGAGTTGGCTCGAAACAAAACAGAGCTAAAAGGAGGATTAATTAATGAACATCAATTAACATCAATTGATCTTCAATTGATGTCAATCATTAGATTTTTTCTCCCCCTAGTGGCCAATATGGTTTCGGTTAAGCAGTCAAAAAATGTAAACATTCCCGGTTGCATGCCAGTACATAATGTCCCTACAACATATTATATAGCCAACAACGTGTCCATCATGATTAACATGTATGTGATGTGACAAGTAAAATCTTGTTACATCATTTTGTAATCATCGTTTCTTTCTTTTTTTTTTAAAAAAATGTTGCAAATGTTCAAAATGTAAACGATCCCGAAGGAGAACTTTTGCTTTACCTTACCGCTTCAAACTGGTCTCCAGCTGTTCACACGCCAGTCTGTTGTCCAGGCTTTGGTTGATCAGAGTGTGGATGGTTTTCTCATACTCCTGAAGCAGAGTCATGTTTGCAGTGGAGTGAATGGCCTGGTAAAGATCAGCCAGCTGCTCCCTGAGACTACAGCAGAAGAACAAACAGTTACTCCCAGTAACAGAGGTCGGAGCAGCTCTCTCAGTCACACTCCACCCAAACTCCAGTTTTCTGGTGTTCATTCACCCAGCGTCCATGTCAGTATGTCTGAAATACTTTTCACCGCAACTTCTAATTATCACATTGTGAAAATGGCCTAAATTTGTTACAGATTAAAGGTCACAGTTTGGAGAAAGAGAGAAATCAAACGCAGCATTTACTGAGCGGGTACTTGGATTGTTAAGCATTTCATCACACAAACAATATCTCTAAATTTGAGAATTATTATTATTAACTTTCAGGCTCAGCAACAGGCTGCTATGCACAGACCATAGAACTTTTGATGTATTTACAGATAATAAATCCAGCTTTCATGTGATGAAATGAAACAAAAAGTGATGTCATCACTCTTTGCTAATGTTTAACCGAGTCCTGCAAATGAATCAGGAGATGTCAGCCTGTCTGATTTTCTCCACATTTGCTCATCTGATAAACTTAAAGCTTGTGTTTATGTGTTTATTGTCAAGGACTTGTGCTGTATCAAGTGTAACATTGTTTAGGATGCGCAGTTGTCAATAAACACAAACTTAATATGGGCATCCACTCAACCAACATTAGAGTGCGTCAGAGATGACCACGCCATAAGCTAGCATTGCTCAGCGTTTGTTTACGTCTGTAGTAGCCTGGTTTATATTATACACCATGTCAGCTTATGTATAATGTGTATAATTCCTGTTTCCTTTCAGACAAAAGTTCCAAACTCATGTTTAAAACTGTCGTCACATGAAAACAATTGTTTAATTAATCCCTGTTGACAAAAAAGCCGTATCGTTTGTCATCAAAAATGACAAAAAAATGTCATGGGATAGTATGACGTCAAAAATGACAAAAAAAAACGTCACAGTAGGTTATGTCGTCAAATAATCACAGTATAGTATAGTTTGTCAAAAATTACCAATCAATATTTTAGTATAGTTTGGCGTCAAAAATCATGAGAAAAACGTCATGGTATAGTATGAAGTCAAAAAAAAAACAAAAACAAAAAGCACGTGATCAGTAGACCCCCCTGCAACTGCCCCTAACCCTAACCTACAGTACAAGGAAAAGCGTTGTACTGTAAAAAGTGTAAATAATAGAGAAAGGAGTTGTACTCAAACAGAATGAGCCGAATGTCTTAAAAAGTGAACAGTAAACAGTAAAAAGTGTTATTATAGGACGATAATGGATTCCCACGACAGTAGTCCTCAGCAGTACCAGTACCGGTGACGTCGCAGTGGAGCGGTCTAACCGGATGTGGTGTTTACCTTTCAGGCAGCTGCCACTCGGCATCTATCCGGCCCACGAACTCTTCCCACGGACACGGCTGCGTCTGACAGGAGCCCGCTGCGGCCGTCGAGTCCCCGTCCAGAGTCTGCGACACCTCCCGGAACCTGCAGGAGAATTTGCTGTAGTCGATGTAGCCTTCTTCATCCGGGTCGAACTGGGCGAACAGGGGTTTGATCTCGGCTTCGGGGACGTTGAGCTCCCGGCAAACAACCGTGAAGTCCCCGAACTCGATCCGGCCCGACTTCTTGACGTCACAGGCGGAGAAGAGTCTGCGGAGACTCGGCCTGTCCATGGCACGGGACACGCGGAGAGCGCGTGCGAAGCTCGGAACTTAGAAACGTAACGCGTCCCCTGCTCGCGCGCTGATCTCAACAGGTTGTCCACCGGAATGACAGCCTCTCAGAACGAGTCTCACGCGAGGAGCCGCTCATTGGTCCAGGTTCTCCGTGTAGGCGGTGATAAGACGAGGCAGTGTCCAGCAGCGGCGACTGATACCTGCGATCACTGCAGGTGATCAGCTCTGCTCAGGTGATCACTGTGTTGTTCATCCACAGGCTGCGTTACAATACAAACGCTGACATCTGTTTGCCTTGTAGGTGTGTAGAGCACATTTATCAGACACACCTCTTTGACTCCACGGATTTGACTCCACCTATAGGGACTCAACTCTAAAATTGTGTATGTGTGTGTGTGCGTGTATGCACGCACACACAAACGCACGCACACACACACAAACACACGCACACACACTACTCACAAAAAGTTAGGGATATTCGGCTTTCGGGTGAAATTGATGGAAAATGTAAAAAGTTCAGGCTAGAGTGATATTATATCATCATGAGGGGATTTTAGTACAGGCATGAAATATATATATATATATATATATATATATATATATATATATATATATATATATATATATATATATATATATATATATATATATATATATATATATATATATATATATATATATATATATATATATATATATATATATATATATATATATATATATATATATATATATATATATATATATATATATATATATATATATATATATATATATATATATATATATATATATATATATATATATATATATATATATATATATATATATATATATATATATATATATATATATATATATATATATATATATATATATATATATATATATATATATATATATATATATATATATATATATATATATATATATATATATATATATATATGTATGTATGTGTGTGTGTGTGTGTGTATATATGTTTTTGTACATAAAAATCATGAACCATGAGTCGGTCAAGTTAAAAAAAATTTGATCTTTATTTGAAAAATTAAAATAAAGTGCTTTTTTTTATATACAGTACAAAAAAGAAGGGAAACAAAAACAAAAACAGTAGTGATGTTTTGTACAAAAAAAATATACTGTTCACAATATTTTTTTTTTTTACATTGGCAGCTGGATTTACAAAACATTGACATAAAAACATTTGTTTTTGACGTCTTACAATACATGTTGACAAGAGCTGGGGGCAACTGGTGCTGCCACTAACAGAAGGCCTGACTATAGTGGTTCATCTAATGGAGAGCGGACGAGAAGATGCTTCCACTGTGACTTGGTTTGAAAGGAGCGTGGTCAGGACCTGCACGTTTGACCAAAAACACCTCCACCTTGCATTTGTCCTGCACTTAGCAGCTGGAATATTGTTTTCTCCATAAGCTGCCATGCATTTGTTTTCTCTATAACAGTCAGAGCATTACTCTTCCAGCGGTGATGGGACAACCAGTCTCTGAAATTCATATTTACCTGTGCCATTCACAAGAAAAGTAACAATACTAACGCTTATTTATAATTCATTAATTCAAAATCAGCCAGTGGTTATTTATGTGCTACAATTTAAGAATGAAGTTTAGTCCCTGACTAAGGTTGACGCCACCTTACAAAAATAATAAAAAAAATAAATAAACACCCCATGAGCACATACTGTACAACGCTGACAGTATTAAATAACACAGACTCGATGTATTCACTGTTTGTGAGCATGGCCACTCCTGTCACACCAACAGAAATACAACCTGGTTCGATTATTACGCCAAGAGGCACATCTCTTGATTATGGTTTCAGAAGGCATGATCTGTTTTCTCCAAAGGCAGATTTATCATCAGATCCACAACCTGCTTTGTGCTAAGGCTTTTCAACACCGTGTGCAAACGCTATGCATTCTGAGTCGAGTACGCCTTCCTGCATATCCTGTGAGATTTTAATTCTGCTGGCCACAATTCAGTTCAAGAGCCAAACTCAAGTAAGACTTTAATATTGTGAAACAAACAAACAAAAAAGCTCTTGAGTTGCTATTGAAATCTGACTCAAGCAGTTGGTAGATGATGTGATTTATAATTCTAAACGTCCGGATGGATAACCAAGATTTTTAAAATACACATTCCGTATGTTTATTACTCGATGAGGGTTAAAGTTATTGCTTTTATGGTTTCCTTTAAAACCATTTAAGCAGGCAGAGGCTTCCATTCATCGACACTCATCAGTCAATGTGTGAGGCTATACAGATGTGTGTTATTTAACTCGAGTTATGAACAGGTGAAGGATTAAAATATTCAATATTATATCCCTTTGAGAATAGTATTAGATAGTTATGGGGAAAATAAACAATGGGCCACGAAGTCATACTAAATATAATTACTTCTGCTGAGATATTCAGTAACTACGTTAGCTATGGAATTACGTTATTGATCTAGACTCGTGACACATATTTTGTGATGTTAACCTTTTCGGAGTCTATCATTTTCCTGAAATGCACCGAAATGGCTAGAAGCTCTTGCATATGTAGAGTTAGTGTAACGGGGTTGAGTGCATGTGGGGTGTGTGTGTTTGCAGTGCCACTGATCCGAGAGTCATTAACAGTGCCAACACCTTTGTGCTTACTCAGTCTCGAGGTGAGGTTCTCGTGGTGCTTTACCCCACTTCACATTATTTGCTTTGCATAGACTGCCTATCTCATGAGGAACAGCATGATAATACCTGGAATGAGTGTTTTCCCTTTATCACATTTTGTCGATAGATAAACCCTGTGGAAAGTCAGGCCTCCACACAGGAATGTTTTTATCCACTAATAATACCAATACTTTTTTTAAAAAAAGCACATGTTATTTACGACTAAAACATTGTTTTTTTTTTAACAATTATTATTACTTTTGGTGTGTCGTGTTGAGATGGTAAGGTTTTCGGCTTTTCGCTGTTGCTGTGTTACAGGATATTTCAGTCTAAACAGTGAGTGCACTATCTTTCTTGTGTGCCACTGACTTCTGTGTGTATGTTCTGGTGCAATTGTTAAACATTTTCCTCCGTACAGTACATAGTGCACAGAGCCACAGCCGAGGGTCGGCCCTTACCGGATGACAGACAGAAAATCAAACAAAAAAAAAACTGTATCAGCTATTAGTGGGAACATTTCTAAACACGCCTTTCAAAGCATCGCCTTCAGATAATATGGACGGACCAACTAGCAACGCTCTGATATTCAGTCACTGAATCATGGCCGCGACTCCGTGCTATGCCCGTTACGTTGCCGTATTGCGAAAGCATCAAAAGTCTGAAGGCAAACTGGAACTTCTTCAGGGAGCTTTTGAATGCACTTGAATGAGGGAGCTGGGGGAATACGTTGAAGTGTACGTGGGTCACGGGAGAGAACGAAACAAAAAAAAGGACAAAGTGCAAAACCTGTGTCATGAAGAGTCCGTCCCTCTCTGTAGGGGTTTGTCTCTCTCACTAAGTGCACTCTTTTCCTTTCACCATGAAATGAGTCAACGTGCAGCCGGACTCACACTATAGAGTCTTTAATCTCAGAGCCCAGTCGGACTCGTGGCCGCGGGCACGCGGGTGAAATCTCTACGTGGCTGTCTCTCAAGTTCAGAGGCCTCTTCTCTGACTCGGAGAAGCTCTTGCTGTTGTCGGGCGACGAGCACTCGTGCGGCGGAGTGCTGCAGATGTAGTTGTCGTTGAGGGTTTGGTAGCCCTTGTGATCCGACACCGACGGTGTGACTGCGTTGCCATTGAGCGGCAAGTTCTCGGCCGGTTTGCCCACTATCCTGGGCTTCTGTATGTTGTTGCACTCGCCTTCCTTGAGCATGGACTTCATGTGGTTGCGGTTCCTGTAGACCACGAACAGAGAGAAGACCACGAGGGAAAACACCAGGAGAGCGCAGACGACGATCAGCTCGTTCCAGTAGGTCTTTGTGTTAATCTGTGGCGACCTGGCCTTCCCGGGCAGGATGATGAACTCCTCCTGGGGGATCTGTGGAGTACGTGACCGGCCTGTCGGGATGGTGCTCTCCTGCTTCGCCTCACCCCTCACGCAGTAGTTTGCCAGCAGCTGTCTGAAGCCTTCCTCCACTGACCAGCACTCGTAGGTTTCCTGCTTGTCAGCTTGAGCTACCACTACCAACCCCCCCTCCGGGCTGGGATAATGGAAGTGACCTGAACCTTCACTGAACTCCCACCTCCTTTCAGCCAGATTCGAGCGTAGTTTGCAAGGCAGGACCTTGAAAGTGTTGGCTGGGATAATAATCACCTGGCACAAGGACATTCCTGTGGAAGGATTGATCGGACACTGCATAAATAATCCACACTGCCTTCTCTGAAATGTTGAATTCATGATAATAACGGTGTGAAAAGACTAAACTGAGGTATAGAGAATGGAAAAAATCCAACGTAGAAAGCTGCATTTAAGAACAGGTCACTTACGTGTGGGTGGAGGCTTAGCAAAACGTGGGCTTGGCACTGTCTTGTTGCAAATAGCCGATGTGTCTGCCTCGTCTACATCCTGCTGCCAGACACTGAAACATTTACATTTAATTAGAAGGTGTGGGGGCGAGTGTTCGTCTTATACCGACACAACATCTGCCCAAAAAAATGTTTGTAGAAAATTACACGCACGTCTTTGTTGAAGCCAGTCTGACATCCAGACACTGCCTTCCGTTCCAGGCACAATAAGGGTCCCTGGATAGGATGCATTCCCCACAGCTCTGGTAATTAGTGCAGTTAGCAACTGGGACCGCCACCAGTTCAGAGAAAGAGGACACATAAAGTTGACCCTGTGGAAGAAAACGCCCAAATATACTTTCTTTATCTTCTTTGACTGACCATGATCTCAATACAACACACTATATATGCTTCTCTCTGTGCTATGTTAAAAGTAATTTCTTACGACTCTAAACAAGGACATGCCAGGATTTACAAAGTGTCACAACTCCAGCTGCTAAGTACACCAACAGTTTGCAAATCCCCTGAGAGAATGCTGTATGTAATTAGCCCAATGTACATTAAGTCTGCTGTAAGCTGTGACTCCACCTGGTGCATGGAGTCCGTAAACTGCCTGTGAATGCGTTTACAGAGCTTGTTATTAGTTTGCACCATGGGAACGCTCTGTAAAACAAATAGGGCCTGTTTTGACTCCCAGCACTTCGTCGTACCTTCTCAGTATCCAGCTCGATGTGCTGCACCGGTTGGGAGTGGCGGAAGAGCACCATCTCCTCGATGATGTGCATCTTGTTGTTGACGTTAACGGCTTTATGAAGCCTCCCATCATCTAGACAAGACACAGTGTTTGACTTAGAAGTTTTTGGTAAATGCTATGGATGATCCAGATGGTCTGATCAGTGAGTCTTTTTACCTGTGCCGATGAAGAGCACGTTATAGGCCTTTTGTGCAGCCACCACTCGATGCACGGCGATCTGGGTGTAGCGGACATTGCGTTTCAGCAGCAGAGGCTGGCTGCGGATCACGCTGTCCATCAGGAAGTGGTCTTTGACGAAATTCAGCACCTTGTCCGGCATGTGCAGCGAGGAGGAGATGCCCTGCTCTCTGGCAGCGTTGGTGATACACTGCGGAGGCACGTGACACATTGTATTTTTGCACATAATCATCTACAAAGGATAATCACACCAACTGCAGGTGCATGTTATTCTTTTCTAGCATTGTCAGTTTGCAGTGTTTTAAATGCGATAAACCTGCCAGAAAATGAAAAGAAGTCTGACAACACTGACATCATGTTGACAGACATGTACCAAAGTCTTGACATGACATGAGACAAAGTACTGATGCGTATGTGTACACTGATTCTCCAGCAGGGGGCAGCAGGTAGGTACTCACCGCTCCAGGCCGAGGGTCTGGGACTGGATGGTTGTATGTGTACCACTGCTGAGTCTCTCTGTTGACCTCACGGTATCGTCCATTAAAAGCTTTTTCCACCTGGTCCATGGTGAAGGAACATACTGCAGAGCTTCCTGACGCACCCTTGTACCTTTAAATACACACGAGCATGTCAACAACACGTTCTTCTACTGATCATTCCAAACACAGGACGCAGACGTGAGGTAACTGGAAGCTAAATGGCGGATCAATAAATCAATCAATAAATAACCACAATATATTTATTAATTTAAATGTTATTTAAATTATTATACATTTTATCCTTATTAACTTTTAGAAAACACTAAGAGTTGGTTTCTCACCACTGGGATGTGAAGACTCCATAAAACACCGTGTTCTTCCAGTCCTCTGGGGTGGGTGTCAGCACAAACATGTCCTGGATTATGTTGAAGGGAAAACCGTCGTCGGGCAAAGAGCACAGGAGCTGAGCCTTCAGGAAGGTCGTCCACTTCTTCTGCAGGACCCTCTCACCTCCTGCATCACCCTGCAACGCACATAATGTAGGTCTGAAGCCCGCTAACCTGTGGCCAGTGGTAAATGGCAGCTGACAATTGTTTTAATTAATTATTAAAGCTGTTAAATTAACATGCTTTTAAATGAAAAAGAAAAAGGAACATTACACCTTCCAGACAAATACGCTCCCTGTCACCATTTCTGTGATTCAGCCCTCATAGTGTTGCAGGTGGCACAATACTTCCGTTGATGTGAAGACTAATTCAGAGATGAGCGTCAAACCTTGGTGCGAGCGTGAATGTCAAGTGATTTGTGATAATGTATCGGTGTAAAATAAGCGGGATTTACGGAGCTGCGAAAAGGTGACCGGATGGTTTACACCGGCCTCACGGACGAGCTTAGTTTCGCCTTTGGGAAAAAAACGGATTAGGGATTTAAGGAGAAGATGATTTTCTGCTCCAGCCACATTGTTTACATCGAGTTTAATTGTATTTAGATTTAAGCCCCGAATCATAAAACGAACAAGAGGTTTAATGTTGGAGGGAGTCAGCTCTTTCAAAAATGTGCAGAGCAGAGGACAAAAGACAAATACTGAATGATCTAAAACCATCCCCTCAATTAACTTTATTCTAGAATGAGAGGAAATGACAGATGACCAGTAATGAGCATTTGAAGCAATTACTGTAGCAATCCATTCAGATAGTCCGCCAAATAGTACACCCCCCCCCCCGCTCCAAATCCTCCTGGCTGTACCTGGTTTTATAGTTTAATGTCTTCCTGTGCATGAACTGACTTCAAAATATTTCAAGCAAATGCATCCATCCATTCATTAATTCCCCGTAAAAGCATCTGTTGTTCAAAATGCTGTTCAGAAAACTATGAATATGGCTGGCAGTAATGGCGTCTTTCTGGGAAACTCAACAATCCTGCAAATGAGAACGTGCCTTGTTTGTTTGTTTTTTTCCCCCCTTTTTTTCCAGCAAAACATTGTTTATCATTCCTTAGTAAGATTCAATGGCCTGGAACCTGTGTACTAAACACCCGAATAAACAAGGAGATGGACTGTAGTCATAGTAATAAGTCAAACAGAGGGTTAAGAGACTGGGATAGGGCTCATTATGTGTTTGAACAGGAATCACTGTAGACTTTTACCTTTAAGGTAGAGACAACATCTGTCATCTAGGGATTTACCTCGTTTTGAAGCTTTATTATGGTTTGCATTTATACAACAACGTGTTGTACAACAATGACGCATTGTTACTAATTCCTTTACCTGCACCAGAGTGCTTAGATTTCAAACACATTCAAAGCGATATGTGACAAAACCTCTTAAAAATCAATCAATCAATCAACCAAATTTTATTTGTATAGCCCATATTCACAAATTGCAATTTGCCTCATAGGGCTTTAACAAGGAGAAAAAACGTGGTGAGTTTATATTTACATGACTCCATTAAGTGGTAACAGTGGTCAGGTGCGAATGCTAATGCGACTTGTCGTTTGCCACTGTGTGCTGCTCTGTGATAGGCTGGTGACCTGTCCAGGTTGTGCCCTGCCTCTGATGCAAAGTCAGCTGGGATTGGCTCCAGCTCGGCCCCTGACCCTCTATGGATAAGTGGTGTAGCTAATGGATGGATGGTTACTCAGTTTCTATATATGACAGCAGGAAGAGTGTCAGTGAAAGTATAAACAATACTAGCTCCCTCTAAGGTGGACACAAAGAAATCAAATAAAGACTCTAACTCATTGTGAAAGTCACAACTTCTCCTTGGACAGTGAGAAACACAAATACTGGTCAAAGACGGTGTGGGGTCTGCAGTTTGGTTGAAAAGGCCACAGGTGATAATCCATGCTACAGTAATCCTAAGCCTTTTTCCGTTGGCTACCGAGTCCTGTCTGAACACAAATGTTTTGGTGAAACACGATAAGAAGAGAGGGAGGATTTGGAGGGAAAAAAAAAATCAAACTGGGGGGAAAATGTGCAAGAGGAATGTTTTCAGTGTAACACGAGATCCTGCGTCACTGCGCAGAAGAACTGTGTGCTGTGGAAGTCAGCTGTGAAAAGTATGGATAGACAGAACACAGGGAACGCACAAACAACCCTCCACTTCCCGATCTGATAGATTCCTATAAGGATATGAGGGAGTGTGTGTGTGTGTGTGTGTGTGTGTGTGTGTGTGTGTGGGGTGTCAAGAGATGTAGCTCAAGGGTTGAAAAGGCCTGTCTGCTTTCGAGCATCACTCACCTTACACACCCGAGCGATGCGTGACACAATGGTGTTGTCAAAGAAATCAAACTCCTTTCCTGCTTCACTGAAGAAGAAGTAAATCTTATCATCGTCGCCCACTGGGTTGCCCTTTGGCAGGCTCTCCTGTATGTACGCCGAACCAACAAAGGCCGGGTCTGAAAGCAAAGCAACACAATTGTCAACATAGAGTGTGTATTTATATATATATTTATATTTTTTCTATATTTATATAAAAATATATATTTTTATATTTTTTTGTTGTAGGTAAACACTTTGCATTCAGATCATCTCTGGTCAGTTCTAGACCGAACCATATTTGGCACAAATAGCCTGAGAATGTGATTCATCTCATAACAGTTCACACTAAGAGGCGACGGCCTCCAGATGCAGTGCCACACCTTGAAGCCAGTTGAGTGAGTTTTCTGTTTTCAGAGCCGTTCCCTGGCTTAGACTCTTGTAAATGATGGGTTCGTTGCCTTGGAAATTACTGACTGTACCAGCATACAGCTCCCCATCTGTGACACAGTGAAGAAGACCAGTGAAAACGGGCTTGATGAAATCCAGAGGATGTGTCCCAGAGTGACTTCTCCAAATCAAACATTTCCATACAAGCATGAATTTACAATTTACTGACAGTCACACTACAGCCAGACCTACCAGCCATGATGGCAGTCGACTTGTATTCAGGGTTGAACGGGCATCGACTTCGTCCATCTTCTGTAAGGAGCTCACCATTGCTGCTCTTGAGGAAGGAGAAGTCTGCAGTATTCTGTAAAAAAAAAAGGTTTTCAGTCCGTCATTGACACACAGGTCATCCTTGTATGTTTGTCTTAAAAAACATGTTCTAAAAAATATATGTGGAATGCAGAAAATGAATGTGTGGGACAATAAAGGCGTTTCTTCTTCTTCTTGTCACAAACTGATTTAAAAGGCTTTTAAAGCATTTGAAAGAATACATTCTGCTATAATATGATTACGAGCATCAAATATTTTGATCCATCTCCCTTCAGTAGCGGAGGGTCTCAGAGCTGACAGGCAGGTACCTAGTTTTAGATGCTCGAGTATCTGATAAATATTTCAGTCTTGCACAAGTTGACAATGAACGACACATGTTTTTATGTAAACAGGAGATGCACAGGTTTGGTAAGCTCCTCACAGACGGTTTTATATAAACACTTACAATGTAAGCACAGATGGGGCTGAAGGCATACGTCCCACAAACGTACAGGTGGGTGCTGTTCACGTGGAGTAAAATCTTGACGTAGTTGAAGCAGTCCGTCTGAATAAAAAAAGCAAAATAAAGAGTTTACTCCAAAAAAAAGGGTTGACTTTTTTTATAGCTTCATCCACATTGCTACAATTCATCAGAATCAGAAATACTTTACTGATCCTTAGGAAAAGCACTGTGTGTTATTATATTCCTCCCAATCAAAACCAGAGCTACTGTATACACTGTAAATAATAATAAATATACAATACAGCACATTCATATGAATTAAAACAGGTGAAGACAAACCCTAATAACTAATGGCCCAAATACATTCACTGCGCAAAATAAGGAAGACGCTTGTGTTTAACAGTCAAAACAAACACTGATTCATTCCCAGTAAAATTAATTAATTCACATTCACATTGGTCTGTATCTTTCCATATGTATAAATGTGGCAGTGAAGCAGGCCAACAAAGCGAACAGCAGAGTGGCAGGGAGGAAAAGTTTGTTTGGAACTGGAGGGGAAAAATCCATTGTTGCAGAATGGAAAGTCACAACCTGACAGGAAATTTCCAGGGTTTTGACCTGTGTTTTTTTTCAATTTTTTTTTTTTTAACCAACATTCAATGTAACTGCTGTCAACTCACTTGCAGGTCTTTGCCTTTGAAGCTGCACTCATCTCTCTTCCTCTCTGGAGTTTTCCATGTGAGCTGCAGCAGAGAAGCACATAATGTAGAGTTAATACAGCGAGGGCTGGGTTATTCACACTGGCATTACAATGTATGACTAAATTCATATTGCACCTCTGGGAACCTTTAATTCCTACATTTACACGGACACAGACTACGACACTGCATATGGCTCTGCAGTCAACAGACGCCTCTTACATTTCTGTGTAGCTTGAGTGCGCTGATATCAGAGAGGTTGAGAGCAAAGAGAATCTCCCGAGCGCCGACGTAGAGCATGTTGTCGTCTTTACTGAGGAGGAGGGAGGTGTAGTTGAAGACGCCGCTGACCGAGAAGCTTCTGGTTGTCCTCTCCTTCGCATCTGAACAGAAGCAAACAGATGAGATGAAGCGATGCATCCAACAGGAAACTGAAACACTCATGCTGCAATTGGACTTTGTCGGGCAATTTAACAAATACTGGAGTTTTACAGCACTAAAGACTAAAGATCTGGGCCCATTTATCTGTGTGGATGGAAGCACATCCGTGTGTCCACCATCAGGTCCATGTCGGAGAGAGAAAAAGGAACACAAGCAGAAAGATCCTCAGATTTTCCTTGAATAACAATTTGTCTTTTTGCAGCCACATCATCACCTGACTGAGGCCGAGGGTTGAATCACCAGTCCTGCCTATAATCGCAGCTTTCAAAGATTGAGTGTATCTCAGATTTGTAGCAGCCTTGAGGCCTCTGCTTTCCTTGATTGAATTCCAGCATAAACAGAAGCAGGGAGCTGATGGAAAGTGACTGAAGCCTCGGAAACACAACTTTTTACCCTTAATGTGAAGACTGAGGAAAATATACCCCTATCTATCTATCTATCTATCTATCTATCTATCTATCTATCTATCTATCTATCTATCTATCTATCTATCTATCTATCTATCTATCTATCTATCTATCTATCTATCTATCTATCTATCTATCTATCTATCTATCTATCTATCTATCTATCTATCTATCTATCTATCTATCTATCTATCTATCTATCTATCTATCTATCTATCTATCTATCTATCTATCTATCTATCTATCTATCTATCTATCTATCTATCTATCTATCTATCTATCTATCTATCTATCTATCTATCTATCTATCTATCTATCTATCTATCTATCTATCTATCTATCTATCTATCTATCTATCTATCTATCTATCTATCTATCTATCTATCTATCTATCTATCTATCTATCTATCTATCTATCTATCTATCTATCTATCTATCTATCTATCTATCTATCTATCTATCTATCTATCTATCTATCTATCTATCTATCTATCTATCTATCTATCTATCTATCTATCTATCTATCTATCTATCTATCTATCTATCTATCTATCTATCTATCTATCTATCTATCTATCTATCTATCTATCTATCTATCTATCTATCTATCTATCTATCTATCTATCTATCTATCTATCTATCTATCTATCTATCTATCTATCTATCTATCTATCTATCTATCTATCTATCTATCTATCTATCTATGTTAGTACGGACCTATTGGTTTACATTTGTTTTTTTCCTTCAATGACGAGTGGGTAATTGTAACGTGGTATAATTTAATATCATGTTTTGTCTGAAGGTCAGCTGTAAAACATAGCGCCATATTTAACGCCGCTCAAATCAATATTCTACAGCCGCAGTTAAAAAGCTTTTTATCCACTCACTGTTTTGAAAACTTTACCTAAACCAACAGACACAGACAGACGTTTCCCCTCAGGCGTCCGTGGAGACCAAAAGGAGAGCAGTCATGAGCACCAGTCCGCGCCAAAGACCACAAAACCAGGATCCAGTCACTTCTGGAGGTCAAACAGTACGCTGACTCGTACCTTCAAAACAAAATTACAAGCCTGCGAGTGTATCCTAGTTGAACTTCTACCTCCGCCCATCCCCTCCCCACGTTCACCACAGTATCTTAAAGAATCCTCTCTATTGTTGTTCTACTGTCTGAGGCTGATTCATGAGGGAACGTTTCATGACAACGTGGCCCCAGAAATGTTGTGCCGAGCAGGACGAGGGAAAGAATGAGGGACAGAGTCAGGATGGTTCGGAGGAAGAACCAAAGAAGTGGCCTTCGTGTCAGGTCAAGAGACGTTCGACAAACCGATCCTCGGCTTTGTCCATCTTGCTTTTTATTGTAAGGGAACCTCTGAGAAAAAATAAAACAGTTTCCACAGTCGCCATCCGTGACCCTGTATGTGAGGGCCGTAACGGTGAACGCACTCCACACGCCTCGGTTCAACCTCCGACAGCTGTAAGCAATATGGGATCATTGTAGTTATTACGTAATTGAAAGTAATTTCTCCAAATGACACACAAATGACTTACTAATCTATTTGGAGGGGAAATTAATTATACTGGGCTTGAAGGAATCCTTCCACATTTTTGTTGCCTCTGATTTCCTGATGGGTTTGTGACCAAAAAAATGTGGAGAGATAATTAATAGCATGAACGATCCCCTCCGAAGAGCAACCGAGGAGTAATTTGTCCTGTGGTGTCGGAGATCTAAGAGCCTTCTTTTGAAGGGCAAGTCCAACGGATCGGTGGCCTCGCTTATGAGGAGGCCGTCGTTAACAGCTTCATGTTGAGGAGATCAAACCTCATCATAAACGACTGTTCTGGTTCACACTCAGCAGAAGCAGAAGAAAAACTGCACCAGCTAACTCTTTTCAACTGGATCCAAATCTGGTCAACAGGAAACCTGTTGTTGAACGCTGGAGTTTGCAGAAGATGAGTTCCGGTCATATTCTCCTTATTGGGATTAAGAGCAGGCAATAGATAGATGACTGGTCATCTATAAGAAGGGACATCACATGCCCCATTTTCCTGCCCACAAACATGACTCAGGCTGTGTCCAAAATTGCTCCCTAACCCCTACATAGTGCACTATATAGTGACCACGCCATTTTGTAGTGGTGTCCGAATGCTTAGGGATCATAGCATGTCCACTATATAGTGCACTGAATGTATCCAACAATTCACCGCGAAATGTAGTGAACATACTAACCGGAGCAAGATATCCCATCATGCAATGCCAGAAATTCTCTGGGCTGCCCGGAAGTGAAAATGGCGGACGGACGGGAGGGAAATATACATAAATATTATAAAATATAACAAAATACGAAAATAAAAAGTACAGGACAGTAATCAAAAGCCTCTAATTTAATAAAAATGCAGTGGTAAACACACAACTATTTTGTGAGACGACAATACTGTGGTACGTTTTAATTGTGCGACAGCGCCGAGAGTAGTGTCCAAAAGTGTCCGAAAGATTTTTCTGTTGATCTCACTATATAGTGCACTACATTTATTTCCCTATGTAGGGAGTAGGGAGTAGGGAACGAGTGAGTGATTTCGGACACAGCATCAGTCTCTCCAGGGACATAAGATGGACGCTTCCAAGCCAGATCAAGATTCACATTTTAAAGTGTTGTATCCGCAAAGCAATGGACATAAACTGCATAACCTTAATGCGACCAACTACAACCTCAACCTACAACTTCACACATGCACACAGACTCCAGGATTTATGACCGTTGGGTAACCAGACTCAAAACTGAAATTATGTATCGTCTGCATGTGTATGTATCAAAATCCAGTTGTGTGGTTTCAGGCACAAGCCACATTCTGATATACTTATGAATAATTATCACTGACATTTTGCCTGGAGGCCAAAAACAGACGAGGTAAATAATATCATAAAAGACATACGTCATAACATGAAAATATATCAAGCTATCAACCTTTCTGTTTGTGAACATAACCTCAAAACCACTGTTTTCGTCTGACTCCTCCATAATTAAGTTCTTGATCTCGGTTGTGTCAAACTGTGAAACTGTGTGTGCCGGTGCGGGTGAGGCAGTGGCCACTGGGACAGGAAACCAAAGTCTCACTGGGTTAATGTCGGAGCAACAGCGGAGGTACTGTCGCATTGTCTGGTGACACCAAGATGGAAAACAGTCCCCACTGGCTGGCCTAACTAAATTACAAGCGGTAATTTTAAACTAGCTATTAAGAGCTGAATGGTGAATGGGTATTTGTGTGGGAGAGTAGACCTGGGAAGTTGAAGGACAGGGACTATAGCATCTGGAATGCATCACGACAACAGGCCAAGAGGGTCACATCGCGGGAGATTCATTAGACGAGCTGAGAGCCTGCTGTTTGTATTGGTTTGTAGGGTACTGTCACCACCGCACCACGCTGACGCTTCCAGAAAAAGCATTGTAATACTGTAAATACTGAGACAATTTTATGTATAGACATAAATTAAGATTCCATGTATTCGGCAGGGAAGAGCAATTACATAAATAGTAAGGTCGTATAGTAAGTATGACATATGTACAGTAGATGGTGCGTTTTATTAGGGGATAGAAATCAGTCAATCTGTTCTGATTTCAATAACACAGTTGTTCTTATACCTATTAACCTGTCGTTTTTAAAAGAGCCGGCATCTTGTATCTAAAAGATCGCTTTCCCATGGAGACCATGTGGGTCAGGGGGCAACAAAGGCTGACCTCGGATTAGCCACAATAACGTAAACCAGTTGCAAGTTCATCTGGAGCACATCTTGACGTTTTCTTCAGCGTAAACAGGGATGAAGTGTGAAGAACGGGTCGTGAGTTTAATTACAATTTAAAAAAAAACAACAACTTTCTATATTATTCTCTTTTTTTATTGTCGAATAGCAAAATGGTTGTAACGACAACAGGTTTCTGCAATGCATCGTTTCACTGGGATCTAACTTCACAGCTACTAAAAAAAAGGGATCAGTCGATAAATGTCGTAGTTGCGTCTTCGTTACATAGCTGTGCGCTGTCATCCAGTGTTACACTGCAGCATGTTTAGGCATTCGTACCATTAAAAAAAAAAGTGCTGTCCAGCTGTGTGGCAGCAACACAGTATTGAAAAGCCTTTATCTCACACGACGCCACCGTCACTTTGAATTAAGCGAGGGGAGCTGATCCACGCGGTCTCGACACGACAGCTTTGAAACAACCCAAGTGCTTTACTCTCGCTTTGGCTGTGGGCAAGGATACACAGAGTTAAAGCGTGACTGTCGCCTGATGTCTAACAGCGCAACAAGCAAAGACAGGCAACGTAAATGGCTTAAAGGTGTACCTTTAAATAATGCTCCGACACTCTAAGCCGTTCAGCATGGTTCGCATTAAAGCCTGGAACAAAGGGGTAGAGAAAAGCAGATGCAGACCCGACTCCCCGCAAACCCATGATCCGTCCTGATAGGCGCATAATGAGAACCAGACAAGTGTTCACACCGTGACACATACAAATCCCCATTCATTATTCATGGAAGATTACCCTCTTCATTAAGGCAGAGCCGGGGACTGAGGGACAGAGAGAGAGAGAGAGAGAGGAGGGGAAGTCAGTTTGTGAAGTGTTACCGGATGCGAGGCCCAACAGGCCTCTGGTCTACCGACAGTATCGCAGTCAAAGCATGCAAGCCATCAAGATAACTGGAATCTGGAGAGGACGATGACGTGCAGGAAGCAAGATGAGACCGGGCAGATTCGGCTGTACAAAGTTCAGGTCCCTGAGCCCTGAAGCTCTCCATTTGGCTTTGATACTGTAAACACAATAAGACAAAGCTCTTCTGCGAGGGGGGGCTGGAAAATGTCTGTGTGGCAACAGCAAGACAACTCCTATCACCAGGCCCCCGCTAACACTGACCAGGTGGTTAAGGGTTGTTTTCGTTTTTTTTGCTTTGCATGGTCTGTTTTCGATTTGGATTGTTAGGCTTATTGCATTTAGCCAGCTAATAGATTTGGAGTCACTACAAGCCCTCGGTCATGTCGGAGTGGGTCAGAGGGACCTGATACAATCGCTCCCTGTTAGGTTTTATTGGGGATTGTAACTATCTCTGTTGTTAGAGCCTGGTTGTTTCCTGCATGCCACTTTGTGGAAAGGCTGGTGCTTATCAACGCGGTGAAGTTGCAGCAACCGACATTTCTAGAACAAAACAAGCCAACGACTGAGAAAAACTCTTGCATTCTAGCCATAATACAAAAATAGAGTTGTTCACCATAGCGAAGGCATAGCATGAACACAGCCTGCACACGGGCCTCTGACATGTGGGTTTCACATGTTTTTACGGTGGCGTTCAACGCCAACTGCACGCCCTAAAAGCAAATCTTCCCATCACAACAGGGCGAAGTGTGAAGCGTCTTTTCACCGCGTGATTGATGATGTGTGTTGTTGTGAAACGCTCCGGCGGGGTTGAGCTGCGGGCTTTGTTGAGGCTGGCAGGTGAGAGGTATCACTTGTTGGTGTAAGAGGTCTTACATGTGGGTAGCTGCAGGCTCGGACAGGAACGATGGCCGACCTGCTCAGAGTGACCCACTTACTGGAAGTTTTATTCATGTGTATAATACCTGATCAAGAGAGATCTCTCAGCTTTATCCTCTCTGACATTAAGACCGATAATAATGATGGTGAATGGGAGTCGCTAACCGCAGTTCAATCACTGAAAGCCTTGCACTGATCTCATAATCCATCATTCTGTTTAATTTTCCATTGCGATACTAAGACACAGTAAAATCCAACATGTCTTCCAAGTGCGCCGGTACATCATTGCGATAATTGCGTCAGTGACGATAAAGTACTTATTGGCACCAGTAACAGTAGCCAGTAGCCCATTTGAACAGAGCATCCTGCAGAGAAAGCCACAACAAAACACAGATTCATAACAAGATCCAAAGAGTGTGTGAAGGTATCCATCCACCTGAGGGTGGCGCGCCAGACAACAGCGAGGCTCAGCAGCCCGGTGAGAGATGTGCTCATGTGATAGTGATGCATTACTGTTGCGTCATGGTAACTCTATAGTCAAGAAGTTGATTGAACTTACTGTAGGGGAAGGTGAGGCGTGGGGTGACATCGCTCTCTGCGACAGCTGAATGGAAGCAACCAACAAGCAGGACGGTGTAGGCTGGGAGACGGAGCCAAGCCATACTCGTTGTCCACATGCCTCCTCGGGGGCCGCCAGCCAGCGTGAATTATTTTTTGCCTTTCAGCGTTTTGGGGAATTCATAAAGGGGCGACTTTTTTTCAAGCTGTGTTTATTTCTCTCTCCCTTCCCTCCGTTTTGCTGCAGCTCCAGGCCCTTAGATTAGATGGGTTGTTGTGAAGTCTGGCCACTCCTTCAGGCTGCAGAGGCCAGTTTGAAATGTAGATCAGTGACCTCAGAACAAGACGGACGGCCTCCAGCGCTCAGCCTCCATGAAGACACAACCCGGCTGCGTCTCTGGCTCGGATCTGCAAACACGAAGGAAACAGCGCTCATTAAAATGAATGGATCATACAAGCGGCTGAGGGGTTGAATGCTAACATGCCCTCACTATTGATAGTTGTGAGGTTGAAGTGAATATCAATAGTTTTGCAGGTGAAGCAAAAATACTGGTTCCATCATTTTTTAGAAACATGGGGAGAAAATCGGCAATAGCCGATGTAAATAGTCGGAATATCCAAACACCAGACCTCCTGGCATATGCACCATATTATCATTTAACCTGGTGAAGAACTAGATCACACGATTAATACACTTGGGGACATTGATTTTGCACAAAGGTTCGTGGAAATCTATCTCATTCTGAAATTTCAGTCTGGGTTAAAGCGGTGGAGCAACAAAAAAATTAATAATATTTTTGCTTCTTTTCAGAAAGAAGGTGGCATAGAAACACAGTAAACAAAAGCCGAGCCACACTCTTGATATCAAGTTGAGTCATTCCTGCTGAGGTTGAATGGTGTCACTTCTAGTGTCTGTTTCCAGGTGTATAGTATTGTGGTGATCATTAACAGAATACAATGAGAACCACACTCAGATCAGGTTCATTTGATAGTGTCAGCTACTGACAAACAACCTGACACCCTCAAAGCTGCCATCTCCTCTGTGACCTGTATGCAATGGCTCTATTGTGCACTGCGCTGGAACTATTTTCATTTTTTTTCTTTTCAATCTCTGGAACTCTTTGTTAACGATTTAAGACAATGACAATGAGTGACACCCAAATACCAGCTCGTATTACATTACTCACTGGAGTTTCTCACCACGTCTTCCCCTCGGCTGAACCTCCGTTTTATTACCGAGCACTGACTGGTGTCTATACGTTATAAACAATAACGCTATGAAATATTTTGACGGCCACAGGCCTCCGTTCTGTTTGCTCACAGTTGCGGTGAGAAAATCTCGGAAGATAAAATAGGCCAAAGCCAAAGGGAATGGACATATGTGCAGAGGCCCATTGTTCATCTCTCAGTAAAAATCACTAATATTTAACTTAAAGCTGTTTAAGAGCTGACACCGACACTGACTAATACGTTTATTTCTGTTGATTCTTTTTTTTTTTCAGGACAAACCAGAACAAAGCCACAGGACAACGATTATACCAGTAATGGAGTTATGAGGCATTTCAGTGATGCTGATTAACTGGGAGAGAGTTAGTGAGACATGAGGGGAAACTCAATCCAGACATCCCCACTTCCAACTGCAAACGCTCCATTACAGATGCCACAGGGAGCTCCTCATTAACTGCAACCAACGAGAGGCTCAGTTTCGCGTGGGCTATGGCAATCGATAGCAAAAGCCAGCCAGGGAAGCTATTCCTGGTTTCTATCAAGGGGCTCCTGACTCTTAGTCAATAAGCCGTCTGACGTTTGCTGCAAACACAGACATCTCCAAATCGGAGCCGGGCACAGTGACATTTGGAGGAGCGGGGTAGACGCGACTGAGGCCCGGGAACAAGACTCGAAAAATTGTGTTTTACAGCTGTGAGACATACCCATTTTTATTGCGTTGATTTTATACTGTTGAGGAATAAAACTAAAGGGCAACTTATTCGAAACAAGCTACGTTTTTCTCAGAATCAAAATTAATAATAAAAAAAAAGCATTCTGAATCTATAAAAAGGAAAAGTAATGTGGAAACCATAAGCAGTGATGACTGCAATGACAAAAACAGATGACGTTATTAAAGGCTTCTCCAGGGTCAGTCACTGTCTGAAGGTTCATGGACAACACCAGACGCAGCCACGAACATCATTAGTGTCCTTTTGTGTGGAGCACGTGAAAAGTGAGTCAAACACTTGACCACAGAGCGGCAAAACTAACGTCAATTCAGGGTGAATGAGTGTGTGCGCGCGTGTGCGTGTGCGCGCACGGCTCAGCGCGACTGAGAGAACAAGGGCCCCTCTGACACCGCAGAAATCTATATGCAACTCTGCACTTCACTGCTCTCTCCTACATGATGCATAAACTGAATCATCCCTTTCACTCCCCACACAGACGTGACAGTGTGCTGCGGCTGTGGATGATCCTCTCCCATCTCTCTTCTGCCCGTGAGCTCCACTTAATAAATCTCTCCAGTCCATATCAGGTCCGTGACAACATGTGCGCCTTATCAGTTTGACATCATTACTGCATTTGGTTAAACATTTACCACAGGTTATAAAACACTGGGGGGTCTTAAAGCAAAGGACACAAATACGTATGTGACGCTTAATTTATTTATTTACAGACATTTATATTCAACTGTTTTTCTTTTTTCTTTTTTTTTGCCTTCTCGTCCACAAAGACTCTTTACGATCGACTCCAACACAACAATTTATCACTATCTCTAATCCCATCAGAGGAAATATTCTGATCTGAGGGATGAACACACTGTGAAACTGAACGCTTAGAGGAAACGCTTGACCTTTGACCCAAAGTAGAGTATAAAACATTCTCATAATTTCTCATTATCCTTCTTACACTGTCATAATATAATTTGCAGCAGACAGGGTCAAATGGAGGTCACGAGATGGATCTTTAACTAAACACAGAAATTCCCAGTACTCCGAACCAGGCATTTCCGGGTAATAAAGCCGAACCTACGACTATATATCACTGAATGGCAACGGCTGACCAATGACAGCACTACTTATGAGACTATGTGAGTATTATAAATAGCAAGTCAGCATATAGGGCTGAAACAGGTGGCAGCATATATTAGTATTGCCATCAGAGCTGAGTTTGGGGGGGGGGGGGGGCCAAGCTGAGTTTGGGGGGGGGGGGGGGTCAAGGATTCCACACACACAGCCTGTTGACTGATAAATATGACCTCTTGGTATGCCTGTCATCTCAGGAAGCCGCACACGCACAAACACACACACATTGGCCGCCTACGTCACACCCCTGTGGACAATCCAAGTCACATGCTCCCAGATGTGGCCTGCAGCCTCTGATCGGGAAACCTCACCTCCAGCCCCCTTCACACCCACACCCCCCCGACGGACTCTCAGATGTGAGAAGGAGCAGATGTGAGGTGCGGAGGATATCATCTGTCTGGGGAGGCTTGAGTGCAGGAGCGCGCCTGCACATATGGACAGTCACTGATTCACCTCAGTGTTGATACAGTTCTGCACCGGACCTCCCGCCCACTACAGGTTATTTTACAAATCCTCATCCCAGGCCTGCAAGTGCAGCTGCCACGGTAATCAAACACCATTATACAGTATAGTATACATATATTACTCAACTATTAGTCAACATGCATCACGGGTATTCTTCACGAATGTCAGACAAGGACATTCAATTGTGGAGATAGTTTTGCACATCGCAGCTCTCATCTAACGTTACCAGCATTTACACTACGTCTATCGAGATGTCAAAAATGTCCTGACGATTTTTATCTGACAATCTGATGTTCCCCAACCAACTGATACGCACATATTTTTCTGGGTACACAGACAAAACAATAATACCACAAAGTGAGATTAAAGTACCTAAATGCACTAAAGTCCTACACAACTTAATTGTGCGTTTTTCTTTGAAAAAACATCAATAGGAAACTAATAGTTAAATATCAAAGGACGTTGTGCACAAACTTTGTGACAAAGTCTCCATGGGGTGACACTCTTGACTGACTGACCCAGTCCCGTTCCCCGGTGAATAAAAAGTTCTGAAGTCTGTAGATGTGATGCCAAATCCTCGTAGACCCAATTTAAGTCCAAACCCCAGGCCTGGGTAGGAGTAATTAATGGCTCATTCGTTCCTGATTGAACCACACAGCAGTAATTCAGACCGTATGCGAATCTAAAGACTTTTAATTGCTTAATTAAACTCTTATTGAACTACCGCACAGAGATACAGATTATTACGTACTTGAGGTGCGGTGGAGTTGAATCAATCACGCTTGCTTTTCCTCTGGGGCCCGTGACACACGGTCAGAGGTTGTGGATTTGAACGTCCCACATTTGAAGCTATTAGAGCATTGGGAGCATATTGATAGAATACAGTAGTGCTGTGAAAGCGGATGAGCGTATTTCATCGCCCCTGCCTTTGAAACGATTTGAGAGCCTAAATCAAACCCTGTCTCAGAAGTGAAAAATATTCAAAACGATATTCCGTTTCATTCCGTTTCCCCTCTGCGCAAATTTCCATACCAGATGTGGCGCGAGCAGAAGCTGCTTGCTGATGACATGTAAAGTGGCGGAGCAGGGTCTGAAGCTGCCGGGCCTGCTATCACTATCAGGGCCGGAACAGAGCAGGGGGAGAGAGGAGCAGCGGGGGCTCTGAGACGGAAAAGTGCATTAAAACACTGGACCGGAGGAGAAAAAGGGACAAGCAAGTGAAAGGGCAAGGACAGATCCCCCCATTAAATTTCTTTATGAGCGCTTGGATAGCGATGGAGTTCACCTGAGATTAACTGGTCTCATTAGACACAAACACTCGACTCGATGAGGTCCTCACCACCGCGCCAGAGTCATTTGCCTCTCTTGGCTTTGGGCCTTTTATTTCCCGGCACCAAATCCCCCCGTCAAAACACATCAGAGAGGGCGTAAACCCGGATTAAACCTACTCATGTGCTGTCATTAATAAATCCTCCAGCGTGGTAAATACGGAGAGTAATGAATAGGCTGGAGCTTGTGCACTTTTCCCTGCACTCCTTTTCACTCCTCTTTTCACAACCCAGTGGAAGCTGATCCACTTTTCGGAAGCGGCCCGCCCCGTTGATCTGGCAGAAATGGCCTATTTCTTTTCTACCGGTGTCACACCCTCCATTGAGGAAGGGAACACCCCCGGGAGCAGCGGCGTTATCGCCTGGTCCACCATTCACAAAATCGCCGACCCATTTTACACGCCATTAATCAACTACTGCGAACCTTAAAAAGATCCCTCTAATTAGCCTCTCGCTCTTTAATCGATTTCCCTCCTAAACACTCCGTTTATTGGCCCATTCACACTATCCCTTATTCTTCTCAGTGTATAAGACACTGTTTTAGTTAATAAAGTCAGTGTTCAAAAGTTTCAATGATTCTAATGTTCAACATTTGTGTAAAGGAAAGACTTTCTGGAGGACGCTGCTGCAGCTGACAATACAGTTATTCATACTGTTGTTTTGACTGTACTAAATGTTCATATGATGATTGCTTATTAACTTGCTTGTTGTTTATATGTTGCTTATTAACGGGGGAAAATAATTCGGACTCCTCTAACAGGAAGTCCTGGTCGCATAACGTTTCATAAAGCCAGACAAGGGTGTTAGCGTCGACGAGTGTGACGATTCGCAGCAGAGTCCAGTAAAAGCAACAAATTCCTCAAGGACTGTTTTATGGAGAGACATAAAATATGGAGCATAATATTGTTCCGTGCACTGTTTCAGAAACCAAGGCCCTGTGTTTTTTTTTTCTTTCTTTCTTTTTTTATGAGGGGCTCTGGCGTCTGCCCGACACAGGTGAGGAGCAGCTCTAAGTAGGTCAGGCCTGCTGAAACACTCACTCTTATTCGAGATGTCTACGCTCGTGCACTTAGCAGTGAAATATTGACCCTGATGGAGTTAAGTGCTGATAACGCGGTGCTGACTTCAGGTGCTTTATCTCTCTGCTTCTTGTTTACCCTCACCGACTTGATTTGTTTTCACAGATAAGTCTACGGGTCACCACCATGTGTTGATGCTGATGCGGTTAAAATACAAATATGAATATACCCATGTGTAATTCCTGCGCTGACACTATGCGCTAACCATGCTATGTAATTAGAATGTGAAATAAATATATCAAAAATGACTTCTGAGGAATTATTTCAAAGGAAACACCCAAATACTTTATTGTGATAATATAAATAATGCTCCATAAATTCATGGGCCATTCAACTGCAAACAATACCCTGAAATATTTACCATCGATGAAATTGATTAGGCTGGTGTGGCATCCATGAAAGGCTGTAAACAAAGCGGCGTTCTCTCTTGATGTCCGCAGCAAGAAGCTTGCGCGCATTCCACTAGCTTAGAGCTTTAGACAGAAACTCAGGCTAAAGGCCACTGGGCAAAGAGCTGAACACATCCATCACCGTGTTTGGCCGATAAAAGGCTCAGAACATCCCCGCATGGGCATCAACCATGCAGACTGCAGACCCAGTCCCGAACCCTCGAGATCAAACCAGTGGGTGAAACACAACAAGCCTCACGCATCACCTTCATCGCTTTCTCCATCACTGATGATCATTTCTACAACTGATGCTCCTCCAAACTTACTAACTACACATTTGCCATTGATTAATTAATTAACTTACCGTCGATTGATTGCTAGACAAAATAACCCTTCCTGCATTCTGACTGATGATAAGCTTTAAAATGTTTTTGTTTTATTACTGATGAATAGCGTAGGCGATTAGTGTCGCCTACGCGGTGTCGTCAGATTCCTCATGCCTGTGGCTGTCATGGTTTATTTATCATTTGTCTTGGGCTTCAACCCTTTATATGTATTCAGACTTGATATGGGGCGTAAGTCAAATTCTCCATATGTGACCCCCTCTATTTGGCAGATAGACCACATTAAAATATCTTGATGGGGGAGGGCTGTCCCCTTTATGTGGGGTCTAAAGTGGGGCAGCTGCCCCCCACATGCAGTGACCTCACTTAGTAAAGATCAATAGTGGGCTGCACATTCCTCAATCCAAGTCCTCAGGAGACACTTAGGTCTTGGCATCCCAACCATGCACGCCATCTTGTGAATCCTTTAGCGCCCTAATATTTGGGGTGAATTCCAGTCATTGACATCCAACATCCTAGACGACCGGATCTGACCTACGGGGGCAGCGCATCTGGTAAACCATACGGGGGGTGACGAGTCCTTGTCACTCAAGGGTATCACGCCATAGGTCGCGCTAACGCGGCCACTCGAGGCCAATTTGTCAAGCTACTTCTAATTCCGCATGTTTGCGCTCAAAGTTTTTTTTCCCTGTGCCCTTTTCCATTTTCCCTTTTCGGTCGCGCCGTATACGCCCGAGCACACAGCAAAATTATGGGGCCCACATTGATCCCACGGCCGGATCATTTAATGGCTGACTGGTTGTTCTATTTGACAAGACAAGCATAATAAGGGGATTAGCAACCTATCAGATGACAGAGTTCAGCGTGCTTGGCTGCAGGTATATGGGCAGATATCCTAAACCACATGATCTGCTAATCACCGTTCAGTTGGTATAAATGAGTTCATAATGTTTGAAAGTAACAACAAAGGCCCACGGCTGAGTAGAAGTCCACCACAGCTATGTTCTAAATGTTGCTCGAGTTAGTTTTCTATTTTAACTTAAAACAGGAATCCTGTAGTTCATGCTCCTCTTTGTTTGCAGCGAAACCCACGCTAGTGAGCGTTAGCGATGCAATCAGACTCCTGACAGGTCTGTACAACAACCCCAGGCGTCCACAGCTGGATGTTTGCAGGAGGGAGCTGATGTCACGGAGAGATGGAGATGAAATGGGCTGTTACTAGAAAGCTGAGTCTCTCCACTCGCTCTGTGATGTGAGAGCACGCAACACGTCCTCAGACATTGTACTTTCATAACTCTGAGGTCAACTGTGCTGCAGCCACACAATATTCTGGAGCTCATAAGAAAGAAACCACCTTTTTCTTACTTGCAGATGTGGTTCTGCATGAAGCCAAAAGCTCAGTTAACCAAAGTGATGAGGCTTATTCCCTCTAAAGCAGAAAATCCCCATTTCGGGTCACTGACATCAGCCTTACTGTCACTACATTTATGCAAACCGAAGAGGCTCCTCTGTCTCTTCTGTGCTCTGATGTTTATGCCACTGGGCAAGTGAGTCATCATATTATTTTTAACTCTATATAGAGACATAAGGTCCGTGATTTGATCTATGGGCAAGGGGAAAAAAAATCACCTCGAAACTCATTCTGGAATTCAGGCCAGAATGAGTTTCTCAGCGTCAGTAGCAAGGTGCAATGAGCTTTATGTTGCTATTTAAGAAACGAAGAGATTCTACAGCTGAATCTTTTGGATAGGAAAGGAAACTGTGACTCTTTCATTTACCACATCTCATTATGAAACAAAAAAAACGGGTTTCTGTCACTCAAACAAGTAAAGCCCATTGAGCCAAGCAGAAAAAAAATTAGTCATATTGAGGAGAAGAAGAAGAAGAAAAAAAGCATCAACAGTGTTAGGTCCTGTGACCTTAAACTGCACCTGCATGCTGAACGGCTTCATCCCCTCCAGATGTCTGGAGGCCTCGCTGGACCCACAGCCAGCACATCTATAACTGTCTCCTCAGCTTGCCCAGACTCCGCTGGAGAAGTGCCAGAGAGGACGCAGAAACGCGGGGGGATCTGAGCCCTGCAGCCACTCACGCTGCACAGAAAGTGCTGAAGGAGGCCACAGGATGGCCTACGCGCAGTGTCTTAATATATCGCATCTTCAATCCGCTCTGATGAATTATTCACACGGTGCTATCTACTGTGCCTCTCACCTAAAACATCTGCCCTGCCAGCCCGTCTGCCAGGTCTGGCTTACACTCTCCTCCTGCCACAGGAAGCTTTTAGTCCGCCGCTGCTGCCCTGTGGTCTCCGTTCCATTCCAACCCCCTTTCTCCTATATCTCTATTTCCATCTCTCAGCCTATAGAGGCATAAAGCATTGAGGGAATGAGATGATGTTACAAAAAAAAACAAAACACCAAAACATCAAATCTTTCTGTACAAGGTTTTAAAGCGAAAGCATCGTTTTGCAGTTCTTGTTGCCACGGAGAGACACTGCGATCGAGACGGACGGACGGGGATGACGGTGCACACAAGTTTGTTCATGATGCTGCGTCCATTGGTGCACGCTGTGATGGAAACCGCCGTGTGAAGAACAAATAAGCCGGAGAGAGAAATTCAAACACTTGCAGCGCTTCAGTTAGGTCCTGGGACGGAGGTTTCAGACAGTGTTCGATGACCTGACGCGTTCCGATTCCATTATTGTTCTCGTTAAGAAAGAATTTTTTAAAAAACGTTGATAACCAGAATCAGATTTTGCCCGTATTGCCACAAAAAGCCTTCAGCTTCCGGTCGAGGAAGTGTGTAAACATTCGCATCTCTGGACTACATCAGCTGACGAGGGAGGAAGCTGAGCAGAAAACAGCAGGTTGCATTCTACTCCAGGACCATTAAAGTGAGGAGCGTGCACACTAACAGATCACCCCCCCCCCCCCCCCCCCCGCACCTCCGCCTGCACCGATTTAGCTCCTATGACCGAATACCAGCATCCCTTCTCCTTTTCATTCATAACTGTCAGCAAGGATGACACACACGGCGAAAGACACGTGACCCATCCAGCATTGTTTGTATCCAAGGTTAGAGACGATCAGTTAAGACGAGTGTGATTCAGCTGTTATGAGGATAAATAACCGGAAATGACTGCGCCCTGTTTCTTGGTAAGGAATTAGTCAGTGCTGTACGTGAATATTAAAAGAAAGTACAGCTTGTTTACAGTGGCGCAATTAGAGGCCTGTGATCGGCATGTTGCGGCAGGAATGTCTGAACGGGTCAGTGGCACCATTACCAGAGTAAAGGTCACGACCTGGAATGCTCCGAGATATCAAATCGCAGTGGGGAGGGAGGGAGGGAGGGACTCCTAAAACAAGGCTCACTGGCTGATTCCATTCATCAGCCCTACTCATACTTATGTCACGACGCACACAAACATATCGAGTAACGACCCGCTGTACATTTTCCATATCCGACACCTTGCGGTCGTCCGTTAGCTCCCTGGTCGGGGCTACAGATGTAGGTTACGCGTAGCTTCAAGGATTAAATTAGAGCTTCGTTATTGCGCGCGTAACGTGAAAGGAGAACAGGTGTGCAGTTGAGGGAGAACGGAGACACGCCCTGAAAAGAACATTTTGCTGACACGGGTGTAAACATACTCCACATGGTTTTCCCAGAGCTGCTGTGCAGGCTTGTGTACAGTTCAAATAAGGCACAGCATTAACAAGGCACAGACCCGGAGTTCTTCATGCATGTGTGACGTGTTCCGTTGCATGTTTCATATGGGCTGGAGTCAACGCGGCGAACGCAGAGACCTGGCTGCGTTCCATGTCCGCAGTCGTTTCCCACATCGTGGCACAGTGGAATAAACAGAGGAGCCCGCTGTGCTCCCAGAATGCATGTTTGCAGCGTTCCCATCAGTGAGTACACAGTAAGAGGACTCCCTGAAGACCCGTGTTTAACCTTTGGGTTACAAGTGGATGGGTCACTCCACAGCCCCCTCCCCTCCTTCGCTCCGGTTATTAACCCTTTTCTGACTCGTTGTTATCGTCCGCTCACACGCACCCCATCAAGAATCTAACGATCATCTGGATGACTTAATGATCCAGAGAAGCTACTTAATGGACGTAACTCCTCAGATTTTCCTTTTTCCAAAGTCATAACTTAAGTTAGCTTCAAGGTTTTCAGGATGCGAATCTCTTAAGAACGTTCCTGAAAAATGAGCTTTGATCTGTGACAAAACACAAACAGCTTCATGAAGATCATGTTTTATGTTTAACGGTTTAACCATGAGGTGAGATTTTCTTATTTTTTTTACGACCATGGTAGATATAACAGAAACTTTTTTCAACATACAAATAAAATAGCAACTTACTATGAAGTTTTTTTTTTACAAACTATCTTTTTTTTTTTTTGGTTCTGTGGAACCGAAAAAGCCAACGCTGGATTTTAAGAGCAGATGTTTTTGTGTCATCTGCATTGTGTTAACTGCTGCAAGTGAATCTCTTTTCTTGGAAGACGACGCACAACACAATAATTTGGCTAAAGTAAAAAAAAAAAACCCCAAAAAATCCTATTTTGAAGTTTAACAGAAAAAAAACATGTGATCCATTCAGAGCCATGAACTCGTCGCATAAATTTCAGCCTGTAACTGCAACCATACTTTGTATAAACTTTTAGGTTATTGCCATGAAAATCGAATCTAACATTTTTGACACAAAATGGTAGGGAGGGGATAAGTATTGCGTTTAGAAAAGTCGTGAGGGAAAATGTTCACACACACACACACACACACACATACAGATAAAGAGAGACCTGCGACCTGACTATATAAACAGATGAAGAAGAAGGATCAGAGTAGCCTAATGCTTAGAAAATGCCCCTGGGATACGTTGACAAAATGGAAACATGTGCGTATGGGAGCAGCATAGGGGATTAACCGGTGATAAAACAGTGTGATGCGGCGTGATTTATTTCTTCATTGTAACCCCCCCATCCCCCACCCCCCACCCCACCCCCCCCCAAAATAGACTGAGTAATCTGCAACAGGTTGTTCACTGCTGTGAGTTGCGTCACAACACAGAAGCACAATTTCATCCTTCGGCTTATATTTCTTTCAGCAGATTTAATGTTCAACAGCCCAGCATCAAACAGTGGGTCTGCGAAGGAATGATGAACGTTACAACACTGATACCCGGCGTTTCCACTGTCAGTAATTATCACCATGTCATAGGATATATTTTTGTGGGGAGGTCAGGATTTGAGGAACTGACATAACAGGC